>SAUA01000021.1:0-361077 GCA_004335185.1 Phoma sp. RAV-16-625
CCCCAACGCCGGAACCCCCGCCCCCCTCGCCGCCGCGCCCGTAAACTCAGGCGGTCTGGTGGATGTGGGTGTTGGTGGCGGTGTCGCGGTTCCAGTGCCGGTGCCTGTATCTGTAGCGCTACCGGGCGGTGCCATGAATCCCTTACTTTCTTCTACCTTTGGCGGGGTCGTGGTCGTCGTCGAAGGAGAAATAGACGGGGATGTGTGCGTGGTCTGCGAGGAGGAAGAGGAAAGGGACGGCAAGGTACTAGTTGAAACGGGAGGTGGGTTGGTAGTAGCAGGGGCCGTCGAGTTACATGGTTTCGGGGCGGGGATGACGATAATGGAAGGCGGGGTTGGGGGTTCTGTTTCTGTTGAAGCGGGAGTTGTCGAGATGGTGATGCGTAGAGTTTTGGAGCTGGGACACGAGGGCGATGAGATGGGGGGCTGTTCGCCGGTCGGTGTGTCGACGGGGTAGTAGGGCGTCATTTCCAGCGGCGTCGTGGCTGGTGGTTGCTCTCCTCCGTCTGTTGGGATGGTCTCAACGGGAGGTGCGGTGGGATAGTAGGGCGTCATATCCAGTGCTGGAGGCGTGTCTGTAGGTGGCGTGGCGTACACTGTGGTTGTAGCCGTTGCGCATGTGCAGGGCTTGTTCGCTTTTACTTCTGCCGTGTCGGCGGATACCGTGGCGGCTGGTGCCATCTCGGTGATCTTGAGCTTGCCCTTGACTGGTGTAATGCAGGAGGTCATGAGGGGTATGTTGGTGGAGAAGATCTGTGCAGACGTGCCAGCCGAGTCGAATGGCGCGGGGAGTAAGGGGAGGGTGAGGTCTGCGGAGACATCGATGGCTACAGAGACATTGGCCTCGACGAAGACTAGGGAGCTGAGATCGGCGCCTTTGGGTTTTGCTTTGCTGGTTGTCTTCGTCTTGTTGCCGTTATCGAGAAGACTGCACCGATCTTTGGCCTTGGTAGTCAGCCTGGCATCGAGACGTGGTAGGTCCATCGAGACTGTGACCAGTGCGCTCAGCTTATCGCTGAAGTCGAAGCCGATTGGAATCGTCGGTGCGAACGCCAGGCTGAGAGAGAGGTCAACATCAGTGGCGTTCGAGGTGAACGGGAGGGCTTTGAGGGTCGCTCCTTTGATGCCTGTGATGGTTGTGTTGGTGAGATCTCCGAGTTCGACTTTGATGCCAGCGCCATCTGGAATCTGTACTGAGATTAGCTGCATGTCAGGGGTATAACAGGGAAGGATAGCTCACAGCAACGTCGATACCGTACGTGACAGCAAGCTCGCCCTCGATCTCGAACTCCACGCTGATCTTCGGTTCGAAACTCGCTCCCGCTTGACCAATTCCAGGGATGACGAACCCCAAAATCGGCAGCGGAAACAATGCAATCTCATACGACCCCGAGCTGACGGGGCGAGCAAACATCTCGAGATGCGCTCCCAAGCCAGTCACAGCAAGATCCATGTATCCGCCTGTGATGACGCTGTTGATTTCCTTGCCATCATCGCCACCCTCGAAGATATCAGGGACTACGTCAATCTGCTTCGTGTCGATCTTGATCGCGCCCTGCGTAAGGATGATCTGGCCTCTGGTCGAACAATTCTTACAGCCAATCTCGACGGGAAGATCAGGCACCGCAACACCTGGAACAGGAACAAAACTATCGATACCGGTGAGGAAGTCGGTTGCAGAAAAGGTAGTATTGAGCAGCTCGGAGGCGAGATCAAACGTGACATCGGTGACATTACCAGGAGTGTCGGTGGGTATCTCAACAGTCAGATCGTCTTGACGCTTTTTACGCGCTCGCGAGAAGTCGGACTGCCGTCTGTAGATGTGGTCGTATCGCGTGTGGCCGAAGTTGATGTCGATGTTGTCGAAGGCGTCTTGCCATAGGGCTTCTGTGACGGCGAGGTCAAGGGCTACGCCTTCTTCGGCGTACGCAACGTCGTCGATCCTGTGTGCGTCAGACTTTCAACGAATATTTCTGTAAGACATTTAATTCTCACCTGTACACCGCTCTCTCGCCGTCTTTGTTGCAGCTCTCATGTGATGTGATGACAAGGCCACCTAGGCCTCCGTGTCCACCAAGCGAAGCAGCTCTTGCGTCTCGTGCCGATGACACATCAACGAAATGTAACTTCATGCGTTGATCGCCACACTGTACGCCTTGGAGATGATGCTCGATCTCCTCGAGGTTCAAAATTGGCTTCTTCGACCCTACTTTGACCGACGAGGCGAAAGTCTCTTTACCATTCCAGCCGTTCTCGTCTGCTAAGTGTCAGTCATTTGTAGAGAATCGTGGATGGTAGAAAGTTACCTTCAATGTACACAACTTCTGATTCGAATTTCTGCGAGATCCTCGGATCACGCTTGAATATATCTGACCGTCTCGTGGCTGCGCGGAGGATTCGATGTCCATTGTGTGTCACGGCCGCTACCGAGCTGGCATATACAGCTAGTAGTAGTGCACTCGGTAGATTGTGATAACGCATTTTATGGGACGATTTCGAGATTGGAAGTTTGCCAAACTGTGATAGCAGAGAAAAGGAAAGAGATGCTCAACGCGAGTTCAGTGCCACGAAGCTTTGCTGATCGTAGTAACAAGATCTTGTGCAGTCACATATAAGAAAAATCTGTGTACAAGAATACAGTATACCCACTGTCCAGCAACGAAGTCATATAGCCCGCCCATCCCACGTTCAACTTACCTATGCCCGACGTCTACCATCTTGGCAGCGGCGGAGCCATCAGCTATGAGCTCTTGAGGGCACGCCTCGACGGACTTCACGCCCCCCTCACAGTTCTTCAGTTGCAATGCAGACCCATGCATCTCGGCATCGCAAAGTGCAAATGTGAGATCGTCTGGCGAGTGGCAGTCGCGGTCTTCGGAGACTTTGTGCTCGTTTCATCCATTCGAATAAGGCTAGATCGATACATTGTTCTGCTGAGACATTGCAAGGCGATGCTCGGGTAAGCAACTTGCTGCCAGGAACAGCTCGAAAAGAGGAAGACTGATAGTTTGTTGACCGGGGTTGTGTCTACGTTTGGAAAATGCGCTAGGGCTCGATCGGGTATAGGCGGTGCGAACGATGGATCTCTCTCGGTGTCCGATTAAGCTGTAGTACCATTTCGATTTAGGCGAGGCTCCGGGATTATATGTATGAATTGCAGTAGCTCGAAAAAAGGCCCGAGAAGGCGCTGAAGAACAACAAATGCGCGAGGAATCGTATCGAACGAAGACCTCACTGAAAGCTCTCCTTCAAGATCCAAGGTTTCCTCTTCTCCAAATCAACTATAGCCTGCCCAAACAGCCCATTGGCCCAACTGAACCACTGCCTCGACCATATCTCCTGGAATTGGCTGCTCACACTTTCATGCATCAATCCATACCCGCCCGTACTTTGCACCAACATCCTCAGGTTCGACTTGATTTCCTCGTCATCCTCGCTGGTCAAAATGGCCATGACGTTCGCCATCGGCCAAGGTTTGCCAGGAAGCGTATGTGGACTTCCCACACCAGTGAGGACCGGGCCCCATGCATAGTATGGATTGGATTTGGACAGGATTTTCCGCCGCGTGTTGAGGTAGATGGGGTCGCTGGGAGAGAGATAGGAGAGGAAGGGAGCGGAGAGGAGGGAGGGGACATTGGGATCGTCCATTATGTTTGCCGAGCCGTACCCATCAATCTCATACGCATAGATCTTGCCGAACTTGGGGTCGTTGACTATGGCGTGTTGTTCGATGCCGTTCCGAATTCCAGTCGACATTTGCTGCATCCATGTAGTGAGGTTGCTCGTTGAGCTTGGCGGTGTGACTTGCTGCATGATGAGTGAGGAAGCGTTGAGCGCCGCACTGAACATCATGTTGGAGGGTATCAGGTACTGGTATGTGCATGCATCGTCGCTGGGCCGGTGGTAGCTACGAATCAGGCCGATGTGACCTTTGTGAGGCGAGCCGGCGCATTCATTGATGGGAGTTCCCCCGTACGGTGCACAGTATGTGTACGGGGTGCGTTGCCAATTTCCAAGCTCGTCGTAGGAGTCCATCGTCATGCTTTCTGCTGTGTGCAAGATGGTCTCTACGGCTCTGCTCCAGTTGCCCCTCTTGAAGAAGTCGTAGTCTTTGGTAGCCGTGGCGTAGTCGACACTCAGCTGCAGGAAGCTGGCTACCGAATCCAATTCCCACTGGCACGAGAATACTTTGTAGTAATCAAATTGCGGTGTAATGCGGTCGCTATTCATACTGCTCGACCTGAAAACGCCGCTCTCGTCTGGAGCTTGGAATGCGTTGCAGAAGGGGCTTTCCAGAATATACCTCGCCTGAAGATTGATCGCGCCTCGAAACAGACTCGCGAGACTGTTGAATCCTGGGTCTGGTTTCAACAAGCTCACGTACGCTTGGAGTTGGTTTGCACTATCGCGCAGCCACATTGCGTAGATATCACCAGTAATCACAAAGGTCAGCTCTTGCGGATCTTCTTCAACAGTGCCAAGTTGCGTCTCTTCCACAGTCGCGTTCGACCACCCCCGCCATGCAATGGTCGTATCCAGGGTGCTGGGCCATGTATTTTCGAAGAGTCGAAAGAGATCAGGATCGGCAATGACGGTTTTCATGCGCGTGATTTCATCCTCGAGCTCCTGAGAGATGAACGTACGACATGATGGTATCGGTCGCGCATAAGAGAGATTGTGGACTCCCGTGGAGAATGGTTCATGTGTTTGAGCAGAGTACTGCTGGTAGAGTGGACACTGAGCCCCTGATAAGCCCAGGAGCGCCAGAAGGGTAAAGGAGAGCTGAAGGCGCATAATGCGCGAAAAATTCTGAGTTACTGCGAAATCATAATTCGAAAAGTAATACCTGTCAGCAATGACAACAAGAAGAGAATGCTGGGAACGTGTAGAGAGCAATGTGTCGAGAAGTTCACAGCCAAGATTTGGCGGCGGAAGCTAGGCCCACCTGACGATTCAAATTCGGCTTGGCAAGAGGCATGCGCGACCCAAAATAGCAACCCCTCGTGTGGAATGCACGACATAGCTTCATGTTGGATTATATTGTTTGCGAGACATTCCATGCGGATATCAACCTTTGACAATGGCCCTCACCCTCTTTCTCTCCTCAGCATCCAAGACCCAAGGGATACCATCGCCACTTTCATCAGCAGCAACTTCATCCCATTCATCCTCCTCCATGTTCATGATCAGCGTCATCTGTGTGCACTTTGTAAAAGCGTCGCGTAGCCCGTACTTCCCGCCTGCGACGGCTGCCGTGACGATGCCTGAGATGTCGCGCTCCAGTCTGACAGCACCGAGTTCGTTGACACGACCGTAGTACTGCTTGATACGCTTCTCGAGTGCAGTAGCGAGATAGTTGAGCGCGAGCGAGAGCAGACGGTCGAAGTTTGCGCCTGTCAGGATGCGCTTCAGAGGGCGGATCACAACACCCCAACCGCGGTCGAAGCGCGACTTGACCAGGTCGGCATCGTCATCCTCGTCTTCCTCGTCAACATCGTCGCCGTCCTCGGGCGGCGCGTAATCGATGTCGCGGAAGGCTTCAGCTAGAATAGGGCGTATGCGAGGCTTCAAAACATTGCTGAAGAGGACTGTTATGCCGTCATTCAGTAGCTCTGTGCTCTTGGTCGCGAATGCAGATTCCAAACTCTTCAGAGTGGTTTCAACAAAGACGGCGTCGTGGCCAAAGGGAAACAGATCTTGCAGTGGCGAGGTTGCAGACTCTGGGTTGCGGCGGCCAAGTTGTTGTTCGACGATGCGCTTGATGTAGTCATTTGCAATGTCGAGGTTGTTGATCAGCACTGTAAAGGCGATGACTTTGTGCTCGGGTGGGAGCTCGCCGGCTCTGACAGGTTGGGGGTAACTTTCATCACGCATCTTTCGCTGCGTCATGCCAATGAAGTCTGACCCCAAAACTCGACTCACAGTGGGGATCACACTTGCAACGACGGCTCGTTGAGAGGTCGCCAGGGTTCGCTGACAGACCTGGTTCACAATGTACATGACATCGTCGACGGCAGAGGTGACGAATGGAGGACTGGAGCCAAGGGGCTTGTTGGGGTTGAGCGTGAGGTCTGGCGGCGATTCGTCCAGCTGGAATGCCTTCTCCACAGACCGGCGGAAGAAGAAGGTCGTCATGATGTTGAATGGCTCAACGAGATGGCTGGACACCTTTCTCTGCAGGTTGCTGTTGACGAGGAAATGGGGCATCACTAGGCCATGATCTATCCGCTCTTCTGGCTGCGAAGGAGCACACTTGTCGGAGATGAAGCGTGAGTACAGCGCATATCGTCCAAGCATCAAGGCACTCTCTCCCAGCAGAACATCCACCTCTTTCATATCGACTCCCTCGTCCTCACTTGTGCGTACTGGAGCGCCTGCAGGCGAGCTCGAGCGAGGCGTGCCATTCGAGGGCTTTTGGGTGGGTAGAAAGCTCTGGACAAGGAAGGAGAAGGCGTACGACTTGATGTCGGTAAGCTTGCGGTCGATGCTGCGTTCTTCGTGCCACGTGTCGAGCACAATGCCTCCTTGCACATCCGCTTCGATCTGCAGGCGCTCGATGACCTTGGCCATCATGCCTGGGCCGTAGTGTTGCTCGACAAGCGGCTCGTGGCCATCGACGATCTGGGCGATGTGCTCGAACAGCTTGGTGAGAGTGCTGCCGTAGAAGAAGCCCTCTGCGCGCTGGGCTGGGGCTGCCGAGTTGAAGGTTGTTCGCGCCCTAGAGGCAACACCGGTGCACACGTAGCGGCCGTATGCATCCAAGCCCGTGTCTGTCCGCCCAACCAAAGGGAAGAGCTTGAAGAACCGCGTGACCTTGGAGCCGTCGCCCTCTTTTGCGGCCTTGTCGAACTCGCGCAAGAACAGGGCGCACAGAGACTCGGCGGCAGCATCGAGGGTGACGCGCGGGGGGTCAGGCACCTCTGCGGTGGGGACAATCTCCTCGGCAAAGGCGCCGTTGACTACGTCGTCTGGAATCTTGGAGGCTCGGTGGATGTAGCCAGCAGCCGTCTCCCAGTCCTGCGGGGCGCCCATGGAGCCATGAACGCCCAGGACGCATGCCTTGAGCTCGGCGACCTGCTCGACGACGTCGAGAGTGGCCTTGACGTTGGACTGCTCCTGGTCGAGGCGCTTCACGGCGGTGGAGATGCGGTTGGCGGTCGAGGCAGCATCGCCGAGCATGCCATTGCTGATGGCGCGCGTGTTGATGGTCTGGGAGCCGAGGTGGGCGCGCAGCAGGTCGAGGCGCGCGAGGTCGCGCGAGAGGTCTTTTTGCGAGGCGACGAGGTCATTTAGGCGCTGGGTGACGGTGGTCTCGTGGAGGTGCAGCTGGGCAAGGGCGGCGTGGATGTCGGCGAGCGAGGCGGCGGTGAATATGTCGAGGTCGGCGCCATGGTCAGTCATGCTGTGGCGCAGGCATGGGGGAGGACCTGCTACCGGGCGGTGGTCGGTGACCGGTAGGTGGTAGTGGGCGGCAGTGGGCGGTGATGGTTGGGCGGGGGTGGGGCGGTAATGAGCGGCGGTGATTGCGGTCTTGGCTAGCACCTCCAGGCGGTCGAGAGTCGTGTTGCTGTTGTTGTTGTCGCTGTTGCCGTTGCCGTTGCCGTTGTGGTTGCCGTTGATGTTGATGTTGCGTGTCGCGCCGTCGTCTGCTTGCTTGGCTGACGCGGCGGGCCGTCTCTGCTGTTGGTTGCCGTGTGGACAGCAACAAGAGTGCGAAACAAGGTCTCAAGCACCGACTAGCATTGCTTGATTGATCCAACAGCTATTGCACTGCATTGTACGGCTTTGTTCACTGCTCTGTACTGCTCTGCATACACTGTGCCGCTCGTCTCATCTGCTTTCAGCTGCTGCATCGTGCATCCTCCTGCATCCTCCTGCATCCTCCACCAACCTCGCGTGCATCAACACAGCCCCGAGCCACCAATCGACCCCAGCATCTAGAACCTGCAGTTACGCGCACCACCGCCGCCCACCACCCAGCTGAACCGCCCCCAACTCTGTCGCACGTCCTCTTCTGCCCCCGCCAGAAATAGACGGAGCCTCGCGACTGTTCCTCCCACAAAGCCCACAGACGTGCCCGCCCACAGCCCTACGTCCAACCTTCAACGCTCGTGCAATACCACACCACGCCATACCGCTCCCTACCCTGTCCAAAACACATTTCCTATCCGGGACGCCTCCGCGAATACCACCGAACCAACGCCTCTTCCATGCGCCAGCCGCGCCGACAGCCCTCTTCCTGAGACGTCTCTCCACTACGACGCTGTGAGAAGAGTGGTGCCCTAGCTCCCTTGACACGCACCGAGTCCCTGGCTCGCCCTGCGCCAATACCATGGACACAGCTGGGTCCCTTCTCGCCCGCGCAAATCAACTCTACGCCGCAAACGATATCCATGGACTGCACGAATTGTATTCTAGAAGTGGAGGCTTTGGCGGCGACGCATCTTCGCGACCGGGCTCTTACAAGATCATCGGCATCTGTTTGGCAATAGCATCTGGCTTGTTTATCGGCGTGTCCTTCGTGATCAAGAAGCATGGTCTGTTACAGGCAAACGCAAAGTACAACGAAGAGGCGGGCGAGGGCTATGCATACCTCAAGAATGCATGGTGGTGGTTGGGAATGACCCTCATGATACTGGGCGAGGTAAAGCCCCCTCACCCCAACAACCGCCACGTGAACTAACAACAAACTCAGGTCTGCAATCTAGTCGCATATGCCTTCACCGACGCCATCCTCGTTACCCCCATGGGCGCGCTCTCCGTCGTCATCTGCGCCATTCTCTCTGGAATCTTCCTCAAAGAACGCCTCAGCTTCGTAGGCAAGGTCGGCTGCTTCAACTGCATCATAGGTTCCGTCATCATCGCTCTGAGCGCCCCAGAGCAATCGTCTGTGGCCTCCATCCAAGACATGAAGAAGTGGGTCATTGCCCCGGGCTTCCTCAGTTTTGCCGGTGTCATCATCGTCGCCTGTGTCATTATTGCCTTCTACTACGGACCCAAGTACGGCAAGAAGTCCATGATGATCTACTTGACCGTCTGCAGCTTGATTGGAGGGCTCAGTGTCGTCGCAACCCAAGGCCTGGGCGCCGCTGTTGTAGCACAGGCGTCAGGGTCGCACGGTGGTCAGTTCAAGGAGTGGTTCCTCTACGTCCTGCTTGTGTTCGTTGTGACCACCCTGCTTACCGAGATCATCTACCTCAACGTAAGTATACACCATATTCCATCTTCAATACCCGCTAACGCACGCCAGAAAGCACTGAATCTCTTCAACGCTGCCTTGGTCACCCCAACATACTACGTCTTCTTCACCTCCTCCACCATTGTGACCTCAGCAGTGCTCTTCCAAGGATTCAAGGGGACTGCAATTCAAATCATTTCCGTCATCATGGGCTTCCTACAAATTTGCTCGGGTGTCGTGCTTCTGCAACTCTCCAAATCCGCCAAGGACGTTCCAGATGCCGCTGTCTTCAAAGGCGACCTCGATCAGGTGCGAACCGTAGCTGAGCAAGAGGAGCCTGAGTACGAGCCTCGTGCGGACGCCATTCGCGGCGGCAGTGCTATTCTGCGCTCGCTTTCGACAGCGCGATCACATCGCGAACTACAAGAGGCGAAGAGGATCAAGGAGGAGCATATGCAGGTCATTGGAGAAGGCGAGGCTGTAGAATTCGACGGAATCCGAAGGCGAAAAACCATCATGGACCCCAACCGGCCTCCGACGCGCACCGGAACAGTTGTCACCAGAACGATCCACCCACCGCTCGGAATGACCCATTTCCCTGGAGAAGACTCGGACGACGATAACAGCAGCTTCCACCCCGGCTTTTTCGAGCGTTTGCGATCCAGGGGCAAGTCGAACGCCAGTCGCACCAGCTCCACTGGTGTTGGCATGACACACCTGCCCCCAATTCCCACAGACGGGGCTTCAGACCATGTCGATCCGCTCTCAGACAAAGACTCGTACAAGAACGTCCTGCATCAAGACACTTCCTACAAACCCCACGAAGCCCACATCCAATTCGCCGAACTACCCCCTGTAAATCAGGACGAGATACTCTACCCACCCAAACCACCCCAACACATAGCCAAGCGCCAATTCTCCTTCCAAAACGTCTTCCACCGCAACCGCGGCGATTCAGAAGCCTCTGCCTCAGGCAGCAAGCGGCCCGTCAGCAGAAATAGCCGCAAGAACAGCCGCGACGGCGCCAAGGCCGCGCCAGGGACAGAAGAAGAGCGCCTCGGCCTCGTCAAAGGCGACTCGAGCAATCTCATGCGCATCCAGAGCCACGGCAGCGATGAGCTGAATCCCCCCGGCTACGGCGACGAATGGGGTATGCGCGAACGGCGAGCCGATAGCCCCGGCGTCAGCCCCAGTCGCTTGCCGATTGCTGATGCTCATTCGTACGGTAACAGAGGGGGGATTGAGACGCCCGAGATTGACCCCCGTGATGACGCGCGGTACGAACCGGCGCGGAAACCGTACGCGGGCGCATTCTTGTAGGTGGATGTATATACGAGTTGGGTGTGTTTGTACCTTGTGGTATACTTTCAATTCGGTTCCATTCGGTTTGGTTCTGTTCTCGCGGGGATATATTCGGAAGCAAGCGTTAATCGTCCTTTTCTTTTTCCTTTCCTCCTCTTCCCGTCTCTGCTTGTTACATCGCACCGCACACACATGCTTACGATCAGCTACGAGGCAACGCTTGTACATGTCTTGTCACGTCCGTACCCACGTCTGTGTAACGAGACCAGCACGAAGAAGACGACACTCTCAAGCGAGTGATATATATGTACATATAGACAACGACCTGCTGGAGGTGTAGATAGCAGATATACAGACATCGCTGATGTGTATGCTGTACCGTGTCCGTCAGCCTTCCTGCTCTGTGTGCAGTGGTATTGCAATCTGTCTCCTTCCAGCCCAGAAGCAGAGCAATGTACTCAGTACCACAGTCCCCAGTCATGTAATGTAAACCCCAGCATGCACGTCTTGGAACGACCATATACCGCCATCGACCAAGAACGATCGATATGCCGTGGCTGGCCTGGGGTAGTGGGCATGCTGGTGCCGTGCTGCAAAGACTTTTCTGCGGTCCAAAAACAACTAGTAAACTCCATGCGCATGCGCTGTCTTCGCCTAGGAAAGCCACGTCATCTCCGATTCAACACTGCGCTTTTCGGACGGAGAAGACGATGTGGAAGCAGTGTTGTTCGTCTCTGCGCTACTTCGCGGAGCGCTGAAGGTGCGTTACATCCATCATGTCTGTGTACAGAGCCAGGTATTGTAATCTCCGATACCCACAGACTTTTTGTTTAGATGGTCGATTGGTCGGTTGACTTGCTTTTGCCTCTTGTTTCAGCTGTCAGTGCGGCTTTGTCTGCTGATGCTGGATTCTTGCTCTATGTGGGTTCGTGGTTTCTGTCGTTGTGACATGGATGGATATCGAATTGTGTTGATGTTGGCATGGTATTTGTCCGGTCATCTACATTGGGATTGTGAGAAATGGAGGTGGCTGACCGTACATTTTGCGAATGTCGAGATGGCACTGCGCTGCACATGAGAGTGGGGCACGGGCAGGTTGGGTGTGGCTTGTCGCCGGATTGTGGGTCTTGTTTGCGCGGAAGAGACTCGTTGTGGTGGTGTGTGGTTTGTCTGCTCTGTACTTGTTGGAGGATTGGGAAGGTGCGTCTTTGGAGCAATGATGTTGGCTTAACGCAAATGCTGTCATTTCATCCATCAAGAAAGACTGACTGGGTGATGGCTTGCTTCGCAGCTCTGGACCCTGGTGATTTGACCATTTAGGCGTATATCTAGTGGGATGTGGACTGTCTATACAATAACAATATCCTCCTCATCAACCGGCTGGTTCTCGTTGTAGAACTCGCAAGGCTCATAGCCCCTGAGGCGTAGAACGCCAACACGACTGTACGTTGCAGGCGTGGTAGGGAGACGACGCAGCATGAGTGCAGCTATAGATGGCTCTGGTCCGCGAAGCCCAGGTTCTCTTGCTATCTCTGGGTCGTTCTTACAGTGACATCTCATGAGAGCGATGAACGTCAATTCTTCTTCATAAGGAAACAGTGGCAGACTGTCGAAGACGAGACTTTCGCTGTCGAGAAGGCTTTTTCCGTGCTCGTATCCCATGGTTGCAATTGAATCGTCCCACCATACGAAATCTTCCATGCGCACCTTGGCCTGTACAGGTCTTCCTCGTAGGACCAAGGAGGCGTGTACTAGCTGACCAGACGGCAGCGCAGTGACATCCTTGCTTGTGACTTCAGCCATCTCCTGCTTCCTGTCGCACCTCAGGTGGTCGAACTGATACTGATAGCCGCTCAGGGGGTGATTGCCACCAGCCCAGCTCCAGCTTGGAGCTCGCCATTCAAGAAGTGGTGGTGGGTCCCAACGCTTCCGTCCACTTTCCACTTCCCACAGTAGTTCGCTGATCAGGAACATTTCCCACATGCCGCAGACGAACTTGACTCCCATAGCTTCCTCTAGACGCTGCGCTATGCCGTTGAGAGCAACCAACTTGTCTGTGTCTTTTGTAATTCCGCACTTGGTGTATCGTGCAAGGATATGATACCAGTAAGCGAAAAATAACACCCAATCTTCTAGATCAAGTGTGACTTTTGACCGCTCACAGAATTTGATTGCATGTTTGAGCCAAGAAGTGAGTTTGAAACTGTGAATGTGTTGATGAGGCGGAGAGACCCGGTATATCTCACTGGCTACAGTTGTCAGGCATTCCCAGTAGACGCCTTCGATTGCAAAATGCAAGATCCTGTTCGAGAGGAAGCGTTCCTGCATCACCCAAGCTCTCCGATTGAGGGGGCTGTTTAAAATTGTTTCATCTGTCCAATCTGGTGGGAACACCCACTCATGCTGTGCGGAGGGTGTCGTTGTTATACGGAATGGTCGATGAGCAAGATGATTTCTTACGAAAGATAACCCAACTGAGCAATCCGATGCACCAGTGGCAGCAATATTGAACATGGCGTTTGTGTACACCGAAAGCATTGCAGAGGCCTCGTGCGCCCAGTCCTGTAAGTTGTCTTGAAAAATGCACAGGGAGTCAATCCAAAGATACCGTATCCTGAGTTGCTCGCACACCAAGACAGCATCGTAGAAGGTCCTGGGCAATCTGTGAATTGGTAGGCCCGCTCGCAGTTCTTCCCGGGCTGTACATTTCCCCAGCAATGGGAAAGGGTAGCGTATGCAGACATTTCTGACCCGCTGTCGTCATTGAGGTGGACACGGCAATCTTGACCCTGCAACCTCTCTATGCGCAATAGACGTGTTGGACGCGTACCAGCGCGTAGCTGGCAACGAGGATGCTCCTCTTCACAGGTCTTGAACTGCTCTTCTAAGAAAGCGAGGGACTCTCCAGTCACAGTCTCACGTGGCAGATCCCTGCTCCATTGCGACGGTTCAAGTGTTTCTAAGCCGGCACGCACAGTCAGTTATTGTATATTCTGAGGACCATGTAGCTTACCGTCTGCTGGCAGTACGGTAAGGCTCCGTGAATGATCATATTCAGTGTCGCAATAGAAATTCAACTGATGGAATCGTCGCCCTGAACGATCCGTGGTCAATCGACAATCAATCTGGGTGGTGTTTACCTTATTCATCGAACAATCAAAGTCGATGATCGCGCAGACTGGGCAAGTGAGAGGTGACAACTCGCTCAGATTGTTCTCATCATAAAGCATACATTTGTCAATCGATTTAAATGCGGGCAAGCAGTTGGAGCAGAGCTCTGGTTCCATCTCCTCAGAAGTGGTTTTCTTGTGCGGCTGCGCAAAGGTTGCAGTGCTTATCGACTAAGCCCGGGGCCTGGGAGAGTGGAGAACAATGTGCACGAGTTCTTGCACAGCTGGTAAAGATTGACCGAGATGTAAAAAGCCCGCGCTGTCTTGTAAAACTGGGATTTGAGAATAACAGCTTGAAGCATGATCAACCGTGATAGAAACAATAGCCAAGAGTCGTAGGTGGCAGGATTGTTGTTGCCTTGTCGTTTATGAACAACGGAGGCGGCAAGGCTGAGCAAATTACCCCGCCATACTCTGCTTACGTCCTTGTTATGCATGTAGTTTTTCAAGCAGACAAGCAGGCTCTCAGGCCGTAGTCAATCGATATAACATGTATGGCGAAGAAAAGCGTGGTCTCAGAAGCCTAAAGCTTGCGAAGCTTTAATGAACGTTGCTAGTGTGATTAGGACCGGCAGATCTCGGTAATATCATAAGAACATAGCAAGCCGAACAATGGAACCCCTCCAGGGAAATTTCACTTTGCTGAACACGAAAGACGAGCTCACATGAAGACTAATTCGAGAGGCTGCCAGTGCCAAAAATATCTAAATATAATTTAATAAGTTTTGGGTGTTTTCATCAAAGCATTCTTGGTCCAACGGTAGGATAATTGCCTTCCAAGCAATTGGCCCGGGTTCGACTCCCGGAGGATGCATAAGATCCTTCTTATGATTGCATTGGAAAACACCGTTCTTTTTGCGGGTCGCGCGATATCAACATGACCTGGGTCTGGTCTTTTTGCGTACGAAAGCAGTCCTCGTGGCTGCCATGCGGGGTTGAGGCGCTAGAGCAGACCTTGGAACGTCCTTCACAAGGGCCTGGTTCTGGCCGTCCAGACATCCGACTTGGTGAATGCTGCGCGTGATCTCTCTGTCTACCTTTATCGCGAGGGGCAGTCCATGGCCCAGAGATCTGTCCTGCGGGACAAGCTGCATTCCAAGTTTTTAGGGGATCAGAAACAACTGTGACTCCTCTCAACAGGACGAATGTATCGGTCTGTATTCCCTCAGCGGTGTCCCTGTTCAATGTCTCAGGCTCAGCGGGAGTGCCCGACTCCTCGTGTTGCAGCCGGTGACACAAAAGCCTTGGTTTCGAGGCAGCTGCCCACCGGTGTGCTCTTGATTGGCTTGCCTTACATCGCAATCAAGGCCCGTTCAGGAATGAAACTCTCGGCTCTGTGCGTTGTCGCTTGAACGCAGTTCACGGCCCCACTCCAGAGCGTCGCCTGCATGTCAGAGTCGGTGAGAAATTGGTGCGAACGACTCAACGGCTACCAGATCAGGCGTTCGATCAGTGTCCGTAAGGACGTGATTGGCTGGTGGGTCCTGATGAACAAGTTGGTCACCGACACCCTCATTTGAGCGACAATGCAAGCTAGCGATGCAACTGGCGAGTTTGCAGAACACGACAATGAGGACTGGTAGGGTGCGTGTGTGCTGTATATATCATGCTTGCGACGTGTTTCTTTGAGCCGCACATCTGTCCTTCACATCGATTCCTGCAAACCGTGTATTTAAGCGACTTACTGCCATCTTGGTCACCTCCAGAAAACGCCTCATTGTTCGATTGTATACGCACCCTACCGTGCCACCACTACGTCCAGCATGGCATCAGGTGACGCAACGAGCTTCGAGCCGACACCACCTGTCCGCACATCGACAGTCGATTCCCAGGCATCAATCAATTCATCCGGCCAAATGTCTCCCACATCAGCGCCAGCTTCGCCAGCTTCGCGTGCGTTCTTTGGTGTCATCACTGAACGCTTGCGCGAACGCTCACGTAGTCGATCTCGCGCAGACGCATCTCGGAAACGATCCAAATCACCAATGGTCCTGCCGCCCGAGCAACTTCCGGTAGCGCAACCACAGCCAGCCCGTCGAGTCTCGCAACTCGCCGCCACACCGGCTCCAGCGGAGGCGACAAGACCAGCCCTCCAGCAAGGTGGAAGGAGATCCACCTCATCAAGCACATCAAGCGATCCATGGCGCGGACGGCATTCGAACGAATGGCTTTTCAACGGCTTCTCGGTCAGGGACACTGCGAAGGGCTATCTTGAGCGTCGCAAGTAGTGTTGAACGTCCAGGCGAGGGGTCTGGCACTCGCTCGCCGTTGGGTAGCTTCGCTGGACGTGTGCACTGCTGGAAGGTGTGAAGCACCCTCACGACTGTCAAGAATGATGATGATAACCAAGTTCTCCGAATGTAACGGATGGGTATTGCGCCTCTGTAAACTAGTCTGTTAATGAGATTCCATGCTCTTGATGTTGCATTATTGTGTCCCTGTTTCGTTAACTGGTGTATCGGCGTAACGGGTGCGCAATATACTGTAGATTTGCTGTGCACTTCACACAAAGGCACACTAAACATGAAGAAGTGTTCAAGATGTCGTGCTTGACTTGAGGTCGGCGCCATGTGGGTTTGCGCTTGCACTGCCCACTTTACATAATCAGCCTTACGAAGCTTGGGCGCCAGGGCAGGAAGGCGCACCTGGGCTCTCGCGTTGCAAAGCCGGGTACGAGCCAACCGTTCATGGCCATACAGGAGGTATTCAATGCTACACTCTGAACTATCTGCAACCTAGAAAGACCTTACAAGACTTCAGCAGCCTCTCTTCCACAGTATGAAGAGCAGGAGCAATCATGCTGAAGATCACTAGCAATACTGCTAGCCGGCTTTTCCCGCAACGCGAGAGCTGGGCACCTTCCACCAGGTACCATCCCTCACCGCTTGCAGAGTACCTTTATGGCTCTATGTTATCTATACGTGTGTAACAAATCTGATGCTCTACGTCATTGAAATCAACCATCGGTATAACGACATCTTCCTTCGATCGGAATGAGGTGCAATGCTGCTCGGCATTCAGAGCTGACTCCGATGACTCGATGAAGAGCTTCAGTCTGCCGGAGACCAGAAAGTATTGCCCGCAAGTAGAAGATCATATTCCGAGTCAGTGCCGTTACACATTTGGACTACAGCTGTCGCATAGATAAGGTGGGGATAAATAAGTTACCATTGACCCAGCACTTGACTGTCCTGTAGCCTTCCCCTCCACCCCACATTCCCCCGCCTCGAGCTGTCGCCAGCTATCACCAGCTATACCAGATATCGCAACATGAAGCACGAACGCGCAACGCTCCCGACGCCAACGTCAAGCAACTCCTTCTGGCACAGCGAGCCTAATGAGTTCCTGCTGGGACACCGTACCACCGAACAGCTTCCTGCCGAAGCTGACATTGTTATCGTTGGAAGTGGCATAACTGGCACATCTGCTGCGAGATATCTTGCTGAAGATGAAAGGGCCCAGGGCAGAAGCATCGTGCTTCTGGAAGCTAGAGAAGCATGTTGGGGAGCTACAGGCAGAGTGAGTTGAGCCGGTTCTCTATCCAATGTCATTAAAGAGGCATCTTGTTGACGAGACGTGCAACAGAACGGCGGACATTGCCAGCCACTACTCTTCGATCGTAGCGCCGAAGTGGCCGCATTCGAGATGAAGAACGTCCACGCAGTTCGAACGTACATCAAGAAGCACGATGTTCCTTGCGAATGGCGAGATGTATCCGGGTGCCGCTCTTTCTGGACAGAAGAGGTGATGAAGGAGGCCGAGAAGGAGATCGCGCATCTGGAAAAGATAGCACCGGAGCTGAGGAGCTTGGTGACAGTCATCCGCGATAAGGAAGAGTTGAGGAAACATCGAGTCTCTCCTGACGCCGTCGGAGTGACGCTGAGCCAAGGCGCGGCAAGTTTGTGGCCTTACAAGCTGGTCACATTCATTCTGGAGAAACTCGTCCGAGCTGGACAGCTCAACCTGCAGACCAACACTCCCGTTAACGACATCACATCCACGGACGGTAAGCACACACTACATACTGACCGCGGTACAATCGATGCGAAGAAGGTCATTCTAGCGACCAACGGCTACACATCAGCCCTCCTCCCCCACTTCGCTGACCTCATTGTGCCCGTACGGGGCGAGATGTCAGCTCTTCTGCCTCCCAAGGGGAACACGATTCTTCCTGATTCTCATGGAATGGTAGGAGCCTTAGGTCAGCCGGCCAACAACGACGATTACCTTGTCCAGCGGCCATTCGAAGGCGTGCCGAACGCTCGTGGGCATCTGATGTTCGGTGGCGGCCGCGGAGCGGGTCATCTCCCGACTGTTGGGGTGTCGGACGACGGCATCATAGACCAGGACTCAGCCGCATATCTCCGCAGCGCGCTTCTAAAGATCCTTGAGCTAGATGGAGAGACTGAAGGCTTGACCGAGCTTGAAGCTGTGGGACAGTGGACGGGAATTATGGGGTAAGAATATCCTCTGTACGCCGAGATAGCGCAAAGCTGATCTTCATACAGATATTCTAGAGATGACCACCCATGGGTTGGTAAGGTGCCGGACCGGGAAGGACTGTGGCTTTCTGGCGGGTACACTGGACACGGCATGCCCAACACCACGCTTTGTGGTAAGGCAGTTGTGGACATGCTACTTGGAGAAGAAGCTGGTCAAGACCTGGGTGTTCTACAATCTCGGATGGTTCAGAGCGGCGACATCCCTAGTAGCTACATTCTGACCAAGGAAAGGATCGAGCGGGCAAGGACTTTCTTGACTGTGCAACAGCAGGATGAGCAAGGCGTCCACATGAACGGTGTAGTTTGAGCACCAGAGACAACAGATTTCTACCACCATGCTATGCGCCAGGTTCTCAATCTTGTAAGCCACCTTACAAAGTAATATCTTTAAGCTTATACTCTGTTGCTGTTCCCAGTTCTGAACTTGATTTAACGCAGTATATGTGCCGTGTTTGCGGTGCCTGCCAAGTGAATCAATCCAGTTAAGCACCCCCGCAACGCTGACTAATACCACGTCTTACTTCTGTGCTGACTAGGTCTGGTCAATCGTATAACCTCACTGTCTTTTCTAGCTCTAACCATTCTCAAAGTCTCTCATAAGCTCACGAAGTCCTCAGCTCTGATATTTCTGTAGCAACAATCTCCATCTGTCGCCAAAGCATCCATACATCGCTCACCATGTCCACCGCCAAACTACCCAAAAACTTCGGCGTCGTCCTTTTCCCCGGTTTTCAGCTGCTGGATGTCTGTGGCCCTCTTGATGCCCTCAATGTGCTTTCGAACTCAGTCTCTCTCAACCTCTCCATTCTAGCTGCGACTCGCGACCCAGTGGGGACCCAGCACTTCGTCCAAGACCAGCAAGGTTCAGATTTCAACCAGTCTATCGTTCCAACGCATACGTTTGCAGACGCACCCCAGGATTTGGAGGTGCTGATCATTCCTGGTGGCTTGGGGAACAGAAAGGATGAGAACATGAAGCCGGTGGTGGATTACCTATCTTCTTTGGGGCTGGGAGCTCACGAAGAGAGCGCGGGAGAGGGGGGCGAAGAATTGAAGAAGCAACTGAGGGGTGATTTGAAGTGGATCCTTACTGTCTGTACTGGGAGCGAGATCCTGGCTAGAACTGGAGCGTTGGACGGGAAGCGTGCAACAACCAACAAAAGAGCGTTCAACCACGTACGTACTTCAGTAAGAGGTCAATGGCTACGTAAAGAAGTACTAATCTGGAAGTATAGGTCAAAGAGAAACACCCTAAAGTAAATTGGGTAGCTAAGGCAAGATGGGCCGTGGACGGCAATATCTGGACAAGCTCCGGGATCTCTGCAGGTATCGATCTGACTTTCGCCTGGATGAGCGAGGTGTTTGGCGAGGAGACGGCGCAGTACGTGGCTGACAGAAGCGAGTACGAGAGAAACACTGATCCCGAAAACGATCGCTTTGCGGAGCGATGGGGCGCTGAACAAGCTTCTTGAGGTTGATGAGCAAGTAAGACGACTTGCGTACTCGATGTCTGTACTATTGGACACACAAGCTGCACTCAGTCGGTACTTCGCGAATGCATCAGAGTTCGGTTGTCAGAAACCTTCAGTGAGGTCTTCACAGGTAATGAACTGTGGTCCTGCTACAGTATCTGTACTGTTGAGCTGCCCTACTGAGCCTAGCGTACTGTACTCTTATCAACTTATGCAGTAATTTGCACAAGTTGTATAACAGGAAGGAATTATGCTGAGCGGGATCCTAGAATTAGCTGATAATAGCATTACTGCACTTCAAACACGTGTTTAACAGCTTCACACTGGTATTTGTGGTCAAATCTTTACTGTTTTGTATACGAGATGGGTGGAATCTACTCAGTCAAGCCCCTCCAAACGACACTCCAGGTTACCTAGTCACTAGAATTCAGCTCGAAACCATAGTACCCTCACAATATCAATTTCCTCGGTTGCCGAAAACGGCTGTGTTGGTGTCGTCGCGTGCACCTGCCGAAGAAGTCGTTGATACCTAAATGACGTCCAATGACATCAGCTCTGGCTTCATCCGCAAGATCCGCCGCCAAATAATCCAAGATGTGGCACACTTCCGAACACTCCAGCCGCAAACTAAGAAAAGCTATTCCTTATGCAAATATGTCTGGTTCACACGATAACGATTCCAACCCAGCCGAGCGACCTCTTCGAGATTCTCGCCAGAATCCAGACAACGGCTCAGAACTCCACGGAGAGCACAGCGAGAGTGAAGCGAGTAAGGAAAGCAAGAGCGAAGATATGATGAACCCAGGGAAGAAGAGATTGGCCTCTGTAGGCGGACAGGGACCAACAGATAGACGCACCGCGACGGGATACATGCCTGTATGCGATTGTCATTCAATTATCGGTCTGTTCAATCGATTGATATAGCCTTGCAGATCGAGGACTATGGGCTCATTGGTAACTTGAGAACGTGCGCCATGGTCGCAACTGACGGTGGGCTCGATTATATGTGTTGGTTCGTCAACATCGTACTACCTTCCCACGGCATGACTAACTTTTGATAAGGCCTGACTTCGATTCACCCTCGGTGTTCTGTCGCATATTGGATAAAGACAAGGGCGGGCATTTCATCATCAGTCCAAAGCACGATGAGCTCTGCACGACAAAGCAACAATATCTTCCTGCAAGCAACATCCTCCAGACTCGCTACCTGAAGGAAGAAGGCGTGATGAATGTAGTCGATTGTGAGTTAGTCCAATCGCAGACCCACGTTCATCTTCGACAATGGGATATCCTTTCTAAGCCATTTTGCTGACTCTAAATAGTTCTGCCACGACCGAACAGCAAGTCCATGGATGCCGAATACCACGCCCAGGTCATCGCTAGCAAACACACTGGGGATGTACCCGAGCGGTCAGATCTCAAGAAGTGGTTGGTTCGAAGAGTTGAGTGTATGCGCGGCGAGGTCGATGTCAACGTGGAAGTCTGCCCTGCTTTTAGTAAGTCCATTGAAGATGGTCCTTCCTGTCCAGGCTGACCTCCTACAGATTATGCACAAGACAAACACTCCACGGAGATCCTCAATTATGGCGAGCACGGAGAGCATGATCAACGAGTTGTCTTCAAGTCCAAGTCTTTGTCTTTGCAGCTCAATACGACCATCGACTGTGGAGAGGACGCCATAGCTTGTCCTAGCCTCAAGTTTGTGAAGACGCCTGGAACCGAACTTGGCAACGCAGTCACTACTAGCTTCCGCCTTTCCGAAGGTCAAGCCGTTTCATTCATTCTGAGAGATGCAGACGACCATAGTCCGGATCACATCGACACGGCTCTAGTAGACAAGCTCCAAATGGACACCATGAAGTACTGGAACAGATGGATCGGCGGTAGTTGCTACAAAGGCCGTTGGGATGAGGTAGTGACCAGGAGTCTGTTCATACTCAAGATGCTCATTTTTGAGCCCACTGGTGCCATCATTGCTGCACCGACTTTCTCGTTGCCAGAAGATTTTGGAGGTGGGTGGATTACAAGAATTTAGTTAAAACACCGGCTGACAACCTCTAGGCTCACGCAATTGGGACTACCGCTACTCCTGGGTCAGAGACTCATCATTCACAATCTACATATTTCTCCGTATGGGTTTCAGTCACGAGGCTGAAGCTTACTCCAGCTACATGTTCCAGCGTATCAATGAAGCCAAGGAACACAAGGTAGGCGCATTGCCTATCATGTTCACAATCAAAGGAGAGACAGACATCCCAGAGGTTGAACTTGATCATCTGGAAGGCTATCGGGCAAGCAGACCAGTTCGCATCGGTAACGGAGCTGCGTTCCATACGCAGCTCGACATTTACGGAGAGCTGATGGACGGTATCTACCTTCTCAATCGCTTCGGTAAGCCTGTCACCTACGATCAGTGGCTCCACGTACGAGAGATTGCGGACTACGTCTGTAGTGTCTGGAAAGAGACAGATATGTCAATCTGGGAAGTCCGTGGCAAGAAGCAGAATTTCGTGTACAGCAAGATTATGATGTGGGTTGCCATTGACAGGGCGCTGCGACTCGCAGACAAACGAAGCTTCCCGTGTCCTCGTCGACAGGAGTGGTACAAAGTGCGCGACGAGATCTGCGAAGAGGTTATGGACAAGGGCTACAACAAGGAGCTTGACTGCTTCATCCAAAGTTACGAAGCCAACGACGTTTTGGACTCCGCTGTGTTGATAGCGCCGCTTGTGTTCTTCATTGCGCCAACTGATCCTCGGTTCCTGAAGACATTGGACCGTATCTTGAAGCCTCCAGAGAAGGGTGGTCTCACCAGCACGGGCCTCGTGTATCGATACAACTCAGCGAAGGCCGACGATGGTGTTGGTGGTCGAGAGGGTGCTTTCTCCATGTGCACCTTCTGGCTCGTTGAAGCACTTACCAGAGCCGGCGCCTATGACGACAAGTATCTAAGACAGTAAGTAACACTCACTCTTTGACCACTCCAGAACTGACACAAGCAAGGGCCGTGAGCATCTTCGAGAACATGCTGAGCTTTGGCAACCATCTGCACATCTTTTCGGAGGAGATTGCGCGCTCGGGCGAACAACTTGGCAACACACCACAAGCGTTCAGCCATCTTGCCCTGATATCAGCAGCTTTCAACCTAGACAAAACACTATCGTCTACGCTCCATAGACGGTAGATTCGTCGTGGGCTATTATCACAACGACATGTGGGAAGTAAATTGGCCTGACGTGTAGGCTTGAATGCGAATCATGAAACGAGCATGCTCCAAGATCCAGACAAAGCCTTTTGTGGCCTAAATGACGATCATCTAGCTGCAAGCGGCAAACCGCGGGGGTGCCACGATCTGTGTCTGACAATTTTTGGCAAGGCAGCCCCTGAACTAACGCGCCCATTCGCTGTCGCCAACACCCGTCCGCCACATTTTAGCTCATTGTCCAGCCAATTCTGCACCAAGGGCGTCATTGCGCGGCCACCAAACATAAAGCGCGGCCTAACCGGGAAACCCACATTCCACTCCAAACCTCAAATCTTCCATCGCAACCGCGTCTACCTCCAACCAACTTTCCCTTCCTTTACGCCACATTTGCACACACTTCACCCTCAACTTCACCTTTTACATCAACGCCGTACAAAATCTCTCACCTTCCATCATGTCGGACTCGGAAGCCAGCAGCGTCTCCAACTATTCCATGCCGCCAGCCACGCTCACCAACGGCTACCTAGTCCGCGATTTCGGCTACCAAACCACATCAGCGCGGTATCGCGGCGACCACACGCCCGAGAACAATCCCGACCACGACATCGACTACGACACGCCTGAGTACCGCGAAATCGCCATGGAGAACGCGCGCAAGAGCCACGCCATCTACCTGGGCGCAGCACCGGAGAAGAAGGAAGTCAAGAAGGAGGGCTGGACGCGGTTCATCCCCCGCAAGGAGATACTTCTCAGGAAGGGGAAGTGGATGCCATGGTGAAGAGCTTCATCGCGGGTTCTGCGGTGACGCGTTCTGGCCATCGACCGATTCTGCGTGCGCTTCAGACAGACCGCAAGCACTGTAGTTGCATCTGCGTCTCGCGCGCAACCGTCTACAGATCTCTCCTACACGACACGTCGTTCCCGGACGTCTCAACACACGCGCGCAGGATTCAGTGGACCCGCCCCACGCACGGCTCCTACCGGCCCTCTCCTCTCCACATTGACAACCTGCGTCTGCATCTGCATCCACCACTCTCCACCTCCACACTTGCTGAAACACGTCAACGGCTCGTGCACAAACGTCAGTACTGTTTTTCGACCATGACCCCTCACCACCATCGTCACCACCATTGTAAAAGCGACATATACCCCTAATCGTCCTTTGCATCGGCTTGAACACCATAGATTCTCCAGCATTGCATGCGCGCATCCTTCCTTCCCTTCTTTCTTGCTTATCTGTCTGCTTGTTTGCTCGTCTGGATCATTCTCGTTTGTCATATATACCCACCTGGCCCTCATTGGCTTTTTTAAGTACAATACCCGGTTTTGTCGCGTTGGTTTGGAGAGGAGAGGAGAGGAGAGGAGAGGAAGCTTGTGCGATAGGTGGATAGATAGCTGGAGCGATATTGTGAGGTTGAAGTGGTAATTCATAGTAGGATTTGTGTTTGATGATGCTCTGGTTCGAGTCCACGTTGCTGCTGCTGTGATGTGATGGGTGATGTGCAAAGGTTAGATATCCATTTCATGCCATCAACATGATCTCCTTCTATATACATCCACATGCCTATGCAAATCTAAATCTACTACATCGCCACCTACTTCTTCTTCTCCTTCTCCGTCTCCTCCTCCCCCTTATCCTTAGCCTCAACAAACATCGTCTCCTGCGCGCTCCACAACTCACTATACAGTCCATCGCGGTCAATCAGCTCCTGGTGGGTACCCTGCTCCGCGACGCCGCCAGCCCGCAGCACAATGATGACGTCCGAGTCGTAGATGGTGCGCAGGCGGTGCGCAATAAAGACCGAGGTGCGTTTCTTCTCGCGCACCAGCGAGTTGATGTGTGTTAGGAGCGCTTGCTCCGTGTGCGTGTCGAGCGCGGATGTCTGGTTGGATGATTAGTGTATTGGGTGTGAAAGGTGGATTGGGGGACGTACGGCTTCGTCGAAGAAGAGCAGCGGGGGGTCTTTGAGGATTAGTCTGGAGACGGCGAGACGCTGTTTCTCGCCGCCGGAGATCATCATGCCGCGCTCGCCGACCATGGTCTCGTAGCCGTCTGGGAACGAGCTGATGGTGTCGTGTACGTGGGCGCGTTTTGCGGCTTGCACGATTTGCTCGTGGCTGGCTTCCATGTTGCCGTATTTGATGTTGTGGCCGATGGTGTTGTTGAACAGCGGCGTGTCTTGGGGTACCACGCCGATTGCTTTGCGCAGGCTTTCCAGCGACACGTCGCGGATGTCTTGTCCGTCGATTAGGATGCGTCCTTCTTGTGCATCGTAGTAGCGGAACAGTAGACGCAGGATTGTGGATTTTCCGCATCCAGAGGGACCGACGACGGCGATTTTCTTGCCGGCGGGGATGGTGAGGTTCAAGTTCTTGAGAATAGGACGGTCGGGGCGGTAGCCAAAGGACACATTTTCAAACTTGATTTCGCCCTTGGTGAGGAGAAGCGGTTTGGCGTCTGGCTTGTCTTGAACCGCGACACTGGTTTTCTGCAGGCTGAAGAGCGTGTCCATATCTAACAAAGATTGGCGCAGCTCGCGGTACATGGAACCAAGGAAGTTCAAGGGGACGGAGAGTTGGAAGACGAGCTGGTTGACCATGACGAGATCGCCGACGGTCATTGTTCCAGTTGCGACGCCGTTGCAGGCAAGGTACATCATGGCGGTCAGGGCTGACGAGAAGATGATGTTCTGACCTGAGTTGAGGAGAGCAAGAGAAGTGGCGACCTTGATTGAGGCTTTCTCGTAGGCGGTGAGAGCGGCGTTGTAGCGACCGACTTCATACTTTTCGTTGTTGAAGTACTTCACAGCTTCGTAGTTGATCAGAGAGTCCACAGCGACAGTGGCTGCCTTGTTGTCCGCAGCGTTGGCCTGCTTCCTGAACTTTGTTCGCCACGACGTAGTCAAGATGGTGAATGCCGCGTATGTTGCCATGGTGGCGCTCGTAATTAGGGCAAACTGCCAGCCGTATTGGTAGGTCTGAGGGTGTCAATATAAGGGGGACACTAAACACCGTCGACTGCTTACTAGGATGCCGCACACCAACGAGATCTCCAGTGCTGTGGGGAATATGTGGAAGACCATGGATGACAGCAGGAAACTGATAGCCTTGGTACCGCGGTCAATGGCCCTGGTCAGACCCCCCGTCTGTCTCGTCAAGTGGAAGTTCAGATCGAGTCTCAGCAAGTGCTCGTAGACACTACATGCAACCTTGCGAATTGCCTTTTGTGCCACACTTGCAAATACAGCGTTACGAAGCTCTTGTGACACAGTTGCACCGATTCTGGTCAAGCCATCTACCTGCTTTAGTCTCTCTTGTGATGGGATGAGTTGGTGTTGCTTGGTGGAGCTTACAAGCCATAATCATGGAGCCTGCCACCGTGGTCGCGGTGCCTCCAACAGCAACAAAGTCTATGTTCATCGAGTCTACGATGCTCTTGAAGTAGAAAGGCACTTGCACATTGAGCAACTTTGCGCTCAGCAGCAAAGCCACACTCAGTCCCACTCTGAACCTTGTGCCATAGTTGTCCTTGGGCCAGAGGTATTTTGTCATCTCTTTTATGATTGTCCAGTCTGCCTTGCGCTGCTCCTTGTTGGTCAAGTTCCTCTCGCCGAGCAGCGGGTCCATCGACTTGTCCACCTTGGCTTTGGCGGGGCTGTTTGCAGGTTTGGCGGCTTTGGTGTCTTGCAACGCTTGTTGCGAGCCAGGCGCGGGCCGTTGGCCGTGGACATCTTTTCTGTGCAGAGGCGAGGAGGTGAAGACGCGGGTGGAGTGGTAGAGGGGGTGTGGGCGCAAGAGGGAGCTCAAGCTCGAAGGTGGGAGGCCCGGCCGGCTGGCGGCGCGGGCAAGCGGTGGAATCAGCATGGCGAGCTTCACATGTTCGGGTCGCAGAGCTTGGGAAAGACAGGCAAAGGGGCCACGAAGCTTCAACGACGTGCAGAGAGAGCTCAGTGATGGTGGAATTGAGCTGCGGAATCTCGTGCTTGATCGTCTGGCTAGCCCGCTTTCAGCCCTACGACCTGCGGACCGCGATCAAGCTCCGAACTGCTCACGGCTGCTGCTCACGGCCGCCGCTCCACGTCCAGCACGACTGCACGCACGCCAATTGACAGGCACAGCCATGCTTCGCCCGGCTGCCTCGCCCTGGACGAGCCTTGCACACCGCGCAGGTGCTGCGACTGCGACTGCGCGGAGACGATGCATCAACATCTCTGCCACCAACGCCTCCACCGAGCCTGCGCTCGACCAGCAGGTCAACATCGACGCCGCCGCCACGCCCACGGTCTCGCCTGGTATACACCCGCTGATCACGCCGCCTGGATCATACACGTACTGACCTCTGCTAGATGCGCATTTCGAAGTCATCGGCACCCCGTTCTCCCTCCTCTCCGTCTCCCTCTCCGCCTCACAGACCCTCTTCACCCGCCGCGGCACCTTGGTCGGTCTGAGTGGCAAGTCGGAGAACACACTATCCACCCTCTCCTTCCTCGAGCCCTTCAGGCGCGCGCCCGTCGGCATCCCATTCCTCTACCAGAAGGTGTCCTCCACCACCCCAGTTACAGCCCTGGTTTCCACAAAATCGCCAATATCGAGCATCGTCACAGTGAACCTCGATGGTCGACAAGACTGGGTCATCAGCCAGCGACAGGCGCTGCTGGCTTGGACAGGCCACACCCTGAGTTTGAAGCCACAGTACAACGTGAAGCTTGGTCTGGCGCACTGGGGAAACACATACATCACAGGACGTGGACTCCTTGCCCTCGCAGGAAGTGGTCAGATCTACCAGGTGCAGTTGAAGGCTGGCGAAAGCTATGTTGCGCATCCAGCGTACGTCAAATCTTGTCATCGCGAACTCGCCCAAGCTAACACGGCACAGCAACGTTGTAGCCTACACGGCATCAGCAACACCGCCAATGCCCTTCCGCTTCAAGTCGTCAAACTTCCGCTTACAGGTGCCTGATCTCGGCTTTGGATCCTTCGTACAGAACGCCAAGTTCTTCAGGGTCATGAGCCAGACCACAACTTGGCGAGCCATCTCAACAACATACCACACGCTCAGGACATGGATGCGACGGTCCATCTGGGGTGACAGGGTATGTCTGTAGCACATCACGAAAACGCACGATGCTAATAGTGCCCAGTTATTCCTCCGCTTCGAAGGTCCCACAACCATGCTCCTTCAGTCGCGAGCCTCCCGCGTCAGCGACGTCCTGACCCTGAAGGATGTTAACGAGATCGCCGAGAGCCAGCCAGGAGCCGTGCAAGATGCAGTGGATCGCAAAATCAAGGACGAGATCAAGCAGATCGGTGCAGGCACGACCGCGCCGGGCGTTCAAGAAAGCTCAGTAGGCGCAGTCAAGTACGCCACAATTAGGAGCGGGAAGGCGGTATTCGAGGGGCCTTCAACACCAGCATCATAAAATGGTGTGTACCATATGTAGAACATTTGCATGTCTCATTAGGAAGCGTTGACCAAGCGAGAAATCTACCCCCGTGCATGTTCAATCCAACTCCTCTGTCGTAGCAGCACCAACATCGTAATCAAACCCCTCAACATCCTCTACTACTGTCCCTCTCTCCAATTTCCCTTCGAAATTTAATTTCTCTCCAACAACCTTGAAATCTACCATGAATCCTGGGCATACGTCATTCCGCCGTTCGACTCCCCCAGCCATCAACACGGCACCTCGACTCAACACCAGGCACAATTGGAAGGCATTGTACACGTGCCGATCCCTCAACACCTCTCAGCATAGTCTACTCAACCGTCCACCCATACATCCATTCTAATTAACAAAACACCCACCAACCGACCCTACCACCCACCCACCTATCCCCCAGCACCCCCCACACCTTGCACCTCCCCAATCCAAACACGAAGAAGAAGAATCAACTCAAAATGTGCATAATGAAAACCTACGAAACCCGCGGCCCAGGCGTCATGGATCCGCCACCACGCAGAGGCAACTACAGCGCACACCCACCAGCCGGCGTGATGCGGCTCCCGCGGGACTGGCGGCGGTCGAGCGAGGAGGCGCGGGTGGTGGAGCATGTGCATCGGTATGTGGATTCTTTTCCTTCTGGAGGAGTTCGTCTAGGGACTATGGCCGTTTGAGTGTTGGTGTGGCATGTTGTATGTGTGTGTGTGTCACGTGGCCGAATGCTAATGCACCTCACGTAGACGCTCGCAGCCGCGCGCAATCGAGTACTACGAGGAGCCACGCGCGAGTCGGCGGAGCGTGAGTCGGACGCGGCGCGTCAGCGATGTTAGGCGGAGCGATGTGCGGCGCAGTGATTTGGAGTTTCGGGAGCCGAGGAGGAGTACGGGGTACGTGGATGAGAGGGAGGTGAGGAGGGAGGTTAGTCGGTCGAGGTACTGAGGGGGTTGATTTGGGTTGGGTGTGGTAATGAGCATGGTACATATGATGTTGACGATGGGAAAGATGGACTTGGACTGCCAGATAATGCAGTTGTACATTTTCGGTTGAATTTACATAGGTATCGAGCGCGCTATGATCTGCTGCTATGAATACCAAAAACATGGGTTGTCCCGCCCGGATGCTAGACACCGTACTCCTGACAAGTCAAGTTGATGTGGCCAGCTGATGAACGCCCTTTTTATGGTGTAGTTTTCATTATGCCGCCAGATGGAATGGAATGGCAACTGTCGATCCTGGATTGAGTGACCAAGCCAGATTCGCTTTAGTGTACCGCGATGAAAAGTGGTAGTAATACATTGACGCTCTCCTGCGCCTGAGAAACGTGTTTACTGCTGCGGCTCCATCTTGGCCTGTTGACCGTGTTGCATCTGCATAGGGTTCTGACCCCAGTTTTGCTGCAGGCCGGCGCTGTTGGGTGGTTGCGATGCGTTCGAGTTCATTCGCTGTGGCCCTCCGGGCGATGGCCTTGATGCAGGCTGGCCGCCTTTCCATCCCGGGAATAGACCTTGCAACTTGACATAAAGCTTGCTCAGCTCTTCGTGAGTCGCCGGCGCTGACATGATCGCAGGCCCTGGCTGGACAGGCTGTCCCGGCTTGGGGATCTTCTCAGCGTTCTGAGCGAGGAAAGAGAGATTGGCCTGCAGGCGGCGAATGTAGCTGGCACGATTAGCATAGGCGTATGAAGTGCAATCTGAATCAAACTTACTCAATGTACTCTTTAGATGGCTGAGGTTTACCCTCCTCGGTCGCGCCTATCTGGCCTCCCTTGCCTTGCGTCTGGAGCGTGGTAGCCTCATTGATGAGCAGACTGTTGATCTCGAGCAGGACGGCGACGCGCTCATGGGCACGCGCTGGCGTGACAGGCGACACAGGAGACTGCGGCACAGCCTTGATGGGGGTCTGCGCCTGCGCAGGCTCGCTCTTGATTTGTGAGGGGAGGTTGAGGTTCATGGGCTGCTGCTGGCCGTTTGACGACGGTAGGGTGGTGGGCGACTGCTGCGGTTGAGGCGTGGCATACGGCTGACCTTGGTTACTCAGGGCCGGCGAAGCGGTCTGGCGGTTCTGGGCGAACTGCTGGTGGGCGGGCGATGGCAGCGTCTGCGAGAAGGGCGCGTTCGAGTAGGGATTATGCTGCTGCTGCTGCTGTTGCTGCTGCTGCAACTGTGCTGCTTCATGGCGGTCAGCACGCTGATAAGCACATCAGATCAGATCAGGTCAGGTCAGGTCAGGGCACGTCGGGCAAGGCGCGCAGGCGACACAGGGTCGCAAAGGGCAGGCGCGTACCGCCTTTCGCGGTGGCAGGACGTCATGGCGTGTTGCGTGCTGACATACCTCGTGCGTGGTGAAGTTGGCTCTGCGACATGGCAGCCCCAGGCTGCATCATGGCGCCACTCTGCATACTGTTAGGGAACGAGGCGCCTTGGCTGCCATTGGGAAGGCCGCCATAGGGAAACGCGTTGTTTGATTGCGCGAACCGAGCTTGTGGATCCGTGTACTGAGAGAACGAAGAGTTCTGCGGGGAATGTGTCGTAGTCTGGCCAAGGTGGGCGGCAGAGGTGGAGAACCCAGCAAAGGAGGAAGGATATTGGCTAGATTGGAAATCCATCGGACACTCTGCAAATCATTGGGTCGCACAGCTGCGTTTAGATTGGATTTGTGGTGAAAGAGATAACGTGCGGTGAGAGGGATGTCCGGCGCAGCGCAGGCTTTGCGCAGCGCCGTCCCGTGGCGCCTCGGCTGCAGGCCACAGCTCTGCATCTCGACTTGACCATCAGCAACACGGCCAACGCTCACAGTCCAGCATTCAACATCGTGGAATCCGTAGCAAGAGTCAAGAAGGCAGCTCGCACCGGCCTATCGACCACGGAGACAACCGGCAGCATGTCTCGTCGCGATTGATTCCACGCACCTCAGCTTTGACCACCTCCAACATCCCTGTCTGGCTCGCATTCAGAGGATCCACCTTTGAAGACTGCTTCCAGATCTGACTCCACGGATTGCCGCCTATTGACGCGATGCCGCTACGTCCAATCGCTAGCTCGTGCCTTATGAGATAGTTGACGGCCAGCTGCATTAGACCTCGTCGTCTCTTCACCAAGCAGCTCCTCAGTCTGCCCTCGACGTGGTTGAAGAAGCCTCAGACGCGTGTGACGTCCTCACAGCCGTGTGACTGCCTCACTGGCAATCCTTCCAGGACATAAGCGAGCGCCAACCCATCACGCGTGTGCTACGGGCATTGATGCAAAAGAGGACCCAGCCAAGACTCGTGGTTACTGCGTACTAGCGGATGTGGCTGCAGGACATGGCACATCAACCTGGAAGACTTCCCACCTAGGCACTTTGCTAGACAACGGCGGCGTTGGCCGCGCCAGGCCCGAGGGTGTGCCCGCAGTCCCTTGTAACCCAGTTCTAACCCTGGAACAGAGTAGCAGAGCAGCACATTTCATTGGACTCGGAATTTCAAGGGTTTAGTACCCTTGCGTGGAAACTTCGATAGGCGTACCAAGACAAAGGTCAGGCCCGCCGATCGCTCAGAGCGGTGCAGATACTGGAATAAGTATCACTACGAACACGGTTTCCTTCCCCGCATGTCCTCGAACGGATCCACATCAGAAGCTATCAGCTGGACAAGCCTCTTGCCACCCTTGGAACTGATCGTCCAACAAAGGATGCGGACGATGCCACTGGTGGTGTATACCGGTATCTCAGAAAAGCTCAAACGCAACAGCTCTTTCCTTACAATCACAATGATGTCTGGATGCCTTCAACAGTTATTAGCTGCGAAGTTACTCGGCCTCCTAAAATCAAGAGTTAACGCACACTCGTATCCGGTGATTTCCGAAACCTTGAGGGCCGAAAACCATGCCAAGATACCAATATGAGTAGCCAGCTCCGTTCGCATAAAACTCAAAAGGTGTTGCAAGATCGTCTTGAGACGCTTGTTTCCACATCGGCTTCAGACGTGGAATGATCACATGTCAATGGGCTTGGCCACCTCGTTTCTTGCACAGCGCTCTGTCAGATAAGGTACCTGTAGATCATTAGTAGAAGGTAGAAGACAAGCAAGCTTTTCTGACTATAGCAAGCGTATGTATGCCACGGCCAGTAAATATGTCCAGGGACTAGCGCACAACTTTGCAATATGTACGCAGGAGAGAGAGGCCGAAGGGACACTATCTAATAAACTCAGAGATCGGGTACGCTAACACGAAGCAAGTGGTATGTAGTGGTTGATGAGAAAATAATAGGTGTATCTCTACATGAGACATGTATTACAATGGAATTACAAGAGAGACGGTAGGTGAAGTATAGACCCCAGGTCCCAGAAACCAATTTACCCTAAAGGTGGTATCATAGCGAGAAAGCAAAACCCAGTATCAACGCCAAAGTATCCGTTGCCGCTTGCCATCGTCAGGACTCGCAGCTGAAAAAGTCGTATGTCCGAAAAAGTCATGTGTCGTAAGTCGTAACCTATCATGCGATTAGTCACGTCTTGCTTTGCAGGATACCTCATGAATACACACGCGTAATTTGCAAATGTCTTTCCCATCTTCAATCTTCCTCCAACACATCAAGACTAGATTCCATCCGTACGCGCGAGAACAGCTCTCCGCTCAGATAAGCAGACACCCGCTCATTGCACACCTGCTGCAAGCACGCGTCTGATTCTTTCGCTCTCAGACTCCGCAGCGTCTCGTGAGTGGGGCTGACCTTCCTCCTAAGCGGTCGTGTTGGTTTAGGTTCCGGCGAGGAAACGGGAGTGTACCACACGGTTGAAGGGGAGGAGCATGTAATGGCAAGCGAGCGTCTTTGGGAACATGGTGAGCTTGGCGCGGAGCTCAGGGCCGTCGATGCCGATGAGATTGAGGACGAGATGCTGCGTCGTGATGATCGGAGAGAGGGTGTCCGCGACGTGCTTGCTGAGGAGGTGGAGGGTATGTAGATCGGTGATGAGGGTTCCACGACTGCGTAAGCGGCACGTGTTGGGGGCAGTATTGTCGGTCTGCTGAAGAGCGGCTTAGGCACCAGCTCGGTCTCGATGCTGAAGGCACCATAGTACGGTAACGGCGGGAGTGGTTTGTCGTGGTAATAATCTGTCGGCGCCCGGTACACAGTTCTGATACCCATGTTCATGTCCATATGTCCGTGAATCCCTATGCTCTTTTTGGAACCGGCTATGCAGCACTAGCAGCCGATCATATACTCGTGTTGATTGTGTAGCGGGTAAAACGATATCAAAGAAAGCTCAGACAAACCTCCACGCGAGGGTGCATCGTGGACTATTAAACAAAGAGGCGGGTCGCCTGCCCTGCCACCGACAACCACGACTTCCATGCAAACAAGTCAGTGGGCCTGTTTGCTCACCGTGCAGCTGCTGGAAGTTCCAAGTGGAGTTGCGGGTCTGATTGGGCGCCATGGTCAAGCTGGTTGTCAAGAAGAGAGGCTGGTTGTGAGGCAAGTTTTACGTGGCTGGGACTAGTGCCCTACGTCGTCATGCGCCGCTCATCCAGGGTCTGGGTCAAGATGGAGAGCAACGACTACGAAATCCGTCCACATGAACGAGCTGATCGAATCCGGCGGCGCATGATCATGGTTCGGCGGTGAGGGCTTATGGCTGCAGACGAGTGAGCATTCTGTGGTGGGTTTGCAGCTGCAGACCGCCCATCAGGTTGGAGCCGACGGGTCCTTCCCGAAAGCGTCCACACGGATGTCCAGCAGTTACAGGGAGTAGTTTAACAAATATCGCGAGATCGCGAGTAACGGCCAAGATGCGCTCAAATGCTTGTCATGATGGTGTAGCTTTGCTCTGCGCTCCGTCATAACCGGTCGAGTCGTGTTCAAGCGTCCACAGTGGGGCATATGCTCGCGAAAGACAGACATGCGATCGAAACGCAGGAGCAAACTACTTGACCTGTGAAATCGCATGCGTCCTGGCCTGGAGTCACTCACGATGATGATGTCATCTATACAATCTTCACATCATCTACCAAAACTTGCAGCATGTCGCGACATCGTTACTTTGTATTGAATTAGAACTTCCTTTGCCCTTCAGGCATATCACTACATTACAATCATGTAGCTCTCTGTAATCGTCAAAATCATACATATGCGGTCCAACCTTCCCGAGTCATGTCGCCCAACCATGTAAATGCTGACGGAAAAACTGCAAAACGCCTGGTATCGTCCGTATGGTATGCAAGTGGTCATGCGTAAGGATCAGTCCAGCTCTCCAGGGTACCCTGTCCTGCGTGAGACCGGCTCCCCCAAATTACTGAGGGGAATTCCGAAGTCGTCTTCCTCCCATTCGTCCTCGTCGCCACTGGACTCCCATGAGCCAGGTATGTTCTTGGTACGTCGAACACGATATGTAGAAAAACCAAAGCCATTAGAGATGCTTGCTGCTATGCGCAGCATGAGCGACACAAGATGCTGTGGGGGACCAAGAACAATCTCGCAAGTCTTGCGGACTAGAGCGGTTGTGAACTTTTGGTTTGGCTTGTGCTTGGTGGGAAAACACAAGTTCTGCGGCTGTGGCATTGGAGAGAATGCTCGCCGTGGAGAAGCACCCGTGAGCTTCCTCATACGGATCATGTCCGGCGGAGTAGGTACATCCAGCGATGGAAGCCCAAGACTGTCTTCATCCGAGTCGCTCACAAGTGGAGGGGTATGGGGCGCAGATGAGGGGCGTACATCAATCGACGGCGTTGTCATCGGCTGAAGTGGTACAACAGGTGTCACAGGAACAGACTTGTCGACATGGTCTGCGGAGGTAGCCCGAACAGTAAGCTCCGAGACATCACGACGATGTCTGGCCCTGCCTCTTGTATCGTCTTGCTTCGGTGGAGTATTTAACCATGGATTAAGGATATCAGCCTCAGCGTCCAGGAATGGAGGTGAAGGACTGCGCCGAGCCGTGCTCAGTGAATGGAAGGAGTCTGCGCTCGATAGGAGGCTAGCAGCATCTGTGGACGTCTTACGTTCTAAGGTTGCCGGCTTGACGTTGCTCTTGATCACTGTTTCTTCTTTCGTTGTCTCAGGGATGCAGCCCATCGAAGAAGCTGTTGATGCTGATCTGTTTCTTATAGTAGATATTGGGGCAGTAACCGATCGTGGGCTCTGGAACAGTTGCGCGCGCTCGGCAACCGACAGCCTTCGTGCTACTTTGGGCGGGGGTGTGTTCTCGAAGACAGTTCCAGGGGTCTCAGGAACGGGAACGTCACTCGCGTCAGTGTGGATGCTTGACCGGTCGTCTTCTTCGTACGAAGAGGTATTGGCCGAGTCAGAGCCTTCGAGCACTGGTGTAGAGGGTCGTGGCCCGTCCTCGGGCATCCACGTCTTATCGAAAGTCCACTTCTTTGCTTTTTGTGTAGGCCTTCTGGTCAGCCGTTTGGGTGGTGGCGTTTTTGGGCGTTCGGGCAGCTCGACTTGGAATTTCCGCGCAAACGGGCACTGAGTTTTTTCATACTGCAAGACCTGGCCTAGCACCGACTTGAACTGTGAGATCTTCTCCTTGTCTTCCTCGGTCTCGAACGGTAGTTCCATGCGGTAATAGGAGTCTTGCCTGATCCTGAGTACGAATACTGACTGCCCATCTACACACCAGCATTGCGATCGAGGGAAGATAGTGTGCAGTAGGTTGCCGGAATTAAGGAAGGATACATTGGACGCTGTCACTCGATAGATACGCAGAACACCTGTAGACTATCTGTTAATCAAAGGGACCGTTCAGAGGATATCATGGCACATACCAACGGCAAGTGTGCGCTCAGTGGAGGTTCTCCATGCAATGTCGGCTTCATCGCTGACAGCCAGGGCGCCGGCAGCTGTGAAGGAGACGATCCTCGAGTGCGGGCAGACGACCAGCGTCTCTATGCCGTCGGCACTGTTTGTCGAAGCTGGAGCCGGTACCGGGTTACTCCTCAGCCGAGCAGGAACTGTGAAAGAGCGACGTGCATTGTGCAGTGGGGGCAGCGCGTGTTCTGCCGTTCTCGAGGGAGCCACTGGTGAGGACATGGCAATCAGCTCATGCAGGCATTTCGAGTTCCGGTGGGTCGTGCTACGTGTTGTCCGTGTTGGTCAGGTGCGAGTGCGGTGCCGTTCGTCGTACGTGTCGTACTGCCGTGTTCTTCTGTGTTGGTCGCCGCGTCGTTACGAGGCTGAGACCTGGCGTGCCCTGCTCCTCGAACACTTGGCGCGAGTTGCGAGTTTCACGGGATCCACGGCGCTTCAAATGTCCAGGACAAGCGTCAGAAATTGAAGGATCCACACGGGCGATCACCGTTGGATTAGCTCTTTGTAGCTGCAGATGCTAATAAACAACGCGCTCGACGTTTCTCCGTCAACAGTCAAAATGCAGACCCATCCGCCTAGTACGCGCGCGGACCCTGAAATGCGCTGCGTCCACGGAGGGCGCGGCGGGTACGTCATTGCGTCGTCTCCACCATTTCGCGTGCTACGCGCCCTCATCACAGCACAACAAGTTCGCTGCCTTACAAGCAACATCAGCTCGCTGAGACCTCACCCCAGCGAACATGTCCAACTTCGACCCCAACGCCATCTTGCGTGGTGCCCAGTTGACGCTTGTTGGAGGTACGGACCGACCGTTCGCAAGCATAGATGTAGTTTGCTGGCAGATATTGACATGTGCCCACAGTCAACCGGGCCCTCCAGAACCCAGGCCTCTTCACGTCAGACCATTACCGCCAAGCCGCCCTCGCCGTGGCTGCTGGAGTTGCCATTAGGATTCTCATGTCCGTACCTGTATGTCTGCTCCTCCTGTCGCCCCGCGTCTTGAGGACCTAGATGGACACTGCGATAGCCAAAAGTGGCTTGCGAACTCTACAAGGCATTGCTCTGCACACCACGCTCAACGCAGCTTTGACTTGACCTGTCTTTGGTCTGCCTTCACCCAGGACAGTTACTGACGGGACTAGATTGTCGGTGTCAGAATACTATTATGGATCATCTCACTCTTTGTCGACATGAACCATGTCACCTGGGACGAAAGCGTCGTGGACGGATTGCACTTCCTTGAGCATACAGTTCTCCAAGTGCCATTCTTTCTCATGACCATGATGCGCTACGTCACACCAACTTTGGATCGAATGTACGTAGCAGCACAGTGTGCATCATGATTCCGTGACACTGACCACCAAATCAGGTTCATGGATTCCCTCCAATGGGTCGACCACACCTACGTACAGAAACACAAGTCTGAAGACCCACACAACCTTCGCGCCATGTATGCCCAGAACCTGGAACAGTACCCCACCCACGCACCGAAAGATCCGAACGAAAGGAAGAAATCCATAAAAGACACCGTCATCCTGCTGGCTGTCAAGCAAGGCCGGAAGGCCGGCATATCGCTGACTGTGTTGGCACTATCTTATGTGCCTTATGTGGGAAAGTTCGTGCTGCCTGCTGCTAGTTTCTACACTTTCAACAAGGCGGTAGGACCTCAGCCTGCAGTTGCCATTTTTGCCGGCTCTCTACTGTTGCCGCGCAGGTATCTGGTCACATTCCTACAGGCATATTTCTCTTCTCGTACGCTCATGCGTGAATTGGTACGTTCACGCCACATGCACTCTTCAGCAGCTCTGACCAAATTATAGCTCGAGCCATACTTCGCACGCGTCCGGTACAACAAGGAACAGAAGAAGCTGTGGTTCAGGGACCGGGCTGGCGTACTTTTCGGGTTCGGACTTGGCTTCTACGTCTTCGTCAAGATCCCTCTTGTTGGTGTCCTGATTTATGGGCTGGCCGAAGCATCGACAGCCTACTTGATCACCAAGATCACTGAGCCACCTCTACCACCAAACGAAGCTGAGAAGTTCAAGGAGGATTCGCTTCGCTGGAAGAATAAGCACGAGTTCCTGGAGCTGCCATGGCAGCACATGGATGCCTACAACATCAGCATGCACAAGCCTGGCTTCAAGTCGGACGTTCGACAAACTCCTCGGAAAACTTTCAGCTAAGCAAGCTCCTTTCAGCTAGATAGGAAGCTGCCGGACGTGGAAAGCGCATTATGATGGACGACAAAATATCCATCCAATGATAAGCACACGGTGACCAGCTGCCGCACTATGTTCCAGCCATCGAACCGCGTTAGGGCCGCGGCATGATGACGGTATGGGAGCTGGAACGGCGTGGCTTGACCCCGCCGACTCCACTGCGGGGCAAGCTTCTCTCCCAAAACGGTAGCTCTGTGCAGATGCTGTATCCGACGATACGTAAACACCTCCCTATCAGCTATCTCCAAGCTTATCAAGCTCCTTGTACATTTATGAGCCGGGTTCTGGTTCGGGCCTTCGTCTTTTCGGACGAACGCTGCAGTAAATTGAGATGAGATAGCAATTGATATCTCTGGGTTGATGTACCCCGCGTCTGCTATCATATAACCGTGATGCTCCCTCGCCTCTCGTGAACGCCAATTCCGACGTCACTTTCCTCATTTGCGCCAATTGATCTTTTGAAACGTTCACCCACATTCTCGCATATCTCAAGATGGGCAAACAAGGCCTCAGATACGCCGCAAAGGTCGATCTCGACACACCAGCGGCCGATCAGAAAGTCCTTCATGTGAGCTACTTAAAATATTGAGTATTATCCTGCGTTCAACATACTGACTCTCTTGCAGAACCGTTGGCATCCAGATAGTACTCCTCGCCTTCCCCACGCCACTTATTCTCGCATTAACACAGTCCAGTCCCCTCAATCGGCACCATCAAGAACAACGAAGTCGTCAAGATCGAATGCGTAGACTGGACAGGCGGACAAATTGGCAACAACGACTCGGCCGACGACATCCGTGATGTTGATCTGACCAAGATCCACTACCTGACGGGTCCGTTTGATATCGAGACAGCGGAACCCGGTGATGTCTTGGTGCTGGAGATTCAGGATGTGCAGCCGCTTGAAGAGCAGCCGTGGGGGTTTACGGGGGTGTTTGCGAAGGAGAACGGGGGCGGGTTTTTGGATGAGATATACCCTGAGCCGTGAGTTATCTTCTTTTTACGATGTGTTTTGAGTAGATGTGAGATTGGGTTCTCGCTTTGTTTGCGCCAGAAACTGCCTCCAGCTCGGCCATCTCCTCAGCCCACTAACCCTAATCCCAGCGCAAAAGCCATCTGGGACTTCGAGGGCATATTCTGCTCCTCCCGCCACATCCCAGGCGTCCGCTTCGCTGGTCTAATCGTACGTCTCCCCCTCCCAAATACAAATGACCTACTTATAAGCCCAGCACCCGGGCATCCTCGGCTGCGCGCCCTCCGCCGACGTCCTCTCCCTATGGAACAAGCGCGAAGGCGAGCTCATCGAAGCCTGCGCCCACACACACGACCGTATTGTCGCGCAGCCGCCGCAGCCCCAGAACGCACACGCCGGGTCTGCCGACGCGGATGTGAAGGAGAAGGTTGGGCGTGAGGGCGCACGCACGATTCCTGGTCGGCCGGAACATGGTGGTAACTGCGATATTAAGAACTTGTCGCGTGGGTCCAAGGTGTTTCTCCCTGTTCACGTCAAGGGCGCAAAGTTCAGTGTTGGCGACTTGCATTTCTCGCAGGGCGATGGGTGAGTAGATACTTTCCGAAGTACTATTCTCCTTGGTCAGTGGCTAACGGCAGCACCAGCGAGATCTCCTTCTGCGGCGCAATCGAAATGGCGGGCGTCATCACGATCAAGTTCTCAGTCATGAAAGGCGGCGTCAAGCAGCTGGACATGAAGAGCCCCATCTACATTCCCGGACCTGTGGAGCCGCAATTCGGACCGGGGAGATACATCTACTTCGAGGGGTTCTCGGTCGATGAGCACGGGAAGCAGCATTATCTCGACGCGACGATTGCATACCGACAGACGTGTTTGCGTGTAATTGAGTACCTGAGGCGGTTTGGTGCGTTGGAACCTCTCCTTCTCTCTCGCACATGCATCTCGATATTGTTCTGCCGGCTAACAATCAACACAGGTTACAGCGACTACCAGATCTATCTCCTGCTGTCCTGCGCTCCGATTCAGGGTCATATTGCGGGTATTGTCGATATCCCCAACGCGTGCACCACCATAGGTCTTCCAATGGATATTTTCGACTTCGATATCTCGCCGCATATTCCAGCTGAGAAGAAAGACCTGGGGAGCTGCGCGTTTGCGGGCAAGTAAATCAGCGATGCAGGAAGAGCGGCCTGCTGTGTTTTCTGGTAGCTGGAAGGAATTGACGGTCTTGCGGGACTGAAGTTTACGCTGAGTTTTGGCAACAGGTGTTGATGATCTACTGCTCCTTCCTGGCGATTAATAGATTATATCACGATTTGCCGATTCCGTTGATGTTGCCTATTGCTGCTGTTTGATGTCAGTCATGCAGCGACTAGTTCATGAATTCCATTCTTGTCCTTCATCTACGGCGTCAAAAGTTGGCATAAAGCCACCGCAAAGAAATAGCCAAAGAAATAGTCAAGGAACAAGCAGATGCAATGTATCCGTACATACCAGTAGTCTAGCACCAGCATTCTGCGTTTCCAACTATGAGGAGCAAGACTCTGGCGCATAGTGTGTATAGTCGTTGTATTGTCAGCGCAGGTATGACAGAATATCTTGGTCCTTCATGATATCCATGTCATGGAAAGTAGAAATACAGCAGCTAGCAGCTCTAGGTTTCTGTGGCAAAGCATGGAGGTCTTTGGATGGTTATAGGAGACTTCTAGTTGTGTGCGAAGAGCGCGGTAGTCTTACCAAGCAAGTGACAGAAAGAAGGCAATTCAACTACTTACTTTAAATCTAAAAAATAATGATCAAAAATCATCTGTTTCTAGCCTGTCCTTCTTGCAAATATGAGAACCTCAATTTCACGATTGGTTAAGTCAAATATGCTGTACTAGGTGGTGCTATACCGCCGTAAAGCAGAAGAAATCTATCTGCGAGAAACGTGATTTGTCTTGTCGGATTGGTCTTTCGAATTCTCTTCAACGAAAACTCTACTTCTATACAACTTCGTTGATACAACGTCCGAACCTACGGATGACCGTGCCTTTCAAGCTTGTGGATGTAAGGAAACCCAGTTCGGAGTTCTATGACCTTGTTCACAAGACCTTGTCTGCTGCAGAGACTGTCGCCTGATCAGTAAGAGGTTCAAGAAAGAAAGGGGACGCCAGAAATACCATTCAGTCCGGTGTTGTCGGACTCGACGTGCGCCTCCTTCACAGCGCCATTTTCAATGACGAGGGCGTAACGCTTGGAGCGGTCGCCACCAAAGATGGAGGCGGCATCGAAGGAAAGATCAAGACCTTTGGTGAAAGCCAAGGTGGGGTCTGCGAGGAAACGGATCTGAAGACGTGAGTATAGCCAAGAGATATGATGCGAGACGACCGAGGTAACTTACGCCGCTTGAGCCTGAGGGATCCAATGTTTTACCCCATGCTTTCATTCTAGGTGAAGTCAGCGACAAGCTTCATTGGCTGGGTTGGTGAGGCGGTGGTAACACGACCGATGGGGCATGTGCCAGTCAGTTACGCGACAGGGGCTATGTTGAGGTCTCATGCTGCATGTGCTGGTCACGTTTGCATCGAATTGAGGACAACGGGCGACACTTCGACCCGAGACAGTCTCAGCAGTCGAGGGAGTGGTGAATCAAACTGCACAAAAGAAGTAATTGCTCGCGCACTTACACGAAGCTGTCGTTGACGGAAACAACAAAAACCTTTCCGGCATCTTTGAGTTTGGCTGAATTGATGTATCCAGGGATGTGGTTTTCGGAGCAAGCTGGTGAGTATGCTGCTGGAACTCCTGCAGACAAGGTATGATAAGTCGAAGCCATTGAAAATTGTTGCTGATAGATTACCAATGATGAGACCTTTGCCAGTCTTCAGTTCGGCGGCAATGTTGACCTTGTTGCCAGGCGAGTTCTCCATGAGCTCGACATTGGGCAGCTTGTCACCGACTTTGACCAAGACGGGAGCAGACGCATGGAAGAGACGGTGGCCAGCGACGGGGCGCGCTAGAAGTAATTGGCGAGCGGCGAACATGATGTCTCAGATGGGTAGTTTGATTACTGAAGTATGGTACGGAGTTGTCAACGTCGTTGGTGGCAGTTTGTAGCTTGTGACAGGATGGCAGGATTGGCTGAAGCGTCTCGGAGGTGAGCCAAGCCACATTTTCTCACCTAGTCCAGATGGTCAAAGCTCTGTAGACAAGGGCACCGGCTGCTCTTGCCTTGCGCCTTGCGCAGTTGCACCGCGATTTGAGCGTGCGACTGGGTTGCGGCGACGACACAGTAGGTCACGCGAGCCTCACGAGCACGAGGGCATTCTGCAAAGCTGATGCAAGCTGCCTTCTAGCGGCGATGTTGGAGCATTGCTTTTTGATGTTGATCGGCGCTCGCTGAATCGTCATAGCCCAAGCCAAGCTCGGATTCGCTCATCCATGGTACCGTGCCCGCGCCGGTACGAACAGTGACCACCGCCGTGACAATAGAATAAGAAAAGGTCCTCTAGGCAACAACTCCGCGGCGTGGGAAGGGAGCAAAGTGCGAAGATAGAGATCCACGTTGACACCACCTTTCGTCCTCTTCTGTTGTGAGGCCGCCATTGGCGGCCGTGCTACGGTGTAGATGCCGCGAAAGCATCAATACTGCTCTCGGCGCGCTAGCGGCACCGGGGGCGCGCATTCCTGTTTAGCACAGCTAGTGTTTCCTAGTGTCAATGAGCCCGCTCTCAGATGCCACGAGCCCTGCCCGTCAGTTCTTTTACCCTCAAAGGCCCAGATCCTCCATCGACCTTTCGTTCCCCATCGCCTAACTGCAGGCTGCCCATGCTGCGGCATTACGACATCAGGACGCCCGTCTCACACCCCCCGGCCATCGAGATATTCCTATACCCAACTTGAGCGTCGCGCCGCCCACATCATCGCGCCCGCCTTGCGCTTCTGCACCCACCGTGATACAGAGGCATAGGGGAGGTAATTGCCCCAAGCCTCAACGTGCACGTGCTCCGCGCTCGACAAGAGGAGGGAGCAGCCTTTGGAGCACTTTGCGCCATCAATAGCCTCATCTGTAGTACCAGAGAGAAACGCTTCGCGCGCACCACCAGCCACCATGGACTCTAATTCTGCCGGAGGCTCCGGCTCGAGCAATTCGAGTGACTTTGTACGTTCGCAATAGCAGACCTTAGGTGCGCATGATGCTAATACATCTGTTAGGTTCGCAAGCTGTACAAGTACGTTGAGACCAAATACTAAGCACCGACAACGGGTACTAACGAGTGCGCAAGGATGCTGGAAAACCCCAGCGATGAAAGCGTTGTCAGATGGGGAAACGATGGTGATAGTTTTGTCGTGCTGGAAGTACGTTGTCGCGACTTGCTGGACTCGAGCAGAGTTGCTGACAATCGCGTAGAACGAGAAATTCACGAAGCATATCCTGCCCAAACACTTCAAGCACAGCAACTTCGCCAGTTTCGTTCGGCAGCTGAACAAGTACGATTTTCACAAAGTGCGACACAACAACGAGGAGAACGGCCAGTCGCAGTATGGCCCTGGTGTACGCCCAACCCTACCGCATCTGAAAGCGTCCTTGGGCTAACCATCTGTAGGCGTGGGAGTTCAAGCACCCTGATTTCAAGATGAACAACAAAGACGCGCTCGACAATATTCGAAGGAAGGCACCAGCTCCACGCAAGCCCAACCAGACAAGCGCTGAGGACATTGGCATGCCTTCGCAGCAGATGGACATGGTCAGCGGACAGTTGATGGCAACGCAAGCACAACTGCACACTTTGGAACAACGCTACAACGAGCTTAGCATCCACCACTCGATGCTGCTGCAGGAAGTCATCGGCCTGCAGAAGACCGTTGTCAATCATGAGCATGTTATGCAGAATGTGATGACGTTCTTGCACGGTGTAGACTCACAACAGCGCAGGAACAGCAAGCTTCTATTCGCACAAAACGGCGCACCAGCATCAAACGGCAATGCTGAACCCCCAACACAAGCTAACGATGATGATCACCCAGCATCGCCGTTACAACATGCCTCAAAGCTCTTGAGCGAGACCAATGCCGATGTCATGTTGAACCCAAGGAACTTGGAACACATGAATGAGATCACCATGAGGATGAACGGCACATTGACAACACCACCTCCGGACGTGTTGCGTGGCGGCCCCAGACCTACTAGCCGTGGACCACCCTCGGCCACGTCGACGGGCTCCATGCGCCTCGAAAACCTTGACAACATGGTCTATCCCGTCGGCCAGAACAATGGAATCGACCCAATGTATAGTGAGCATATTAACAACATTCCATATGCAATGCCGCCTAAAGCGCCAGAAGCTGGAGAGACCAAACCTGTGGAGGTCAGGAAGAAAGGCCAATTCGCAGACCCTGGTTGGATCCGCCCGCCGCAGATTCTGTTGGTCGAGGATGACCCCACCTGTCGCCGCATTGGAAGCAAATTCCTTTATGCTTTCCATTGCGCTATCGATAGTGCCGTAAGTTCATGCTCACATGGTACTCTCACTACTCAGCTAACGCCGCCTAGCTCGATGGACTTGAAGCTGTCAACAAGATGAACGCTGGGTCGAAATACGACCTGGTGCTCATGGATATCATTATGCCAAACCTCGATGGCGTTTCGGCCTGCCATCTGATACGGCAATTCGACACTACGCCCATCATTGCCATGACATCGAACATCAGAAGCGATGACATCTCCATGTACTTCCAGCATGGTATGAATGATGTGTTGCCAAAGCCGTTCACGAAGGAGGGTTTACTTCACATGCTTGAGAAGCATCTTGTGCACCTAAAGAAGCCATCGCCGCACGGCGAAGCAATGCCGGCACCACAACCCGTACAGGTGGCTCGGCAGCTCATCTTGAAGGAAGAAGACTCGCCCGCAAAGTCGCCGGCGACCGTTAGCAACTGGAACTCGCCGAACCAGCTACCTGGAGTTTCTCCTGTTGGAAGTAGCATGACTGACGAGTATGCCCAAGGCCTACAAGTCCAACCTCCACACCATCCTGGAGCCTATGGAGTTAATTCTATGCAACCACCCATGGGCTACAACACATCGCCTCAGATTGCCCTCCAAGCTAGACAACAACAGCAGCAGCTACCTCCGGCTGGCCATCGAAGACAGCTATCCGACATATCCGGAGGGGACGACATGAACAATCCGGCAAAGCGACAACAGATGTATCCACCACAAATGCCACCGCAACTTAATCCTATGCAGCCGAGACCACGATGAGTTATTGAAAGAGTACAAATGTTACTGAATTGGCTTTTAATTTTGGCATCCGTGGCTGTTTCGTGGCCGTCTCGCGTGCGAAGTGCTCCCTGGCGAGCGGACAAGTCCCATAGAAGTGTAAATAAGAGATGGTGGTAGAGAAAGACGCATCCGATCCCGAACGCTCTACAAGTTGGAACGCATTTCAACGGCGCAGAGGTTTGGAAGGATCTTCGCGGGACGATTTTACTTTGGGTGGAGAGGCGTTGATAGCCTGGATCGTGTCCGGCTGGCGCCCCGAGGGTAATCTATAGGTGTTATATAGGGAGCCGAGGATTTAGGATAGGATTTGAAACTCACACCGTACCACAGTCAAGTACCTGTGAAAGTCACAATGAGGTGCTGAATCGCCTGACTGGGTTCTGCTGCTTACTCCTGTCACAATGTCAAGCATCGTAAACGAGTCCAACTCTTGCAAACGAACTGAGGAGCCACAGCCATTGCCAAGAAGCCTCACATTTGTACCTGTCGTTCAGACCTTGCTCAGCATGTCAAATATGAATTGGATGTCGACAGGGATAACAGCGCGCCGTCGAGAACTGTCGTTACAATAAGCATTGCAGGCAGTGTTCTAGATCTCTCACACGCCCACCCTCGTGGAAACATGGGCACAGACGCGCCTCGAACTGCGGGAAGGCGCAGCGCAACATGAACCCCACAGAGCGCTTAGACACATCGGTCAAACTCTTGTTCCTGGCGCTTTACGCGATCCTTGTGCGATATGACTCAGCGTCTTGGCCGCGGGCGTGGTTCGCTTTCGTGCAAGACGTGAAGCTTTTTGGTTATCGATAACTGCGGGGCGTGACTCTACCACCTTTTTGCCCACATCACGACGACGCACCCCTACACAATCCCGTGCAATATCACCTACTTAACTGGGAATGCCACCGAAAGGAAGAAAAGGTCAGGATAAGGGCAAGGCGGGCGAGGAGGAGCGCGAGGACCCTCTCCAGGCCGTGGTATGTCCCAAGGCGCGCATGAGTGTCTACAACACTAACCACGTAGATTCTCGCGGATCCTTTCGAAACACGCTTCAGCCCTTTCACACTTGAACGCCCAAGGGTCAGCAATCCCACTCCACGTAGCGTTGCCGTACTGACAAGCACATAGTGTCTGTTACCGCTCGCGAACACCCCACTCATCGAATACACCTTCGAGTTCCTTGCCAATGCCGGCGTTGAGGAGATCTTTGTGTATTGCGGTGCTCACAGGCGACAAGTCGAGGATTATATCAATCGGTCGAAATGGTCTGCGCCATCCTCCCCATTTTCCAGGCTGGAGCTCATCCAATCAACGTCACACTCGATAGGTGACGCGATGCGAGATCTGGACAGCAGAAATCTGTTGGTCGGAGACTTCCTCTTGGTTTACGGAGACGTTGTCAGTAACCTTCCGCTAGAGGGTGCTCTGGCTGCGCATAGGGCGAGAAGAGTCAAGGACAAGAACGCTATCATGACCATGGTACTGCGCGAGGCAGGGACAACGCACAGGACGAAAGCTCGAGGGACAAGCCCGGTCTTCGTGATCGACCCTGAGAAGGACAGGTGTCTCCATTTCGAGCAGATGCCCAACCGGGACCAGTCGCACTTCCTCTCGATCGACCCCGATCTGCTGTCTGGCCACCAAGAAATCGAGATACGACAAGATCTCATCGACTGCGGAATCGACATCTGTACCCCGGACGTACTTGCGCTGTGGAGTGACAACTTTGACTTCCAAGCACCAAGGAAAGGCTTCCTACACAGCGTTCTCAAGGACTACGAACTTAATGGCAAGACCTTCCACACGCACATCATCTCTGACCATTATGCGGCACGAGTTCGAAACCTTCACGCATACGATTCAGTCAGCAAAGACATTGTGTCGCGCTGGGCGTACCCACTTTGCCCCGATAGCAACCTCGTACAAGGACAGTCATATAGGCTAGGAAAGGGCAACATCTACAAAGAAGAGGGCGTGATACTAGCACGGGACTGCGTCATCAACTCAAAAACGGTCATAGGACGAGGGACCAGCGTCGGAGACGGCAGCGTTATCACCAACAGCATAATAGGACGACATTGCCAGATTGGCCGGAACGTAAAGATTGATGGTGCATACCTGTGGGATTATGCGAGTGTTGGCGACGGAAGTGTCGTACACAAATCAGTCATTGCGAACGAGGCTTCCATTGGGCGAAAGTGCACAATTGAGGAGGGCGCGCTCATCTCGTACGGTGTGGCTATTGGCGAAGGCAAGACTATTCGTGGCGAGCACAGGATCACACGCGCGAAGCGGAGAAGAGAGAGTGATGAGGAGCTTGTCAGGGGAAGTCCAGACCTCGAGGTAGTTGGCAAGGGCGGAGATGGCTTTGAATTCCACGATTCAGATGAGGAGGACGAGGATGAGGTCGTTGACAGTCTCATTTCCTCCGGCCCAAGTACGTCTTGCGACAGCAAAGATGTGATTCGTCAGCTAACAAGCACAGTGTACAATCTCACGAATCTGTCTCAAGAATCCATATCGACACTCAACTCAGACTCGGAAGCGGACGACTACGAGATAAGGCATGACCGATCGGCAACAAGCAGCTTCCTGTCCATCAATTCCCAGGACAGCCAGCATGCGGCAAACTTCGACCATGATGCTTCTGCTAGTATATACGACTCGTTGGTTGAAGGTCACGAGTCTGCAAACATCCAGCTCGAGCTCACAGCTCTCCGTATGAGCACAAACGCCTCAGACCACCAAGTTCGACGTGCAGTTGCGACCTCGTTCGTAAAGCGCATTCACCAGCTTACTAAGTCGGGCGAGACAATCAAGAATGCTGTAGCCCAGGTTTTTGGGCAGCACGAGGAGCTCATCAACCGCGCTATCTTCGACAAGAACCAAACAGACAAGGCAGATCAAGTCGACCTCATGCTGTTGCTCCAGGCAGATCTGAGCCACAAGGAGGGCGGTGATGCTATTCTCCTAAGTGTAGCAACGAAGCTGGTTGAACTGGACTCGGTTGAGGAAGAGGGCATGATACAATGGTGGGAGGATGAGAAGAGCACCGAGAACGACGAGATGAAGAAGGTCAGGGAGAAGACCAAGTCCTTGATTGACTTCTTGCAACAGGAGAGCGAGAGCGAGAGTGAAGAGGACAGCGAGGAAGATGAGGATTCAGAGTAAAGAAGGAGGATTTACACCGCATGATTCTTATCATACTTTGAAAGCACTCGACTCTGTGAATCACGTTTTTCTTGCGCTTCTCACGAAAGAACACCACGGCTGTCGTCTTGCATGAGGTAGCTTCAAAGCGTTCTAATTCTGAGCCGGTTCGAAATGACATGTGCAAGTGAGTTTGAGACATGCAACAGCAAGTGTGACCGTGCAGAACTGCCTCTGCAGCTCCTCTCGATGCTGCAACGAAACGCTAGTTGCCCGGAACACCACCGAAGGCAGCCATTCCTTCGCGGACATTTCAGTCTTTGCATTTGAGTGAAGCCTGCAATCAAGGCCGCCACCGTGACTGTGCAAAGGCAACTGCGGCGAACGAATTTCACCGCCGCCTTCGCCGCTTCCGAATTCGGTGGTCTGTGCCCTGTCTCGCCCAGGGTGCCCGCTTCCACCCCCCCAACTACGCCTCTCGAACCACCCACTAGATCTTGTGACTGTGCAAACCGCTGACCAATATCCTGAGGGCTGTCCTTCGTTTTCAATAGCCTGACTATCTCCACGGCGCCACCTCGTGTCCAACCTCCAGCACTTATCATCCCCATTTCGTAGTCCGGCAGCCTGGTTCCGTCATCAGGCGGAACGGGCTCCTACTACACCACGACGCCGCCCACCACCCATAAGCGGAAGGCTTCTGAGGCAGACATCCAGCTCAGCCCTTCCGAAGAGCCTCGCAAAAAGACTTTGAAGTCTCCAGAACCACCTATAATCGCCCTGCCAGCAACACCTGACACGAACGCCTCCGGCAACATGGATTCCGACGATGACTTTAACAGCTCTCTGAGCGGAGAAGACTTCGAGGACCAGGACAGCGATATGGATATCGAAGACGGTGCGTTCTTGCTTTGCCTTGCTCGAGTAAGCGTTCGAACGATGTACTGACCAGCGATCGTAGACTCCGACTTTGACATGGACCAGGATGATGTAGGATTCGAAACGCAGGACAAGGATATCAAGGCTACGAAACAGGCTCACGAGGTCGAGTTCAAGGTCTTCGATCCCGCACAGATCCAGGCGCAGCAGGACAAGCAGATCGATGAGCTCTCGAGCATACTTATGCAACCGCCGGAGGCTTCCGCAATCCTCCTACGATACATGCGCTGGAACAAGGAACGCCTCATCGAACAATACATGGAGAAGACCGAGGAGGTACTCGAGAGCGCAGGGCTAGGGCAGGACGCTGAGAGCAACCCGCCCAAGCTACAAAGGATTCAGGGCTTTTGCTGTGACATCTGCTGTAACGACAGCCCAGACATGGATACATTCGCGATGAAGTGCGGGCACCGATTTTGCGTAGACTGTTACAGGCAATATCTTGCGACCAAGATCCAGGACGAGGGTGAGGCCGCCAGGATACGATGCCCGGGTGAGGGCTGTACCCGGATTGTTGACTCGAAGTCGCTGGATCTTCTGGTTGCAGCAGATCTCCGTGGCAGGTAAGCAAGACAGATTCCTGGGAGCTCATATCAAATACTGACGTGGCTAGATATCATGTACTCCTCACACGAACATACGTCGACGACAAAGAGAATCTCAAGTGGTGCCCCGCGCCCGACTGCAAATACGCTGTACAGTGCGGTGTGAAGAGCAAGGAACTCAATAAGGTTGTGCCAACTGTTCACTGCGACTGTGGGCACCTGTTCTGCTTCGGATGCACACTAGACGATCACCAGCCAGCGCCATGCTCGTTAGTGAAGAAGTGGTTGAAAAAATGCGAGGATGACAGCGAAACCGCGAACTGGATATCAGCCAACACAAAGGAGTGTCCTAGATGTGTCTCGACTATAGAAAAGAACGGAGGCTGTAACCACATGACGTGCAGAAAGTGTCGTCACGAGTTCTGCTGGATGTGTATGGGTGTGTGGTCCGAGCACGGCACCAGCTGGTACAACTGCAATCGTTTTGAGGAGAAGAGCGGCTCCGATGCCAGGGATGCGCAAGCTAAGAGCAGACAATCACTCGAGCGATACCTGCACTACTACAACCGATACGCCAACCACGAACAATCCGCAAAACTCGATAAGGATATCTACCTTAAGACGGAGAAGAAGATGCAGCAACTGCAAAACTCGACAGGCATGTCGTGGATTGAAGTCCAATTTCTTGACCAAGCGTCACAGGCGCTTCAGCAGTGCCGCCAGGTCCTCAAGTGGACGTACGCGTTTGCGTACTACCTGGCGCGAAATAATCTGACTGAGATTTTTGAGGACAACCAGAAGGATCTTGAAATGGCCGTCGAGAACCTCAGTGAGATGTTTGAGAAACCGATCGATCAATTGCAAGGGTTGAAAGTTGAGATGATGGATAAGACATCTTACTGCACCAAGCGACGCATCATATTGCTCAACGACACGGCTGAGAACCTCAAGCAAGGTATGTGGATTGCCCGGAGAGATATTCAATGCTCTACTAACAACGAACAGGCAATTGGGAATTTATTGTATCCCTCACATGAGCGATCTTCTCGAAAGACGTCACGGGCGGCGCGTTGAGCGCAGAACCCATCCATTGCATATTTTAGGTAGGGAGTATTGGGAGGCATAGTGGAAATGCCTGGCGTTGTAATTGGCGTCAACCATTAGCGAACATGCATATTCGAGGACAAGGCAAAGAATTGAAGCGGATATCGTTTAGCGTTTGATGACTCCTGTTGGCTTGAGCATGACGCTCGTCTCTTTTCTCAGTGCTTGAAGATCCCACGACCTGCCGTGAGCCTCTGCTATGTACACTAGCGCTGATATGGTTCATCCAGTCCCCGCATCGGCTGTATCTGACCTCAAGCCTCAAGCCGCAGCATCCAAGAACTCCGCACGCTCTGACCAATCCCCCCAGCACCGACACCAACCCTGCATATTGTGATAACCCGATAGGGAGGTTGTTGGCCCGAAGTGGGTATAGTTGTTGATGTCAGGCTTCTTCATCGGTGGACCACTTCATAACCGGCAGGATCGTACTCGACTACCCATACAAACTACCAGCACGTGGGAGGGGCGAGAACATGCAGAGGATGGATGCAAGTAAGTATTCTGGAGAAGAATAGGAATTGGATATCGTAACTTTTGTCCAACAAAAACGCCGTAAATGCCGTGTAGCCGTCCAACGCCGTGTTATGCAAGCCATTTCTAGATTGTATCTCTTTACAAGGCCTCGAGCTCGAAGTCGTCGAGCTTGTCGCGGTACTTCATGATGTTGCGCTTGATCTTGGACGAATCGACCCAGGTAACAAAGTCCTCCATATTCCTGCGCTCGTTAGCAGTCGTTCTTGAGGTGCTCTCTTCTTTACAGTGCCTTACCTCGTGACGAGATAGGCCGGGTCTGTGATGACAGTCGTGCCGACCCTGACGTGGCCCTGCTCGATCATCTTGATGGCGCTGGTCAGGTGCTCGCTCATGCGCAGACGGGCCATGACGACGGGCAGGCGGCGCCGTGCGAAAGCGCTGACGGTGACTTTGTGCTCGATGTCGCTCAGCTTGCCGCGGCCGCCGCCGCCGGTGCCCAGGATGCCCATGTCGAACAGCTTCTCCAGCAGCTGGTCCTCCTGCTTGCGGCGGAAGGGGTCGGCGGGGTCGAGGTTCGCGATGCGGTGGGCGAGCTGGCGCAGGGAGCCGCACAGCTGGTTGTACTTGCGGTAGTCGTCGCGGCCCTGGATGGCGTAGCGGCGCATGACGAGCGTCTCGCGGTGGTCATTGTCCGACTTGTACGTGTTGAAGTCGACCTTGCGCAGGAGCTTCTGCTCATGATGCTTGAGTTTGCGCGTCATCTTGGGCGTGGTGGCGGCGGTGGTGGTGTTGCGGTGCGCAGACTTCAAGGCTCGAAGTCGTCGCCGCGGACATCGAAAAGTTGAAGCCGGGATGCGCGCTAGTGCTAGCGCAGCCGTCCGTCATCAGCGTGCCCCTCCCGGCGGCGGCGGGGCGTGAGTCTACGGGTCGAAAAACATTAAGAGTCAAGCTTCACGACTACTTGACGGCCTCTGCCCGTCTTCTGCCACCACTCACACCCCTCCCCCTTCCTCTCACACAATGCCGACCGTCCACCTCCTCGACTACGTCGCGGGCAACGTCCGCTCGCTCGTCAATGCCATTGAGAAGGTCGGCTACACGGTCGAGTGGGTCAAGTCGCCCGCCGACGTGCCCGCCGCCCAAGTAGGACGCCCCTCGTAGCTGCGCAACACGCCAATTGACTTGTGCTGATGCAGATGCCGCCCTAGAAACTCATCATCCCCGGCGTCGGCCACTTCGGCCACTGCCTGAGCCAGCTCGAAAAGGCCGGCTACATGGAGCCCATCCGCGCCCACATCCGCTCCGGCAAGCCCTTCATGGGCATCTGCGTGGGCTTGCAGGCGCTGTTCGAGGGCTCCGAGGAGGACCCCGACGTCCAGGGCCTCGGCGTCATCCCGTCCAAGCTGCGCAAATTCAACGACGCCGACAAGAGCGTGCCGCACATTGGCTGGAACAGCGCCAACACGTCGCGCACCGGCGAGACCACCGACGAGTCGCTGTTTGGACTGCGGCCGACGTCCAAATACTACTACGTCCACTCGTACGCCGCGCCCTATGAGGAGGGCAAGCTGGAGAAGGATGGCTGGCAGGTTGCGACCGCCCGCTACGGCGACGAGGAGTTTATCGGCGCAGTGGCCAAGGACAACATCATGGCGACCCAGTTCCACCCGGAGAAGAGCGGTGCCGCCGGTCTGCGCGTCCTCAAGGCCTTCTTGGAGGGCAAGCGGTCACAGAAGCTGCCAGAGACGCCGTCCGCAGCCGAGACCAAGGAAGGTCTTACACGGCGCGTCATCGCCTGTCTCGACGTTCGCACAAACGACCAGGGCGATCTGGTTGTCACAAAGGGCGACCAGTACGACGTGCGCGAAAAGGACGCCAACGCCGGCGTGCGCAATCTGGGCAAGCCAGTCGACATGGCCAAGAAGTACTACGAGCAGGGCGCTGACGAGGTCACCTTCCTCAACATCACCTCCTTCCGCAACTGCCCAGTCGCCGACACTCCCATGCTCGAGATCCTGCGCCGCACGAGCGAGACCGTCTTCGTGCCCCTGACAATAGGCGGCGGTATCCGCGACACCGTCGACACAGATGGGTCCAAGATCTCCGCCCTCGACATCGCAACCATGTACTTCAAGTCGGGCGCCGACAAGGTCAGCATCGGCTCCGACGCCGTCACTGCCGCTGAAGAGTACTACGCCCGCGGCAAGAAGCTCGCAGGCAACACGGCCATCGAATCCATCTCCTCGGCCTACGGCAACCAGGCCGTCGTCATCAGCGTCGACCCCAGGCGCGTCTACGTCTCCTCGCCCGACGCAACACAGCACCACACCGTCAAGACAGCCACACCAGGGCCCAACGGCGAAGCGTACTGCTGGTACCAGTGCACCATCAAGGGCGGGCGAGAGGGCCGCGACGTGGACGTCCGGCAGCTCGTGCAAGCAGTCGAGGCCATGGGCGCTGGCGAGATCCTACTCAACTGCATCGACAAGGACGGCAGCAACAGCGGTTTCGACCTCGAGCTGATCAACGACGTCAAGGACGCCATCAAGATCCCAGTCATTGCGAGCAGCGGTGCCGGGAATCCAGGCCACTTCGACGACGTATTCTCCAAGACCCGGACCGATGCTGCCCTGGGCGCTGGCATGGTGAGTAAACAGTCAAGATACTGAGTGAACATTACTAACAAGCATAGTTCCACCGCGGCGAATACACAGTCAAGGACGTCAAGGACCACCTGCAGGAGAAAGGGCAGGTGGTGCGGCCCTTTGAGGCGGAGATATAGCGTGTTTAGACATTGGGAAGAAAAGGCCATCAAACTCATAGATTTAGAAAGAGGGCCGTGTAGATACGTCGTTTCTCAAAACGCCCTGCTTTTGGTATACCCCAACGCCAACCAACATGCCTATGCGTACTTGATGAAATGCCGTGTTCTGTCATTACAGCAGAAAAATCAGAAAAACGCCCTGGAAATGCTCTCTCCCTCATCTCTCCCCAACCACTCCCCTAACTAAAATGAATCCCCTCCTGATTAAACGCATACAACAGTCTCAAGAAATCCCCCTCGTCGCACAACCGCGGCCGCTTATCCGCCAACTGGGTCTCGTCCTCGAGCACCTTGCGCACCTTCTCGCGCACCAGCTCGCTCACGCGGCCCTTCTTTTTGCGCTGCATGCCCTTTTCGTGCTGGGCGCGCGACTCGGCCGCGAGCTGCTTGAAGAAATCGGGCAGCTCGTCGTCCGGGTCGTCTGGGTCGGAGAAGCCGGTGAAGTCGTCGGCGTCAATGTCCATTGTCTCGGGCGAGGTGGTGGAGGGGAGCTCGTCGGCGGCTAAGGGGGTGTCGTCGAGGGGGATGTCGTTTTGGGCGCAGAAGAGGCGGTAGTTCTGTGTTAGCAGTTCGAGGACGGCGGTTGTGCCGAGGAAGGCGGCGCGCAGGGTTCGGTTCTTGCGCACGAAGGCGATGCGCAGTAGGCCGTCCCACTCGTCGTAGGCAATCTGGGGGCGCGGGTTCTTGGGCTCGATGCGCACGACGTTGGATTCGACGAGGGGCGGCGGGTTGAAGTTGTTGCGCCCGACTTTCATGATGTGCGAGACTTTGGACCACATCTGCACATTGACCGATAGGCGCGAGTAGAGTTTCTCTCCTGGCTTGGCGAAGAGGCGCATGGCGAATTCGCGCTGGAACATGAGGATGCAGCTGCGTGGTGGGTGGGGCAGGCTTAGTAGCTTGAAGACAAGCGGCGACGAGATCTGGTACGGCGTGTTGGATATGCAGACGTCGAAGCGGGGGAGTTCGGTTTTGATGACATCTCCCAGCATGACTTTGAGGCGCTTGCCCTCGGCGGTGCCTTGGACACGCTTCGTCAATTCGGCGGCCATTCGAGGATCCATTTCCACCGCCGTCACGGCCTTCGCTGCCTTCAGGATCAGCACCGTCAAGTTTCCTGTTCCTGGTCCGACTTCCAGCACGTGGTCTGATTGCTTCAGGTGCGCTTTTTGCACGATTGCGCTCGCGACACCGGGGTTCTTGAGGATATGCTGTCCGAGGTCCTTGTCCATCTTGAAGATCGAGTGCGCCGCTGCTTGCTTCGCCGACGGCTTCGAGTAAGGCGTGCTGTCGCCGGCGCCTGAGGCGCGCTTTCGCTTGTCTTTCGGCATTGTGGAGGGTCGAGTGCGTATGGGCGGCGGGTAGAGGTCGGGCGTTGGGCGTGGTGTTGTGGTGGTGGGATGGAGATAATTTTGTTATCGATAAGAAATCGTTCAAGGGTTCGCGGGGAGAAGTGCACGTGCTTTCGCGGATGCTTGACGCGTGACGTTTGGCCGAGTCGCGAACAAACTGCATCGAATTTGGGGAAGATTGAGAATCTCTCATCTGTATGAAGCTTCTCTCATCTCGTGCCCATGTATTGTTGAAGTCTCTGCCACACCGCTCCTTACTTTCTTTTACGCTCCCCCACGCTCCTGAATCGGAATTGTCATTTCGAGTACGCGCTGAGCTACATTCACTTGCTCATCGCAATTACTACCGAAGTACTCGTGAAGTCTTAGCTGAAGCGCAGAAGCCGATCAGCAATCCTACAGCGACCTTTAGTTCGACTCGACTGCTCCGGTTGCAAACATTGCTCAGATCGACCTTTACTCTCTCCTCGTCACGGCGACACTCTCACCTTCACTCCTCCGCAGCCTCGAATCGTTTTCATACGTCACGCCTCTATATAAATCACGGCGCCCGTCTTCGACTGAACACCACGACTGCATCGCTACACATCTCCGCCACACCTCCCAACCAAGCATATCCACACACAAGCACAATGGCAGGAAAAGCCGCAGAAGCTTCGGACTCGTCGCTGTCACCCGCGCCTGAGGATATCGCAGCTCCAGCCGAAATCGAAGCTAAAGCCAAGGCTGCGACTAATGGAAAGAAGAGAAAAGCAGAGACAACTGTCAACACCACCATCGACACGAAGCGCAGCAAGAAGACCCCGGCAGATGAGGTCAAAGTCGAGGCAGTTGCAACACCAGCCAAGAAGAAAGTCACCCGCGCAAAGAAGAGCAAGGAGCCTGTTCCGCCACTCGAGGAGCGCACTACAGATTCAAAATTGCGTATTGGCGCTCACGTCAGTGTCGCTGGAGGTTAGTGATGCCCAAATTCAACTGCCTAGAATGCGAGCAAAGACCACAGGCTAACGCGGCCCGGCCAATCGTAAATTAGGTGTGCATAATGCCATTCCGAACCTCTTACATATCGGGTATGTGAAATCCACTTCAGACTTTCATCTTACAGGAAAGGTCGATCCAGCCTAGGCAACGAGGTCTGGACATCTCCAGCAGATATTTGGTAGCTGTCTGGTCCAAGACAGCATCCATGATCCTGGAAACCTTCAACTGCCTTTTCTTTATCAAACTTCAAGCGCGGCTAATATCTCCAGTGCAAACGCATTCGCCATGTTCATGAAGAACCAACGCAAATGGGACAACCCAGACATGGACCCTGAACACGCCACCCTTTTTATCAACGGGTGCAAGGATCACAACATTGAGGTAGGAGACTGCTGTCTTCCGCACGGCTCCTATCTCGTCAATCTGGCTCACCCCGATGCGGAGCGCAAGAAGCAAGCCTATGACTGCTTCCAAAATGACCTTGTTCGTTGTGAGAAGCTGGGCATCAAACTCTACAATTTCCACCCGGGCAACGCCAATGCCACAACGCGCGAAGAAGGCATAAAGCTCATAGCCGAGAACCTCAACCGTGCTCATGCCGACCCCGCCACAGGCTCTGTCATCACAGTCCTCGAAACGATGGCATCCCTCGGCAACACCATCGGCGGAACCTTCGAGGACATCGCTGCCATCATCTCCCACGTGGAGAACAAGGATCGTGTAGGCGTGTGTCTAGATACCTGCCACGTCTTCGCCGCCGGTTACGACCTGCGGACGCCCGACACGTACACCGAGGTGATGCAGAAATTCGACGAAGTCATAGGCTTGAAGTACCTGATGGCTCTTCACGTCAACGACAGTAAAGCCCCGCTTGCCAGCTATCGCGACCTCCACGCACGCATTGGCACGGGTTACCTGGGTCTGCGCGCCTTCCACAACCTAGTCAATGACACACGTCTCCACGGCCTGCCCATGGTGCTGGAAACGCCCGTTGACAGCGTCGATGAAAATGGGAAGAAGTTCGAAGATAAGAGCATCTGGGCGCGCGAGATCAAGCTTTTGGAGCAGTTGGTCGGTATGGACGTCGAGAGCGACGAGTTTAAGGAGCTGGAGAAGAGTCTGCATGAGCAGGGTAACGGGGAGCGGGAGCGGATCGGCGACCAGGTCGAGAGGAAAAAGGTTAAGGATGCGAAGCCCAAGGCTGTAAGAAAGAAGAAAGTCAAGGAGGAGGAGGAAGAGGAGGAGGAAGTTGAGGACGTGAAGCCGAAGAAGGTTGCGCCGAGAAAGGCTGTGCCGAAGAGGAAGGCTGTTGCGAAGAAGAAGGTCGAGAGCGAGGAGGATGATGAAGATGACGACGAACAGTGAGAGGTCTCTATGGACAAGTCGACTGGCTTCTTAAAGAGCCTTTCATATGCGAAACGAACTGACAGGTTTCAACACTATATTAATCTTCCATTACAGTACTTTACTCAAAATGCATCCTAAGTTCACACATCCACATTTCCATCGGCACACCCCAGCGGTCTCGGGACTCAGACGTTCACTTTAGCTGCAAGTCTGGCTAACAGAGGGCTTGGCAAGAAGTTTGCTCGGCGTCTTTGATGTTACCTATCTTGAGGTGACGCCACTTTGTGGTGCGCATACTAAAGATGTTTAGTTTTCCACACGTGGGCTTGTGCTTCTAGCATCAAGAACATCCAACAGGAACGGATCGGTTCTGCGTACCACGCCATCGGCGGTTGAATGACAAGATAAACGTGAACGGCAGATATGCGGTAGAGTCATGGTCTGGGCGTCAGTCGGTAAGACAAACCCCTCGATCATGAGTCAGTGCGTGCATGAAGCGTTGAACAGGGTGACTACGCCATCAGGTGCGCGTGCGGCGGCAAACGACAATATGAGCTGATATCCTCCGGCTTGCAGATATGCATCCATCGCAATGCATCGATGGGACCGCGGCACCGTGCCGGCAGTCCTAATCGAGTCAGTGGTAAAAATAGATACGCTCCTCAACGCTGATGTTGGAAAGCATGCATGCTCCTGTGTGCAAGCCGCCGCTGCGTCCAGCCAATGGCACTGAAGTGGAGCTTAGGAGGGGCGCCTGTGAAGGCCTGCGGACATGACCACACAACGATGGGGCGCATGGCGTATTTAAACTCGGACGCACAGCGGTTGACTGGCTTAGTGAACAGCGGAGATGCGGAGCGCTGCGGAGACTTTGAGGGGCTGTATGGGATATTTAGGGAATGCGGTAGTTGAATGAGCTTGAAATTCTGAGATTCTGCAGGGACCATGTGCGACTCACCCGTTAGTACTCGCCTTGAGACTTTGAGGTCGGGGAGGTCGGGGAAGTCGGGAGACTGATAAGTAAGAAGAAGGAGCCGGAGACGATCGACTGAAACAGGGCCGAGATTTGGTAGGCCTGCACGTACCGTAGGTATACGCAACGCTGCAGCAAAGTGGTCTGAGACGTAGATAGCCCCACAGTAAATTGTTCACTCGTAACGTCCACAGCTGTGATGCGGCTGTGTGCACTCAGTTCAAGGAAATATAATGCACAAATGTCGAAGCCGCACAACCGCAGGAGGAAGTCAAAGTCGAGGCCAACTTGGACAGTGTGATGCTGTGGCACAGGCCGATTGCAACTGACAGTGAGTCTCAGAGTGATTCCCAGTCAGAGGAATCTTGGAACGGTAGCGATCCCGAGTAACTCGTGCGGAGGATGTTTGCTGACCTGAAAAGATACTATAGTGCCCTCGCTGCCTAGACTAGCATGCGTGTGGCACAGGGCTGCATGAAAGCACGTAGGGTCGGGCTGAGCCTAGTTTTGCGTCTGTTCCTGAACGTAAGCCTGTTGCCTACGGGCGCCACTTTGCCGTTCGCAGACTCCCGCAACTATACTTAGACCAGAGCTGGATTGGTTCCGTGCTAGCGAGCCGGTAGGAGTCTCGATAAGAACTTTGGAAGGCCAACCTAGGAAGGACTTGACCAGATGTCCTCGGTATGGATAGCATGTAGAGTGAGTGGTCATTTGTGTAACAGGAGGTCTCGTATTTGGTGATGGTCAATCATTTGCGAGCTTTCCGTTGTGGAGTAATATTGGATTGTGGGCTTGCAGGGTGGCGAATAGCTGAGGATTCCATCTCATCAGTCGGCTCGACATTGCTTCTGAGAAGCAAGCACACATCGGCTGTGTGCCCCAACTCGGTTTCTTCTTCAGTCGTGATCGATGTCTGTATCGAGTCGAGTAATCCGGTGTATGGATCCCTCGTGAACGTCGTTGCGATTATGACTGACGGTTGAAACTGCATAGAGATTCAAACCCTATCTGGGAAGTGCGTTGTGAACTAGCCAAGGTTCAGTGACCGCGTAAGCTGTCCACCTATGGAGGCTCGTCAATTGAAGAGATCCCTCAACATTTGGCGAAGCGCGGTAGCCGTTGTGTGTATTTGTTTCGTGCGGCTTCTGCGGTCCCAGGGCGATCGGTTGCGGCGTTGATGTGAGAACGGGACAAGCCTCCAGTTGATTTGATGTAACACAGCCAATGAACGAAGACAGCAGAACGGACGGCAGGGTGGTTTCTATGATTTGGAGTATGGACGAATGAGATTGTAGAGCGGGGCAGTGTACCCAGTCTAGCGAGCGATCTAGAAAAGAGACAGCGCACTATAACTGGAGCGTCAGTCAGTTCGAGAACATTGCTAGGAGTTGACGTTCAAAGGGCGGCCAGAAACAACGTGCGCTAACGCTTGACACGGCAAGGACAAACGATCACGTGTTGCATTGCGCGTATTCCCTCCTTCCCATTGGTGCGCAGCCCAAGCTCGCTATATTGCACCGTCTATGACAGTGCATTTCCATCAGCGCATGCTTTGAGCATACCCCCATGTGAAAAAACCAGTCCCAGCTTTGTCTTCTCAATGAGAAAAACAATGTTGAGAGGTCTCTAGCATTGGGCCTACCACAGTTTACACAGAGGGGGCGATATCGTAGGACTTTAGACTATTGTAAAATACCACATGTTTCTACATAACTGCTCCTAGCGTCTCATCCATAATGCAGCATATAGATTTACTTGCAATGTGAGTTCTACTGTCCAATCTCAGGCTCTCATATCGATAGCGTAGCACTATTCCCGTTTAGGGGTCATGCTGCGAGCACGTGACTATTGACGTTCCTGGAATCTGTGCACTTCAAACTTCCAGCAACAATGCTCAGAAAGCCAGCCCTTTTCGATCCGAATCTTAGGCTAAGCCTTGCTTGCCGCTGCCCGGTTCCCGCCCGCAAGCCGCAGAGGGCTCGGGAGCAGTGTTTGGTCCCACGAGTGTCTCAGTACACCGGGGCCATATATCGCGCTTTCGTCCGCACAGCAGGTGTATCTTCCATACATCTGCGATGGTAGGTGTACCCAAGAGTACAGGATGTTTGATCTGTAGGAAGAGAAAAATCAGTAAGCATACGACGTATCACATTGTGCATATCGCGTCTAACAAAGAACAGAGTGCGGTACGTGCTACAGCAGACATGTGCCGAAGCCTTCCAATACTAACGGTTTCACAAGATGAGAGTTGGCCGGCATGCCTCAACTGTCAGAAGAACAACAAAAGCTGTCCAGGCCCTCCAGCGCGACATACATTCAAAGACCTTGGGCCTAGTCTGGCCACGAACACGAAGCCTGTAAAAGCGACCAAAAGCAGTCTATCCACAACAGGTACGCCCACTTGGTAAGATCCAACATATACACGCTTACCGAAAAAATCCACAGATCCGAACCAGAGATTTCTCACTCAGGTACACGAGAACTTCACGTCAAATAAGTCGGTGTATCACAAATTTAGGATATCACCTAAAGATACATCGAGCCAGAAAGAACCCGCTCTACCACCTGGTTCAGCACGTACAGCAAGCTCGAGTCCGCTCCCTCTACCCTTGCTTCGAAATCCATCACCATCTCAACATCATGAGCTTTCCCGTGCATTCGTCGCCACGATCAACGCGGGCAGTACAGGTCTTCGAATGTCAATTTTCGGCCCCTTTATCCAAGACGTACCTGCTAGATTAGGCCACAATGCAGCACTTGACGCAGCAGTGGCCGTGCTCATCAATGCGCATACTTCTCTTATGTACAAAAAGACATCCAACGACGTTGTCAGCATCAACTTATATCTACGAGCGATCAAGACGCTGCAGTGCTGCCTCGAGGACCCTCGAGAAGGAATGTCCACAAATACGCTTTGCGCATCTGTCCTTCTTGGGCTTGTAGAGGTAGGCGAGGTAATACGCTCCCAGCCTCTTTGATGCTGATGAAAATACATAGGCACTGGCGGGCCCCAGGAAAGGCAATCGTTATCTAGCCCACGTGGGTGGAGCTGGTCGACTCATGGAGCTTCAAGGAGCTGGGCAGTTTCTCGATCCTTTCGCGAAAGACATCCTGCGATTCAACAGGGGCGGAATTGTAAGCAAACCCAACTCCCAGAATGCGACACGTGGCACGCTGCCACAGTACTTGTTACTGATAAGTTACAGATTGTAGCTGCATGCTACGAGCGAAAACCTTGCTTTCTTGCTGAACCGGAGTGGCGAGACGTGGCTTTCGACGATAATGGACTCGACTTTGACGAGCGACTGCATACGGACCTCCTACGGGCTTTCGCTCAGCTACCAGATATCCTAAAAGATTTGAAAGACCTGTACCTACTCCGTACACCATACGAAGATGCGGCCCGTGGCACGCGCAACGACTCTTGCATCGAACCCAGTCTCGCACTCAGTCCTGATTACAACCACAGTCCACCAGAGACCTGCCCTTCACTCGATTTCTCAGTGGATAGTTTCGACAACGCCGAGTTCACTCCAGAAATACACTGGGAGGGCGCACCGGACTATGGGGCGTCCTTAGCTTACATATCGGCGCGGGAGGATGTGCTTTGCAAGATCCAGAATCTCAGAGCCTCCTTCTGCGCACTGGGTGTCCACATGAATGCCAAGTTCAACGACGGCACAACAGCTGTGGAGCTACCAAGCGTTGAGGAGGGCAGTCCGATTGCAACTTCCTACCACTTCAGCAGCTGGCGCGATAACGTTGGATACAACAGCTTCTGGGCTCTGTGCATCATGGTGAATGTGTATTTGATCAAGCTCCTCCCACCCTCCCATCCCATCATCAGCAGTCTGGAGTCGGAAAGCCAGTTTCTGGCGCTCGAGATTTGCAAGACCTGGGAAGAAGCCTGGTCGACCAAGCCCATCGGCGCACTACATACAGCGTTCAGTTTCGTCATGGCTTATGAATACGTCGCCCCCAATATTCAGGAGTGGATCCTCAAGGGTCTGAACTCGCTTTTGGACTATCAACACGTCGATGCATTTCGCTGGACCGACGATGTCATTCGGATGATGAGCGGAAGGCTGACCGGCGACGACCCAGAATCAGTCTTTTCGAATGTGAGTTCTTCGAACCAGGCGCAGTAGCTACGTTCTTATGACAATTGTTGCCCTGGCTGGGTGTTGACGATTTTCTTAGTTGGAGACAGGTGAACAGGCGGCGTCTGGCGAATCGGGATACAGTGCACCACAAAAGCCATGGGATTTCACAGTTTCTTCGACATCGTCTAGTGCTGTCTACGACGAAAACCTTGTCTTAATGTCTATAACAAGGAATTTTACTTGTGCATATACCACCGTCTGGCAATCACGGACAGCAGATCACTTCACGACAATACCCCATCATAAACTGTAACGAAATCATGTCATACTTGTATTTATCCATCTACTCGTGTATCATCGATATGTGAAAGTGTGTCTACCAAGACTCAAAAACGCCAATGCAACTCCCACCAATAGTGCAACGACAAATCCGAAAGTCTACCCACCCGCCCTCGTGTGCGGGACTCAGATCTTGCCGTGCTCAATCCCACATCTCTTGAGACATGCCGCGCTGCCTCTGACTGCACCGGTGCCAACGGGAGGAATACCTTTACCAAGCTGAGTAGTGTCAAGATTATCGTCACCGAAGCTAGCTTGGACCATATCGCTTGGGAAAGTCATGAGCCCATTGAGAGCGTTGAGCGTACCGCTGTCGTCGCTGTTCAAAGCACTGATCAGAAGAGCCGGCTCACAACCTACTTTATATTAGCACGCTCCCAGATACTGGCATGGGCGAACTCACCGTTGTTCTGCATGACATGCAGACTTCCTTGCGGGAATATCGTCACCCGAAAAGGTACGATATCAATCCTGACAGTGCGTACGCCGTTCTCGTTAATCATCCAACTCGTCGTGTTTCCAGTGATTCCAATCACGAGGTTATGAGCGCGCTGGTGGAAATGGGGTGGCAGCATGCTGCAGGGTCCCAGTTTCAGCAGCGCGTAGCTGATGCCGAGACCTGTGAGTGCTGGAAATGTGGCGGCGTCGGCGGTGATGACGGCGCCGATTGGGTTGTCGTAGTCTGTGTGATTGAAGTAGTCGAAGTACCAGTCGCTGTCTTTGGCGAGGAGCGCGTGACGGTCGTAGTTTGTTGCAGCCATCTTGAGCATGGCGTTCAGATTTGGATTGATCGCTTTGGCAGCGGATGCCGAGGAGATGAGGGAGAGGATGGAGAGGAGGGTCGCGAGGAAGATAGACGTGTACATGATGTTAGGATACTCTTCGAAGATTGAGATAGGGTGTCGGGCTGGGATTTGAGATGTTGACGAGGAACTAGGACTGGAGATTCTTGCGCTATAGGCGTGCTCGGAGTATGTGGTGAATCAAACAAATCAAGTCTCTGAGGAATGAGCCTGGGCTGTGTTCAACTCGACAGCCTGTTTTATGAGGAATTGCGTTGTGTCTCCTTCGTGATAACAGCAACTTATATATCCATTGTCGAGGGCAAGGCTTGCAGCCTGCTCCACATGGAGCATCAAAATGGCTGCTGACCGGCCCCCTCCAGTTCGTCATAGTCTGTTCAGCCACTGTTACTCTACCGTAGAATGGCGTCTCTGATCAACGGCCACTCATTGCGCCCCTCGGGTCTATCGAGACGCTCTGTATGCATGAAGCCAAGGCACTACTGCGTCCCGCTCTTCAAAACTTTCGACGACGCAATGTCCTTTTGAATGCTGAACGTCCATGAAGTTTCTCAAGCGAAGTCAGCAGTAATACTATGGTCCGACCCAACACTGACATCCGCCAGGTACTTAGGTACTTCGAGCGTCTTACACTTCTCCGAACCCGGTCAGCGGGTCGATTCCAGAGATTAGCTGCAGTGCTGACTGTGCGCAACATGGGAATCGGACCCATCAAGCTCCTAAGTGTGCCTGGGAACCATGCTGATTGATCGCGTGAGAGCTCATCCGAGGCAAAAGTCGAATCATAAGACCTGTACGAGTCCACTTCTCCCTAGCCTTGGTAACAAGTGCGTGATCTGAATTAGGACATCACAAGTTTCTCACCCGTCGTGTTTTTGGTTGGCCAGAATAGTGGGATGCGGTAGTACAAGGAGGCGTTGGAAAAATGCTGAAGGCTAGGAATCAGCAGTGGCGCCTATGGGAGGGAACTCGGTGGTGAGGTATCAACTGAAACTTGGAGGCCTTATCCGCAGCCATGATGCTGGAGTGGTATTCTACAGCTTAAGGCCTCGAATACAGAAACAAGTGGCAGTAATTCGTCAATGCGCATGTGTTCGCCTGTGGTCTCGACCTGTCACATTGTGTGACACCGGAAGACGTTCTACTGCGAACGCATAGGTGCTATCACGAGTGCTGTTACGTTTTTACCAATGACTTGCTTTGCACGTGAGTATGTTGCGGTGGAACGTCAACCAAATGGGAACACAGCTATAGGTAGCATTGAGGACAGGTAAGGCGGTTGCCAATCGCGTTGTGGCGTCGTTGCATCGGCCGTTCTTGCTCGACAGCCTTGTACGCCACTATATTGGAAACGACTCGTCTCAAGCCGTTAGAACATCCCTTGTACGTTAATGCGCCATGGCGGGACTGTCTGACAGATCTTGTACGCTCGTCCTACGTCGTTACTGGAAGCTCGAAAGTCATCTTATGCGAAAGCTTCATCGAGCAACGTGTGGTCGTGCCTTTGTCCTAGACATGCTGCACAGCATCTTCGTGCAAAAGCAGATCAGCTCTCGCTTCAGATAGATTCACTTGGTGAATTTAGGTATTGGTTCATGTGCAGCATGACGATGGTACTGTGCATGGTTGTATGTGAAGCTGTTACGGATATCGATCCCATAATAACAGACACGGCGCATCCGCGGATCTCCGCAGATCTTTCGTCACTTAGATGACCGCATGGTCAGAATTCTCGTGTCGTTTTTGGTAGCCGCCATCGTCGAGGATCACTACGAGTCGCTCATGACAGTGTCTTCTTGGCCTCCACCCTTAGCTCGCAGTAGATAAGACATGATGCCCCAAAGACCCCTCATGGCTTCGGTACGGTCTTCAACACTAAACAAGTCAAACCATCGCGTCCTTTGAAGTCTAGGCGAGCACCATTCAGGATCTGATGGCTGAATGTCAGGATAATTTCCGTATGTGATATATTCCAAGTAGGCCGGATGCACGTGGAGCTTCAACAAGCTAATGTGGTGGTTCAATGACGACACCAGAAAGACCTGTGCACAAGTTAGCGAGCCTTGACTGCCACGAATTGGAGAACAGGAACTTGCGTCATCCCACTCAGTGGCTTTGTCCTTGCCAATGGCTTCGTAGACCACCTTCGGATCCCATAAAGAGTTCCCGGGTTTGACAACCTTCCAAACTTGCGCAGGGGTAAGCCTTTTGCGAGCTCTGGATCCGTCCAAATTCCTCTGGACAGTGGTTTGTTGTGGAGTAGCCGTAGCTGTTTTGCCGGATGTGTCGTTAGGCGCAGCAGCGTCTCCAATCTCGCCTCCAGGACCGCCTCCCCAGCGTTGTTTTGTTGTCCACCATTTCCCTTCTCCCGCGAGCTGCTCAACTTTCCCCTCTCTTGCGCGTTCTTGAGCTAGTAGTAGTAGCCCACCAAGCTCACGAACAGCATCTAGGTTCGATTCTGCTTCTAGGTTCCCCGAGGCTCCGAAATTCACATCTGGCCGACACTGAATTCCCAGCACGGGCCCTTCCATCCAGCCCTGTCGCGCCTTCATCCTATCCTGTGATCCACGCCAAGCTACAGAGCTCATACGTACAGGGAAGCGCACGTGCTCCAACAGCAGAACTGGGGGTCGTCGGTGTTGCGAAAGCGTGACACCAAAGGCCCATGCAATTGGCTCAACAAAGGCTCGAACACAGTCGATACGATACTGATCAGGCATCTCAGAACCATTACCGATCCGGTAGCCTCGGTAAGAGCCGTTGGACATATCAGCCGGCTTCTCTCGGGGTTCCATATTCGTTACATTTGGAAACCTGGAGGGTGCAATCCTGGCGGGCAGTACCCTGCTTGGGATGATCGATGCTGTATGAGCGGCTAATGATCCTCCAAACCCATTTACATGAACAGAATGAGTCATTGTTTTGTCGTTCACCGCTTCTGTCTTTGCTTTCTTGCGAGGCTCACTTCCATTTGTAGAACCAAGACTGTTTTCCATCTTTGCGATCCAGTCTGTCTTTGTTTCAGCCCGTGTTTCCTGCTCGTCAGTCCCTGCTGTTGGGTTGGGAGAAGATACTGTTTCGGCAGTTGTGTCAACAGTTGCTGGATCTGGGGAGCGATAGTCGTCTATTGAGTTATCCCAGTAATATGCCATGTTGTCAAGCCCTTCCCAGAACTTGCGAAAATGTGCAAGTCGCAGCGGTGCTTGACTCCCATTGCTCTTTCGCGTGAGTGTCGAGAACGCGTCTTCGTTTTTGAAGAACAGTTCTCGGGCGCGGACAAAGAATTCTTTGCGATCTGGTACCCTTCTGCCGTTGCTGAGCAGGGTGACGGCAGCTTCCGAAGTTGGAGGCTCCTGCTTGTCTGGTACGTCCAGCCATGAAGCGGGGGGTATGTGCGATAATGCATTGTTTGAGAGCGATGATAATATTGTTTCGAAGTCACAATTGGATCGGAATGTGACATTTAGCTGCGCCAGAGTATCCTTGGTGACGTCAGATGGTTTCTTCAAGCTCAGGAAATGTTGGGTAATCCCCGTGCCATTCGTCCTATTCCAGGAGGCTGGCGGAGTTCCTATCGACGGCTCGGGTGGATCGAGCACCGGGAAAGTCACAGGTATGGGTTTCGATGGAGGAGGCCGATCTCTTTGCGTGTCATGTTGCCCCGCCAAAAGGTGGCCTGGATAGCCTTATATCAGCAACATTGTTACCCGTGCAGCCGTCTCTCAAACGAAACAGGTGTGGTGTTGATGGGGAGAAACGAAACGTGAGCACAACACGGGAATTGCAACTGCCGGGAGAAGATGTATCGAGCAGAGTATTGCGAGAACACCAACGGAAGACTGCATGTTGACATGCTGAAATGTGCAGTTGAGCCTGCGACATGATTGTAACCACCGAAGGTCATGGAGACAGGACGTATGGCGAGACACGCGCTCAGGGAGTCGCGATGGGTACGTACCACTGAAGTTGAACATGGCCGTAGGAGAGCGCTGTGAACCTCAGATGCTCAGGGTGATGAAAACGAGGCTGTTGGTGCGAGGCTGTCGCAATGGTTGAACGTGTCTCTTCGGTGCTTGTCAAACCCGGGAGGCAGGTGCGTTCGGTTGCCATTTCAGCGTGCATGCAGCAATCGTCCCCACAACAACTGTCGCGGACTCGCGCAATCGAGGCTGATCAGCGTTCAGAGCTCCGGATGTAGATTGAATGCAATTGACAGATGTCATGCCATGGATAACATGCGTTCGTCTTGGCCGCCGAGACTCGCAATTGCCTCTGGTGTAACGGCTTCAGAATTACGAGGGTTGGCGGGATGAGCTCTTCAATGAACGCGGAACGCCATGATTCGAAGCACATCAGATAACGAAACGCCTACCCGCCGCAGAGATCCCGGCAGGCACCTGTTGCTGCATGGAAGCACACTACGTCACGTGCGTGGTTCACAGCCTCGTGCAACGCTGCCCCTCCCATCGACTCCATCACCAGCTGCTCCATCACAACGTCCACAGCACAACCTCTTCTCTCGAGAATATCTGTGCAGCACGCTCAACACCTGGCCACCTGACTGAGACGGCCATGGGGCTGGTGCTCATAATGGCGAGGCCTATCGCGCTTCAGGTTTGTTGTAGTCGCTGCTTGAGCGGCACCTGAAGCTGCCCACGTTTCAGAAACACTCAAGCGCACCACCTTGTGCCAACGGGCGACAACGCTCCAATGTAGGCTCGAACGACTACTGCTCTCTTCATTGTGACTCCAAATTCCCAGCGTTGCACAGCGGCAAAGTCTTGTTTTCCCTGTTAACATGCTCAAGGCGTCTGCGGCGCTTGCATTTCCTCATCTCCGTCTGTTTCTTTGAGCCCTTGCAGGCGTTTCTTCTATGACTGTGCCGCCCGCATGGCCTCTCCCCAAGAGTCGATCACAACTGTGAGCGGGAGACGATGTACTCGTTCCCGGGCTCGCACAGCGGCTACGTCGACCCCAATCTCGACCCCGGCAGCGCCGCCAGCAGCGGTGGCTCCCACCGAGCCGACCACCTCTACAGTAGCAGAGCAGACACCACAAACACAGCCCACTGCTGCTAGTCCACCAGCTTCTCAACCGCCGCCGCCGCCGCCGCCGCCACCACCTGTGGTGCCTGTGTCGTCTTCACAGGCGGAACAATCGGCTGTTGTGCCTCTGCCCCCATCACAAGCGGCAATATCTTCGGCACCAGGTACGGGTAAAGCAGTTCTCATATCACTTGCGACTTCTTTTTCGCCCGCAGTTCTTGAGCCGTCCGCACCAGCGCCAATAGTCTCGACCCGAAGCGTATCTTTACAATCTGGCGAACCAGCTGTAGTGTCTTCACAAGTTGCTGCAACTCCTACACTTCCTCCTGCGAGGATAGCACCAACAAGCTCTGACAATACCAAAACAGCTACAATCGAACCGTTGCCGCCATCGTCGCTCACCACGCCTCCTGTTGCGCAGCCGATCGTGACAGAAACGGCTGAAATTGTGGTCTCGTCATCTGTGGTAGCGGTCCCTGAAGTCATACAAACCGAATCGTCTTCGCAAACACCGTTGCTAGTTACTTCGATCGCAAATCTCCTCCCACAGACCAGTTCTGCTGCGATAGGCAACCCTACCAACGGACCGGTAGGCGTGATTGCACCCGAGCAAGGCACGCAAAGTGGCGGAGATGGACACACAGGCGAGGGCCATTCATCCCAGAGTGACAGTAACCCTAATATCGGGGCCATCGTTGGTGGTGTTGTTGGCGGGTTCGTTGCTCTAGCTTTGCTGAGTGCTCTCCTCTTCTTCTGCCTAAGGCGGCGCAAATCGAAGGAAGTCGACTGGAATGAAAAGAGCGAGGTCTCATCCGGGTTTTTGTCGAAAGCAAAGGCTGTACCGGCTGGAGTCGGAGTATTCTTTGCAAGACTCAGGAATGAGAAGACTGGGCCGTTGGATAACCCGTATCAACGACACCAACCACGTTCCAGCGTTGGTTCAGTATACTCGACGACGTCCAGTGGTCGAGGCAGGTCCATTAGCGAGCCGCAGGGACAGCTTGCCAGTGGCGGTGGCTTTGTGCGTCGCATGTCGAGCAGGAAGAGCGAACGGAACGTGCTACGCAAGAAGACAAGCAGTGTATCCTCGCAATCTCCTTTCATGGGCATCTCAGAGGAGCCAGTCCGGAACAACAATGTTGGGAGCAACCCGTTTGCAGATCCTGGACCGAACACGCCCAGGAGGAGCCTCCGCATCTCGAATCCTGATACACTCGAAGAGCAACCCCGTGGGCCTAGTCCGCCGCAACCTGCAGTAACCCCTCGTGCAGCTCGAGATCCCTTTGCATCCCTTATCGACGAGATCGACGGAGCCCCTAATTGGTTACGAAATTCCAACATGACAGCAAGCTCAGCATCGAACCACCAACGCACGCAAAGCTCGGCTTCGGCACTGCGTGCACACCCTCCTTCATCGGTATACAGCAGTAACCCATTTGCCGACCCTCCACCCGTTCCATCGATGCCCACCCAACAACCCCAACCGCCCCTCAGTACCTACTCAGCTTTCCCCGCCGTTCGTGACTCGAACTACACGTTCTTCGGCGAGCCAGGTCCCAGCCGGCCCGGCACCACCATATTCACCCCCGAGCTACCCTCTAATCCTAGTGCGAGTCGCGACACAAACATATTCAGCAATCCAGCAATAACCCCGGGATTCCCAAGCAGCGGCCCACCCACCAGCACGAGTCGATTGGACAGGCAATCCGATCCGTTCGACCTGGACCGTCCTGAAGTGCTGAGCTTCAAGGGCATGATGACGCAGATGCGGGACAGCATTGCGCGGCAGACAACAATCCGGAGCCGCCGAACAAGCAGCGTCGGCAACTGGTTCGGGCGGGACGCCTCACCATCAGGAGCGCTGAACGGCGCGAGTGTACGCAGATGACACACGAGCCGAGCATGAAATCAGAAGAGGCGAGAAGAGGAGATACCTGCACTTGACGTGCCCTATAAACCCCCCCTCCCAATCATCCACGTTGTCACGATGGCAGGAAGCGTTCCGTTGGTCCCATCGTTAATCCTTTCTTTTTATTTACGTGTTTCCGAGTCCCATATCGTATCGCATTAGTCGCGTCTGTATTTGTATTACGCATATATCCCCCCAAGAGTAGTCTGTAGCGCTTGAGCTGCAGTAAGTAGAGCGACCTCTCGTTTCGCTGAGATGAATGGTGATGAAAATTAGACACGTTGATGATGAAACAAGTTCTTCTACCTTTGATTGTTGAAGTGTCCGTTTTGCACGTTCTTGTTGTAGGGAAATGACTCCAAACTGTGGCCATCACCAGTTGGTACCTTTCACGCGAAAGTCGAGTCAATGCAGTCCATGCCTTCATTCATTCGTGTCGCTTAGTGCTCGTTCTACACAGCTGCTGCCAGGTTCGCCGGGATGCCATGTAGCTCTGCTCATCTATCTTTCCTTACTCCAACGACCGCCTCATCTACACAAGCTCGCTGGTAACGTTCGAGAACTCGCCCTTGTTGAGCTTTGTATCCCAGAAGATGGGGTTGGTGTCGTTGAAGCCGTGCTTGACCCACCCGTCCTCCTTGACGTGGTACAGGTTGATGTAACCACCAGAGTAGGCGTCACGATGGGTGGCGGCCAGGATACTCCTCTTTCCAAGCTCTAGCGCCTCGTTGTCCTCAAGATCGTACTTGTATTCTGCATCGAGTACACCGTAGGCGAAGGTCTGACCGGAACCGACACAGAACAAGTTGCCGGAGAGACGTGTGCCGTCGCTGTCGATGTAGTAGAGAGCGGGGCCTTCTTGCGGGGTTACACCGGCGCACATGGTACCCTGAAATGGATCGTCAGGACTAAGATCAAACAGTCGGATCTGGACATGTACATACCATGCTTAGTCCCATGCCCTTGTATGAGTAGACCAGGTTGGCCAGAATCTTGGATGCTGCGGCGACCGAGATGCGGCGCTTGTGTCGGAGCTCGTGGAGGCGGCATTGCATGCCCAAGTATGCGAGCCAGTATTGGCAGTCCTGCGTCATGTCAACACATCATCCTTCCAATCTTTACACAGAGAGTGCCTACAGCAGCGCCACCAGCCATGGTACCCAATAAGCAGCTGTTGATCTCGATGACCTTCTTGACTGTCTGACTAGCTATCCAGTTGCCGGCCGTTGCTCGCGAGTCGGTTGCTACGATGATGCCGCCCTTGAACCGGAAGGCGAGGGTTGTGGTACCGTGGGCGATCTTGATGGGGCAGTTGGGGTTGGAGTAGTCGTCTGTCATTGCGCGGAGCCATGATTGTTGCTGTGGATTATGTCAGTACATCGTGTCTATGTGGAGAGGATGAAACGCCGTACCTGAGCAACTGGGGGTAAGGCAAACTTGAGTGACAGCTCTGGCGCGCCGCTGTACAGCTCGAGCTGCTGTTCCTCCGTCTGGCACTCGTCCGCATCGATGGGGCGGCTGTACTGCGCCACTAACGAGTCCATGGTTGCAACGGCGGAGTTCTGGGAATCGAGGTGGTTATTATGTCGGTGGGCGGCGCTGGGTATAGTCGATCGTAGCGGGGAAGGCGGGCGTGAGGTTGATGTCGTTGTCGCTGTCGCGGTGGTGCTGGAGCTCCGGCGAGCTCGTTGCAATTGCCAAGCAATCTGGCGCCGCGTCGTTGCGGCTGCCTTCCCTCACTTTCGCCCCGCAACACCAAGCTCGATACAATACAACGCAAACAACGAAGCTAGCTCAACGTCGTGAAGTACTCGCCATATCTCTGCGTTTCTGAAGACAGCCTCATTGCGCGTTACGGCTCTACTTCACGATAATGCCTTCGTACAGCCTTGGTAGCCTGAGGCACCCACCTGAAGCCTAGAATGGACCTCCGGGCACTGATCACAGTCTCTTTCTCTGAAGGTCTGTCAAAGAGCACAGCCTCAAACATGTAACCATCAACTTGAATACGCAATCGTGCTTCTTCATATGGCATCTCCTGCTGAGCAACACGTGCATCTTGGCCTCGTCCTTTCCACAGCAACGTATGCACTCTCTACCAAGAGCGATTTTTTTCACTCTATTTTTCAGATCTTATTTCTTTTCTATTCCAGTCATCCAAAGTTCGAAGCAGGAACATGTCCAGAAAATGTAGTTGTCGTCCACGGCGGACAGCATCACATGGCCAATGAGACTGCTGGTCATCCAAGACATTGCCGCAACCCACGCGCCAGTCCTCAACCCTCACCAGCCTCCGTCACCCGGTCCAAATCCTCGAACATGCGTTCGTCTTGCCGAGCTGCAGGCACCGGCAACATCATGCAGGCACAAATCACTGCCACCCTGTCTCACATAGCTTGACTACCGGAGCACTATAGCTGTGCGTGTGGCATCTACCTCAGCAATGTGACGTCTGCGAATGATGCAGCAAGTGCATGTATATACGGTCGGTTCAAACGCCATCAGAAGCAGGACTCAAAGGACCTGTCTTCTGACTTTGATAGTCGTTAAGTATCAGCCACCTGCCGCTCCTGTTTACACACTGTCAAATGTCTCGTCAAACCCACCACTCTCATTCGTACTTGGTACATCCACCGTCATATTCGTACACTCCGACATTTTCAATCTCCAGCTTCCACCGTGCAGCACCACCAGCTGCCCTCCGACGGCTCCCAGCGCGTCTTGACAGCACCAGTACCGACAGCAGCATACACATCACCAAACGCAGAAATGTGCTGGATAACCCTGACGCCGAGCAAAAACAAAAGAAAGGCAGCTTCATCCGACTGCTCCTCCGCAGAAATCGTCCGGGTCCACCATAGCCCCAAGCCACGCTTCAGCGACATCAGCGTAACGCTACCTAGCAGCATGACATCCACTTCAGACGACCATCACCATCACCGTCACCACCACCTTCACCCTCACCTCCCAGAGAATCTACACATGCACCCACACGCGCCCTTACCGCACGGCCTACTGCAGCACCACCGACACCCGCACCTGCACGCGCTGCACCCACTCCACCTGCATCCCCTGACACCACTCCACGGGCCCGGCAAAAAAGTGCACATCGAACCATCACCGCCACGTCCACCTCGTCGTCTGCCTCACCTGCCACCACCACCGCCCCCACCATCATCCAGCGGCGCCTCCTCGACCCCGCGCTGCGAGCCAATCTACCGCACGCAGATCGTCGAGCCAGCAGCCATACGCGCCTCAACTGTATCCGCACTGCGCAGCGTGCAGCAGGGGCGGATGCGTGGGCGCGAGCGCGTGAGGGAGGTACGCGGGTACGAGATGCTCGGGCGACAGGCGCCGTGGGATTGGGATTGCGTGAGTAGTACTGTTGGGAGTAGTGGGGGTGGAGGTGGGAGGAGGAGGGGTAAGGTCAAGGGGAAGAGGAAGGGGAAAGGGGGTGGGAAGGGAGGAGGGTTGAGGTATCCGCCGTTTGGAGGGGTGGAGGGGTGGTTGTGAGATTTCTCTCATCTTTCTATCCCTCTTCTTTTCTCTATAGCAACAAGGAGTAAAGAAGGAAAGCGACAGTATTCTGCTTGGCGATTTCACAATCACAGCAAGCACTTCAACCCGCAGACAAGTCACAAAGCAGGTGGAACATGTGATAGTATCTCTCGATTCGACATCAAAGTATCCCACAATCCACCCCGACCAGGCAGCACAGCGCGTAGAAGGAACAAAAATCACAAACGCCCACATAGCCAGCCGCACGATGCGTCGCGATCCCATGAAACCCAGCAAGATGAAAAAAAAGACAGGACGCGCAATGTGTGATGTGATGTGATGTGATGTGATGTAAAATAAAGTAGACTAGACTGTAATTTTCAAAGGTGAACAGAACAGACAGGATGATGTAAACGCCACGCCACGCCGACACCCCGGGGCCCAAGATGGAGAAGAAACGATGAGAGAAAAGTACAAACGTCGGTGCAGTATACACTATTCCCAGTGCATGCATGGGTATAAGCAACCGAACAAAAGAGGAAAGAAACAAGTCCCGTCGCTGCGCCGAATGCTTCTGTATGGACCGAGACGCCGTGCGCCATCCGAAGAAGAGATGGCGCGGAAGAGACGCAAAATATAAAGCAGATGATGGGGTTTTTTATGCGCCGGCTTGCGCACGTGTGGGTGTGACCTGGGCTTGTGCCTGTGCGTGGGATGGAGAGGCCACGGATGTCTCGCCTCGGCTGCGGCGTCGTAGACCGTGCTCTTCGGCCTGCAGCTGCTTGATGAGGTCGCGGCTGGCTTGATCGAGGTTGGGGTCGATGAAGTCGAGGTTGATGCCCATGCCGAGCGTCATGGCCATGGTGAGGCCCTGCTCGAGCTTGATGTCATCTTTGCTGTCGCGGCGCCGGCCGCCCGGTGTGGATTTGGGGGTGCGGCTGTGTCGCTGCGCAGACTTGTGGTTGGACGAGGGCGCAGTGCGGTGGTGTGTGATTGGTGTGACGGGGGGCGGGAAGTCGGAGTTGGTGGTGAACATGTTGTGGTTGTGGGTGGTGGGAGAGGTTGGCGACATGGCTCGCACGTGTCTTGGCGACACTGGAGAGGAGACAGGGCGGACAGCATCATGCTGGGTCGGGGGATAGGACATGTAGCCGTTCGTTTGGGTGCGGTGGCCGTCCTCGTTGTGACCATGGCTGTGATAAGCTGGGGGCCCGGGCGTGAGTGGCTCGATGCTAGGGCCTTGCTGCTGACCGTTGGTTTCTGCATACTCAACTCCGTCCATTGACTCAGGGTGGCCGTGTTGCTGCTCAATGGAAGACATGATCACGTCGCCCAGTGGTTGATAGGAGGGCGCCATGTTTGCGGAGGAGTAGTCGCTGTTGGCATACCCCTGGAGTGCAGGGTCGATGGGCATGAGCTCTTCTTCTGGTCGATGATTCAGGGCCTGCTGGGCAGAATACGCAATGTCTTGGAGCAAGGAACCGCCGATGTTGAACTGGTGCGGTAGAGAGTGCCGTGAATGGTGCACCTCACCGCCCATGACTCCCCCATCTTCCATGGCAGATTCCGTCTTCATCCTCTTGGACATCCCGGCAGAGTCCTCGTCGCTGACTCGTCGTCGCTTCGCCGCAGACCCTCTTGGCACGGGCACTTCGTTGGCCTTGATAGGATCGACGTTGCCGTACTCGTCGTGTATGCAGCGACGCTGGAGATATTAGCACTTGTACAGCTGATCACGCTGATACTACATACCTTGCTTTTACGGCAGTCGGCGCACGCCTTGACGCGGCCAGACTTCAGAGCGTAGGGGTCACCGTTTACGTCTGCCATGATGGGACCTCCGTTGACAGGTCCGGCAACAACAGCGGCGTTGCCTTCAACTATAGAGTGGTCGCTGAGACGGCGCTTGACGGAAATGCCATAAGAGCCAGAGAGGTCGATTGTATGCATGCCAGGCTTGGATGAGTCTACGAGCTCGTCTTTGTGCTTGCATCGAATTCGCCTCTTGCGGCAAGCATCACAAGCAACCCGCTTTGGCCCTAGCTGAGATGTCTTCGGGGTGGTTATGTGCGGGTTGTTCGCACTTGGACGAAGGAAGCCGGTCATGGGCGCAGTGGAGGAAGGGGTGACGGGCTCGACCATGGGAACCGCATCGCCGTTTGGTGGCGATACATCGTACGTTCCAATTCGGTCTGGCAGTCTCTCCACTGGTACCTTTGGCAGTTCAGGTCGCGACTCTCGTTCGACTCTCTTGACCGGAGAAACGCTCGGTCTCTTTTCGACAGCATCTACTATCTCGGATGGAGCAATATCGGAGACAGCCCAAGCCGGAATAGTCTCATTACCACGCTTCCACGCAATCCACATTGCGAAATGGCGCTCCAAGACGACCGGGTCGCCATGGCCCTTTGGTATGGATCTCATGACAGCGTTGCGGGTCTTTTGCGGCATCTCGATCTTGTCCAGGGATATCATGACGGTCCTGTGTATGTAGTTCAAGACCTCGCCAAGGCCCTCGAGTTCATGTTTGGGATAGTACCGTCTGTTGTAGTTTGCTGGGCCTAGATGCGAGTTGTGGCCGAACTTGTCTGGCTCGCAGTAGATTGGGGTGTTGCGCTTGAATTGATCGCCCCTCTGCAGAAGCTCTTGCACGGACTCGGGAACTGGATCCTCCTCGAGATATTTGATGACCGTCAACCACATAATCTTCTGGAAGAAGGGGTATCGAAACATCTGGGCCACCTTGGTGTTCTTCTCCACCTCCAGGACCTGAAGCTGCATGCCGTAGTGTATACGAGTCAGAAAGTTGCCGCCAATGACCAGACTGTCTTCAGGGGTCCAGACGGCGTGGATCCAGCCAGAGGGGATTAGCATGGTGTCTCCGGGGTACAGATCCACTCGGTAACACTCCTTTACTTGCTTCCCAAGCCATTCGTGCCCTTGGTTTGGTGAAAGACACCAATCTTCGTACTTTTTCATGTTCTGCTTTGTTGGTGGTATGAAGAAGAAGACTTTCCTCCCCTTCACGATGTGATAGTAGACGGATGAGCCGCCGAAGTCAATGTGGAAGTCGGTAAAGCAGTCTGCAACAGACATGAGGCAATAGAACTGGACGGGTGGAGGCGCGAACTTGTCATCCTCTCGCCAGACGGAGTCTTGCAGGTCCATGTCTCGCACAACCTTGGGTCGCCGGATCAGTTTCCCAAGTCGGCTCCGTGACACTTCCAGGCTGATGACGTTTCGTACCGGCTTCTCGCCTTGTTGTTCGTAGTAGTCTGCCCACTTGGACATGGACCACTTCTTGCCCTCGCCCTCTTGCGCTTTGACGTCGATGACTGGCACGGTCTCATTTGGACCGTACAGTTCAGCGACGCGGCGGACCGTCAGTCCTTGTGGTATGACCATGCCTAGCTCGTCTTGCCCGTCATCGGCGATCGTCTCGTATTCGAAGGGGGAGTCTAGCTCGTCAGGCGTTCGCTGAGGCTGTTCGACGGCCGCCGTGGGCTCGGGGTTCGTGTTGGGCGAGGATGACCACGGACGGGGATTGAGCGCCCCTGGGATGAGAATGGGCTCTCTGAAGCCGTTACTCTTCTGCAGAAAGTCGGCAGAGACCAGCTCTGGCGGCATGCGTGCGAATGTCTCGGGTGTAAACTCGATGTCCCCGTTCTTGAAAGCGGCGATGTAGTGGTGTTCGGGGTTGTCGTCGGACGTCTTCAGAACACCTTCGTTCAAGCCGGCGTAATCGACGGTGGTGTGGGCTCTGATGGATTTACGAACCTCTGGGCCGTGTCAGACTTAGTATGCCAATATGCGTCGGTAGACCTACTCGTTGTTTGACCAAATTTGGGTCTACACGGTTCGCAGTAGAACTTGTTTACATCGCGCACCTCGCGCTCGCTGCTGAACCCAGCGCACGCGTAATGGTACCATTCTTTGCAGCCATCGCAACCGATCCACTGCTCGCCATCGCCGACTTTGGTCTCCGAGTCTGAGGACTTGCAGAATGCGCATATGAGATCGGGCTCGTTCACCTGGCGAGTTTTTGTGCGCCGACTTGGTTCGGCGGCAGGTGGCGCAGAGTCGAGGAAGGCCTGGAGGGGAGCAGACTGAGCGCGCAGGGCTTCAGATGGCAAGTCAGCGGTCGGCAACACTAAAAAAGAATTTGAGAAAGAATGGCGGCGGGCTCCTGACGGCTGTTCGCGTGGTGGCGTGACTGTGGAAGACGACGGGGTGGACGCGTTCGCGTTCGCGTTCGCGTTCGCAGTGGCGGCGGCAGGAACGCCATTGGCCTGCAGCGATTGAAGCTGATCAGCTGTGGCTTTGGTGCTGGTGGGAGGTGCAGGTCTGGGTTTTGGGGTTGCCTTTTTCCTCTTGCTGCTAGACGGGGTGCTGCGCGGGCCGCGGGGCTTGCCCTTGGGCCAGCCCTGATGCTTTTTGGGTTTTGTGTCGTCGGTGGTGGCCGTGTTGGACATTGGAGGCGGAGGTTGGGCGGTGGAGTGGTCTTCAGGCGGAGTGCGTGCCTGGACAGCGGGCGCAGGCAGGGTAGCGTCGGTGGGAAGCGAGGGCGGTTCTGGAACGTGGGCGACGTCCGAGGAAGGGTGTGGGTGGTGCGCATGGTGAAAGGGGGGCTGCGGGGCCACAACGTGTGGACTCGTGGGGGCCGGTGGGCGCTGCTGGTGCTGTGGTGGTTGGTGATGGTGGTGTGGAGAGTACTGGGGAGGGTACTGTGCAGGATAGGCGGGTGGTGCTACTTGCGAGATGCTCAACCGTTTGGCCGTCGATGGCGGCGTCTGCGCGGTGTGGGCCGAGACCTGGAAGAAGTCGAGCAGCAGCTGGGCGTCGGAGAGGCGCTTGTCTGGGTTGTGCTCCTGCTTGGGCGCGGCGTGTGCGTTGTCTGGATACATGCGCATGCCCGCGTCCACCATGTGCTCGACGTTGTAGGACCAGCCCGGGTTGTGGCTCGTGGCGGGGCGCGAGTGCTGGTGGGCGTACGTGGGCGACGAGGCGCTGTAGAACTCGGAGCGGGCGCGCTTGGGGGGGCGCTCGTCGAGTGTGTAGGCGGGGTCTCGCGGGTAGGCGTGCTTCGGGGCGCGCTCGCCAAGCGGAAGGGGCAGGGCCGTGGGCGACGAGGCGGCGTGGGGGGCGGCGTACGAGGCGCGGCGCGAGTGGTCGACATGGCGGGAGCTGGGGCGGTGCGACGTGGTGACGGCAGCGTCTGCGAGGGCGTCAATGGGCGAGCCGGGCGGCCAGGAGCAGCTCGGGGGTGGCTGCGGGCGAGGGAGCGCGGCCGGGGGCGGCGGCGGGTAGGCGTGTGTCGCTGGCGGCAGGCCGTGGTGGCTCAGTGCGCGGCTGCTCTCGGCCGTGTCAGAGGAGGGCGCTGGCAGGCCATTGCCGTGTGGGCGGCGCGGTGGTGCGTCGTCGCGGTAGGGGCCCGCGGGGTCTGCTGGGCCACGGGCGGCTGGCGGCAGGGCGGGCGACAGCGGCTCGTACGAGGGCGGCGGCGGGGTCGCTGAGCGCGCGGCGGGCAGCCGGTACTGGGGCTTGAAGCTGGTTATGCGGCGCATGGTGGGTGGGTGCGCCGAGGGGGGTGGGTGTCGTCGCGGAGGAGCGTCCTCGGGCTGGCGTCTCAGGACAGGCAAGCTACGGAGCTGCGGCGGCGCGGTGCGAGAGGGCGCGGCGGGCGGGCGCAAGCATGTCCTCCGGCGAGGCGACTCGGGCGCAGGGCAGGCACAGGCGGTGGTGGGCGCGGGCGTGGTGTCGCGGGTGGGTGGTGCTGGGAGAGGTGCAGACGACGGGCGGAGGTTTTGATGTGGGGAGGAGCAGTCGCTCGACCATGCAACGAGCAGCGACGCCGAGCACAGCAACGCAGCCAACGACTGCAGCAGACGTGTCTGCGCACACACGGCAGAAGAGACACGACGCTGGGGGAATATGTGCGCGGCGGGAGACAGCGAGTGTGCACTGCGGGCGTGGTGCGGAGAGGTGCGGTCGTGCTGTTGGCCGGCTGCTCTGTTGCTCGGGGACGGGGACGACGTTGGAGCACCTGCCGGGAGTCAAGCCCTCATTCGCTGCCGCAGACGTCTCCGACTGGGTGCTCCCCTTCATAGCCACAGAACACAGGACACAGAACACAGACACAGAACAAGAACACAGAACATAGAACACGCCGCAACTTGCACCTCTGCTGTCTGCATAGTCCATAGCGCTGGGGCAATTGTTGTCCTCTTCCACAGCATCCACGCCCACTTCCACAAATCTCACTCTCCTCTCCTACCCTGTCCGTCGCACCCTCACACCTCCCCGACTCGCCGGTCACGTGCGCCTTGGCTTTTAGCGCGCCTCATCTGCCACCCGTTGATCCTCACTACCTCATCCACCCCACGCCGCTCTTCTGACCGTGCACCCATACGCCCTCTCGCTACCCTCCACCACAGTCGCCAAAGTATGAGTCGCGGTGGAAAGCTTGCCCCCGAAGTCAATCGGTGAGTCGCCCTCTCCGGCGCTGCCTGCACTGCCTGCGCTGCCTGCGCCGCCGTCTTCTTGCTGTTGCATGCATGCGGCCTGTCCGCGCAATCTCCGCTAACCTGGCCTTTCCATGTAGAGCTCTCTTCGTAAAGAACCTGAGGTCAGTCGCCTCCGTCCACGCGAGCCCCTTCTCCCACTGACCCATGGCAGCTTCAACGTCACTCCAGAGGAGCTTTTCGACCTCTTTGGCAAGTTCGGCCCGGTGCGGTACGTCGCTATCTCTGCCTGTCAGCCCTCTCCCCATGCTCATGTGTCGCCAGCCAAATTCGCCAGGGTATCGCCAACAACACAAAAGGCACCGCCTTCGTCGTCTATGAGGACGTCATGGATGCAAAGTCGGCTTGCGACAAGCTGAACGGCTTCAACTTCCAGAACCGTTACCTCGTCGGTACGACCACCACCCTCGCCCGCCCACACGACCACCAGCTAACAGCCGCAGTATTATATCACCAGCCAGACAAGATGATCAAGGCCGCAAATGATCTCGCCGAACGCCAGGAGAACTTAGAAAAGCTCAAGCAGCAACACGGTATCGATTAGCATGAGGAGAGGCCCCAGGAAACGGTGAACTCGCGCGAGCGAATTAGTAATAAGAATCCTGCGGGCCTCAAGACTGATAGCGTACACTCGAAGCATTCGGCGCACCACGGCGGCGGCTCACGCTCGTCGACGGCGAGTTCGTCAAGCACACAGCGCTCCGAGATCCCCTCCAAGGACGTCTCGGCTCCGGCCGGCCGCGAACGCGACTGGTACAGCGTCAAGCTCTCCATCAAGGGACTTTGGAAATCGGTTATTAGGGTTGGCGTTTAGGAGGCCATGGCACGTTTACGAACGATGCATGCATTGCTGGAGGTCTTCAACAGCTGGGATGGCTTTTTCACGGATTTCAGTCTGCGCCGATTCAGGGCTGCATTCACATATATCACATAGCCGACAAACAGGCTTCAAGCGATGGATTCTCGAATAGCATCAAGTTCTCTTTCGACACCACGGTCCATGGATGTGTTGTACGCCCCGCCTTACAACACATGGCGGTGACTGCCAGGGTAGACCCATGCCGGATCGTCAGCTGACTTGCGCTTCTAGGAAACCGTCCTCCGACAAGTCCGGTGAGGCCCGATTCTCCCCACGATAGCACCGAGGGATACCAACGTTAGTCTGTAATAAGGATCACGATGAAATGCTTTTGAATTGACGCTGTCGCACCGCGTGGAGCAGATTTATTTTCTCTGGCGTAAACTAAAGCGTACCATGTCTCTGCGAACGCCTGTCGCTGCCCTAGAGAGCGAAATCGTGTCCTGTCACGTCACTAAAAGAGCCGTTTGCAATGAACAAATGAATGAATAAATAAGTAACTTTAGTCGAGCCTCATAATCGTTAGCTCGTTTTTAACTCTTTCCTATCTAGTCTGAGACTGACGTTATAGTTGGTCTATCGATCACTTATTATCCATGATACCGCAGTAGAAGGAAGAGAAGAGGAGATGACGATATCTTCTATCAGCTTTTATTTATTTAATTTAGGTGCCGTGTCTCTTTTTGTAGATGACTCGAGCAGGATTGAGATTAGAACTTTTTGTTGAAGCGGTTTTCTGGTCGATGGGTGGGAGTTGGGAGTTGGGAGTTGAGACCAGGAGTGTAGGTATTATAGATACAATTCTTTATTAGAGTAGTTGTTACACTATCCAGACACCTTGGGTGGCTTTATCTAACAAGAGTGCTAGGTCGTGTATATATACAAGTTCTTTCAAGTTCAACATCCTAGCCTCTGTAATAGTAAGTAAGGTAGCTGTTATGTAGCAGCGGCTATTAGACCTTTGACCTGGTATTGGTAAAAATACTGCTCTGGTTTTGTGGTCGATTTGTATCTGGTTGGCTTCAGTGTCTGCTGGTTGTGGGGCTTGGTGGGCGGAGTTGGTACTGGCTGTGATGGACGGGAGTTGTGCTTTGGGGTTTGTGGGGATGTTGCGGGATTCTGTTGTTAGACATTGAAAGTTAAATAAGCCATTTCATAGCGCTGTGACTATTCTACAATCTCATTTTCGTGAATGCTATATCTTTTATCACGAATACGTAGTTTCGTAGTGTTTCTCTCGTCCAGCTAAGATACCTAGAGACATCCAATTAGAGAAGCAAGACCAGACTTGTTCTTTAGCACAACACCACCAATTTCGACACTTTTAATTTTACAAGCAAGGAACCAGTAGTCTACGTATATTTGGTAGTTACTTTGCTTCTTGTTAAAGTGTGTGGGAGATGGGAGGCTGCTTCAGCAACAATTGCCAACATCTGACTTCCACGTTTGGACGACAGTATTCTTCGGTGTGTTTGCGGATTAGCTATTAAGATGTGCGGCTTTTTACGCACCCGCGTGGCTGGGTCTTGATGCTGGGATGCTGTGGGTACTTGGGAATCAAAGCATCACTCTGGGATCTTGAGAGGTGCTGTAATCGCGCACTTCTGTTCTGAGTATCTGGAGACGTGACAGGCGACGCTGCATGTCAGCTACATATCGGCCGGATGATGTTACCGACACGTGAATTCGGAATAGCCGTTATAGGTATCGATCTTCACATTCCAAGCCCGTCCAAGAGCCGCAATGCCAAGAAGGGACCACCACCGTCATCGACCGTTCCTTCAACAGTCTCCACACGCGCCAACCCTGCACTCCAGATCGATGTAATTGGCCTGCTTACAGCTGAGCCTCAAGGCCCTCCACTAAAGACTGCTCTTGGCTCACCATCATGCGCTAACGTCCGCTCTCAAATTCCGCTGCCAAGTGCGTGCCATTTTCCGCCGAGCAAAGCCAACAGCCTACATAGCTCCACTATGACATATGCTGAGAGTGCCTTTGCAGGCCAAAGTTCGACATCCGCTGCTTGGCATGGACGCCCCGATGCCTGATCGCATGTATGGTTACATCTGCCAACGCCAGGATGGTGTGGAGATTGGGAAGTTGGGGTTGCTAGTCCCCCAAGTTTACGGCCCACAGTTTACTCGATGTGCGCGTGTCGACATGGAGAAAAGCTGGGGGCGAAAGACCCACGTATATAAGCAGCGTAACCATACCCCATAAATGAAAGTCTTCTTACTACTCGTCCATTGCAAATCCAGGCACGTGTAGCCAACATGTCGAAACGGAACCCGGATATCGAGGCTACCGAGCCCGATGTATCGCTTTCAGGTAACAGCAGCAAGTCGGACATCAACTCGACCTACCACACCGAGAATGCCAGCCATTCAGGCCACCAAAGCCAAGGAGCCCGTCAAGCATCTGTGGCTGCGAAGCTGCGCAATCCGCTGGCGGGACTGAGCGAGCAGCAAGTCATCGCCGACGTAGACGCGTGGTGTGTTGAAAAAGGACTGGTAGAGCATCAAGACGCTTTCCGCAAGGGAGCACTCATTGCTCGAATGGGCCAGCGAGACGACGGCTACGAGTATGTCAGTCAATTGAGCGAGGAGGAGAAGAATATCCTCAGGCATGAGCAGACGCATCGCTGGTCGCAGCCTTTCATGCTTTACTTCCTCGTCGTCCTCTGCGCTGGCTCCGCTATAGTCCAGGGCATGGACCAGACAGCTGTAAATGGCGCGCAGCTCTTCTATTTCGCGGAATTTGGTATAGAGGATGTGTGGATTCAAGGGTTGTTGAACGGTGCGCCATATCTGTGTTCGGCGCTCATTGGGTGTTGGTGCAACGCGCCCATGAACAAGTACTTTGGCCGTCGCGGAACCATCTTTATTTCCTGCATTATTTCTTTCATCACTGGTATCTGGATGGCTGCTGCCAACAAGTAAGTTGAATTGATGGTAGATTGGTGGTGCGTTGCTGACATGCTCCAGTTGGGTCAACCTCCTCATCGCTCGGTTTGCGCTGGGCTTTGCCGTCGGCGCAAAGTCATCCACCACACCTGTCTACGCAGCCGAATCAAGCCCAAAAAATATTCGAGGCGCACTGACTATGATGTGGCAGATGTGGACAGCTTTTGGAATCATGTTGGGCTTCGTGGTGTCGGTGGCTTTCCAAAATACGACGATCTTGGGCGAAGGATCGCAGTGGAGGTGGATGTTGGCCAGCACCTCGATCCCCCCTCTTATTGTCTGCCTCCAGGTGTACTTCTGTCCTGAGGTAAGTAATGATTTCTGTCAATGACTTACTACTACTAACTCATCGTTGCAGTCTCCAAGATGGTATATGGAGAAGGGCAAATTCGACAAAGCCTTCCAAGCGCTTTGCCGTCTCCGCAACCACAAAATCCAGGCCACACGCGACATGTACTACGCGTACAAGCTACTTGAAGTCGAACAAGCAGAGCGCGCCGGCAAGTCGCTCTGGAAGGAATTTTTCTTTGTGCGCCGCAACCGCCGCGCCGCGCAGTCGTCGTTCTTCGTCATGTTCATGCAGCAATTCTGCGGTGTAAGATATCCACCCAGCCTACAGAGTTTAAGGAAGTGTCTAATAAGTCCCACAGGTCAACGTTATCGCATACTACTCGTCGTCGATTTTTGAACAAGCAGGCTTCTCGCGCTCTGAGGCACTCCTGACCAGCATGGGAACCGGCATTACCAACTTCCTCTTCGCCATCCCCGCAATCTACACAATCGACACCTTCGGTCGCCGCAACCTCCTCCTGACCACATTCCCTCTCATGGGTATCTGTCTGCTCTGGTGCGGCCTCTCGTTCTTCCTACCCATGGCACCTGCTGTGGAAGGTGAGCCTGCTCGGCCATCAATCGAGCGCCTCGGCTCCATCGCTGCAGCCATCTACACCTTCATGGCCGTGTACTCTCCCGGCGAGGGTCCCGTGCCCTTCACCTACTCAGCCGAATCCTTCCCCCTGCACCTGCGCGACATCGGCATGTCCTTCGCAACAGCAACATGCTGGGGCTTCAACTTCTTGCTCTCGCTAACCTGGCCCGCGCTCGTCGAAGCCTTCACGCCGCAGGGTGCCTTCGGATGGTACGCTGCCTGGAACTTCTTCGGCTGGATCTACTGCTACTTCCTGCTCCCCGAGACCAAGAACCTCACGCTAGAGGAGCTGGACACTGTGTTCGATGTCGGCAATAGAGAGTTCGCTGGCTACTACACCAAGAAGCTGCCGTGGTATCTTCAGAAGAATGTCCTGAGGAAGGATGTTGCGCCATTTCCACAGCTGTACGATATCAACGATGATCCTGTTCCTGAGGGCGCTGTTCGTGGTGGCCCCAATCAGGGGTTCGGCGAGAAGTAGAGGCAGGTTTTTTGCTTGCAGGCTATGTGTATGAGATTAATGAGGAGTAGGATAAGATAAAGTCGGATTTTCGAGGATCTCAGATGATTAATCTGGCATTGCCGAAGGCGATGTGTTTGTTGAGCTAGATACCCATAGTTTTCGTGATACAAATTTTATTGATTAGCACATTACACTCCCCTCGTACGCACACCGTCGTATTCTGAACATCTGTGCAAGTATCAATCTGGCGGAGGAAAAGCAAATGCAAGAGAGAGAAGAAGATGTGTCCCAGTGAGCGTATACAGGTACCTGCATTTAAAATTTCAAATGCAAGCTCGTAGCGTCCCTCCAGATGTGCCGGAAAACTCTGGATGCCGGAAGAACACCACTGCTTTTCATCACAACAGTGTCCGCAACGATTAGGAAACATAGATAATCTCGGAATACGGAGATCGTACCCTTAACTTCATCTGAGCTTCACAATCCCTCTGTAAGATTCCATTTCAGTCTGTAATACCATATTCACTGCGAACACGCACCACCGTGAGCCTTGAATCTGCAAACCTCGGATCGTACTTCAAAGTTCGTGCTTCAAAGTTCGTGCACCTCGTCTGAAACTCTGTAGATCGTAGACAGGGATAGCAGGGTTGTGGCTCGAGCGAAGAGCTTGAATTTTCAAAGTTGATGCGTACTTGTAGCGACTTGCCGTCTTGTAAGACAACAATCGGCAAATAAGAGCCCTTGTAAGGGAAGCCAGAAGCGGATTAGTTGTAATCAAGATACATAGCCGCTAGCATGACTCGATCTAACGTCCCTCTTTGTGCCAACTGGCGTAAGCCTAAATCGACTTGTTGCATACTGAAAGGAACTCAAAGTCACTCTTTTCTCATGCAGGGCAATTACTAGCCAAATGATCGTAGCTATCGCCTGGCAATTTCATTATCATCAATAGATATCAGTTACTGTAGGCTAGGATTACTTACATGTATAACAATGAGGTTCATCGGCGTAATGACCGTATTCACCGCCTGAACTTGTTAGTACGAATAAGCTGCATGGAAACTTCTGGAATCCTACATTTATAGCAATGAAGTTCATTGGCAAAATGCCCATATTCGTCGCCTGCGGCAGTCAGCAAGGGTCAAACGCATGGAAGCCTCCAAAAACCTACATTTAAAGCAATGAGGGTCACTTGCGTAGTGACCGAGTTCACCACCTAAGAATTGACAGTCAGCTCCATTTTCACTGTGTTTTGTTAGACACTGGAAGTACCGACACTTAAAGCAGACAACTTTGCGTTGGATGCTCTGCGTTTCTCCGTCATCACCGCGTCGTCGCTTCGGCGGCTGTGGAGAGAGCGCTGGTGATGGAGCATGTGTTTCATTCTTCAGAGACTCCTGGATTTCTTTTCGAAGTCGAGTGAATGCTTTTTCCTGTCTTTCTCCATAGAGAAGTGGCATATGGATGTCAAAAATGCCCAGCAAAGCATATGCCGCGTCCTCTTCGCGCTTCGTTTCGCGCTGCTTTGCCCACGACATTCGCTCGTCAATGCTGAATTCAGACAGCGGACTTCCCAGGAGAGCTCGAGCACAGATGCCTGTAATCTCTTGAATTTCTCGCACCATCGATTCCTTCTCACCAAGCCGCTCACCCTCTGCGGAATAGAATTCGACCACTGTTGGAGCGAGAAGCTCCTGGAGTGTCCAGCCGCGAGTAAACCATCTGCTATGCCGAAAGGCTAATTCCCACCTCTGCTGGGGTGGCGGAGTTTTCCCGACACAGCTGCCAATCGCAACATCAGACAGATATACATAGCATTTATGGGCCATGTGGTACCACCGGAACATGGAGTTGATGGCCTCTGAAAGCTCTGCGCTACTTGACTTGTCGATGCAGCAGGTGTCCACCCAGAAGAACTGCAAGCCGTCATGCGCAGCTCGCTTTGCGCAAAAGGTAAGCTTGATATAACCCGGCTTGTTTATGCCTGTACCGTCTCTTAAATCTCCGAAGGTGACCTCTTCATCATCTGCTCCCCAAGTATGTGAAAGAATCGCATATGGCGGTACTTCCTTGCCAACATGTTCGGCAAGGCTGAATTCGCCGTTGTGTTTAAGCTGTAAAAGTCGCATGAGTGGGGGACCGGAAGCGAGCTGTAGCTAAATGAATGGTTCGAATAGCGTTCTAATCAACGCGAGCAAGACGTGCACGATTTGAACGTGGAAGCAAACTCACGGGTTTAGTTCTGGAGTGAATTAGGCAGCAGTGACGAGGCTGAGTTTTGATATTATGTCACGTGATGCTATGAGCATGCTCAGTCAATAGCAGTAATGGTTTGATACTTGTACTGTACATAGAAAGACACCTAGGTCAGTTCTCTGAGGTATCAGCACAGAGGTGTCCGCAGCAAGAGCCTTTGACCATGACTGGTGGCTAAAGAGAAGAATGCTGTCTGCGGCATTCGAACCGCAGGGATAGACTTTGTTTCTTGAAACCACTTCTCTATTTCGTGCCATCCTTAATCTTCAAAGTATCATAGTTGCTATGGTAAGGTCCTAATTATGCAGTGTGTGTTCAGCGCATTATCACAAGCATCACGTGCAAAGTGAGGCACTTTGCAAGCCACTGAGAGTTACAGACAAGCCAATTCTCGGAGTTTAGGAGCTAGTCAAATTAGATTTCTCCAGAACACAGATCAAGATATATCAGAGAAACGACTACAGCACTCTTTGAACACAACCAGCACCTGCCTAGGCTCTAACGAGGCCCTTCACTTTCTATTGCAGAAACTCAGCAACTACACTCGGTTTCTCTCGCAACGTGAAAAGCAGGTACAGGAGACGAAAAAGCAATAGCATACGACTAGTGTGTGCTAGTCGAGGCTCGAGCCGCACGGTGCCTCCCGTGCGCCCAACCTTGCTATCTAACCGACCCGTCCAGCCTCAGCGCTCTGGTGCACGCCTCATGGGGCTTGATTGGAGCTACTGCTTCGGCACTTCATGTTGTCTGCGTTGCTGAGTCCAGCCCCGCAGGGTCCGGCAGGGTTGGCGCTATTGAACGACATCGCGTACGGCTCTTCGGTGTTTTTTGAATTGTGTCTGTCAGATGACCATGGCGTGTGAATGTACTTCTCTCCATGCTTCGTTATGGGAAGCGATCATGGCAGCGACAACAGAGAATGTATATTCCAGCAACTCGGTGCATACAATGGAGAAGCGAAGCCAGAGATCTGTTTGCTACGTGATTCGTAGCCCGACTGATTTCTGCACGTTGAAGGAGTGACAGATGCTCGCCCTCGTGAGGGTGGAGCCCGGGAGATGAGACGGGAGCTTGTCTAGATTCGGCGTAGCGTGGCCGTGTTGACCCTGACAGACAATAGCGCTGGCTCTGCGTTGACCCCCTTACCACCACTCTGGAGAGATCTGCAGGATGCTGATCTTGGATTTGGACAACCAAGTCTGGGCCGAGACCAGTCATTTACAGTCGAGGTGAGGTATTGGAGTCCCAATACTGTGTCTCAAGAGTAGTATCTCGCCCACTGAGCACTTGCTCTACTAAAATCTTCGAGCGCAGTATCGAAGCTCAGACCTCTATCGAAGATAGCCAAAGTCAGCGACGGAGAGTCCAGACTTGCACATTGGTTTCTCGCTAAGCTCGAAACGAACTTACAGCGACTGTAAACGGTCTTCAGCTCTCAATTCCAGATGGCTGTGCTTACAGCTCGTCGTTGGGCTTGCAACGCCTCAAGCCACATCCGTGAAAAGTCTGTTGGCTCGACAAATTCAGCTTCTTGGTAATATCGTTCCTGAGTCGGCACAGACGAACACCTGAAAACCCTTGCTTGGAGGACTTTACGACCGCGATGTGGCTGGCGTCGCTCGTGTCTAGCGTGTGTAAACACGGCGCCCCCGAAGGTGGGCGGATCTGGATGTGGAGAAGAGGAAGCCTTTGTACAGAGCATGTGCACTATAAGACTCCAAAGCTTGCCTTGTAGGAGAGGTTGTCAAACACTACTTCCTCCCAGTCTTTACCCCTTGCTACGCTCTAGGTCCTGGCACCATGCACACTCCTTTCAGCCATTTGCCCGTACTGGGCTTGACACTCCTTCTATCGGCTGACGTTCATGGAGCTGCTTTCAATGTTCACAAGCGAGATCTTGTTGTCAACAACGCTCTTCCTGCAAAATGGTCTTACTCGGGATGCTTCACAGACAATACCAACCCACGCACCCTGCATGCCGATGGCTACGCAGACGATTCCATGACCGAATCGAGCTGTATCAGCTTCTGTTCCGGAAAAGGGTATGCATATGCAGGAATCGAGTACGGAAGGGAGTGTTACTGTGCGTATTCTTAAGATATCTTCGACACGAGTGCAACAAATACTGACCTTGTAGGCGACAACCGAATTCTCGACACAGGAGTCCAGAAGGACGAGTCGGAATGTAGCTTCCCATGCCCTGGCTCGAGCACTGAGCCCTGTGGCGCGGGCAACCGCATGAGTATATTCACCAACGGAAAGGGTCTGTCTACTGGACCTGTGGTGAACCCAGGGTTCGACAACTGGAAGTCTCTCGGTTGCTATACAGACACAGTGTCAGAGCGTACTCTCCAACTTGGAGTAAATGTCGACGGTATCAACAGCGCCAGCCGCTGTGCCAGTGCGTGCCAACAGGCAGGCTACACTTACGCGGGTATGGAATACGGTGCCGAGTGCTACTGCGGTAGTTCTCTGCGATGCCCCAGTGCACCCACGATTGCCTCCGCCTGTAACATGGCGTGCAATGGCAATGCAACGGAGTACTGCGGTGGACCCAACGCCATGAACGTCTACCAACTCGGCAACGACCCCATCAACGCATGTGGCGCAACCTCTTCCTCGACATCGACTAGCTCTGCAGCAGCACCCACCGCCACCACTGGGATTCTTTGTCCCAGCTCAAACAACACCATCTACACAGATGCGACTGGCCAGAAGTATACCACATACTGCGGCTTTGACTACGACGGTGGTTACATTCAGATTGGGGACGTTGCCAGCTACGAGTTATGTCTACAGCAATGTGACACAGTCGATGCTTGTGGTGCGGTGGCTTGGACTGGCGGCGATGGCCGTGGTTTCTGTTACCTGAAGGAGGCGAACAGGGGTTTGGTCCCGAATGCGAACGTCATGGTCGCTATTCGCGTTCCTAATGTAGTCTCCAGCTCCAGCTCCAGCCTCGTCTCCAGCTCCAGCTCTGACTCCAGTTCCATCTCCTCAACGGCAGTATCTTCTACACCCTCGGTTTCGTCGTCTTCGTCCGCTACAATCACCGCTCCTCCTTCGGTCATCACTCCAAGTACAACAAAGGGCCTTGGCTGTCCTAACCCAACACCGACTGCCTTAGTCTTCGGCGACAATGTCTACGAATATGAGTGGTGTATGGCTTACATGGGTTACGATAGCGTCAACTTCAGTCCTGGCAGCTTCGAAGGCAAGTCTACTTCATCATATTTTCAGACTCAATCTTACTGACTCACTCCAGGTTGTGCTAAAGCATGTGCGCTTGGCGACTGTGTTGCTTTCAACTACGGAGACGCCCAGAACTGCCGCACGATGAACAAGGTATCGACTGTCACCACTAGCTTCTACAACTGGAAGGCCTACTCTCTGGTCGGCGTAACACCTGTCACCGCGTATTCCTTCCCCACGACCACCCCAACCCCGACCACCTCTAAAGGCCTTGGATGTGCCAGCCCAACGCCGACGGCCTTCACTATCAGCAGCAAGGTTTACAACTACGAATGGTGCATGGCTTACATGAATCCTGGTGGCATGAACTTCAGCCCTGGTAGCTTTGAAGGTAAGCCATCATGACAGCATCCATAGTCTGCTTTGTATCTTGCTAACTGCCTCCAGGCTGCGCCGCTGCTTGTGCCCTTGGAGACTGCGTTGCTTTCAACTACGGTGATGCCCAAAACTGCCGCACAATGAATCGTGTGGAGAGCGTCACTGAGCCCTTCTATGGCTGGAAGGCATACTCTCTTGTCGGCGTAACACCTGTATCCGCCGCCAGCCCCACGTCGAGCGCTGCATCGACCCTTCAGACGATCTCTGTCACTATCATCTCTACAACAGTTTCTACAAGCTCTTCCACAGGAGTTTCCACTACTTCCTCCTCCTCATCCTTGACTCCATCGCCCTCAGTCACTCTCGGGCCTTTCGGCACAAACGCCTGCCCCAACCCAACACCCGTCTCCTTCACCATCAGCAGCAAGTTGTACAACTACAACTTTTGCATGGCCTACATGGCGCCCGGCAGCCAAAACTTTGGTCCGGGAAGCTTGGAGGGTTGTGCGAAGGCCTGCGCCGACGGAAACTGCCTTGCATTCAACTACGGCTACCCAGACAACTGCAGAACCATGGGCCGAGTCGACGCAATCACAGCCCCATATTACGGATGGTCAGCCTACCAGTTCATTGGTACAGCACCCTTACCCACCACAATATCGACACCCACGCCTTCTCCCTCGCCGACCATCACCGCCAACCCGTACGGCGCCAATGCCTGCCCCAATCCCACCCCCACGTCCTTCACCGTCAGCAACACGCTGTACCGCTACAACTTTTGCATGGCGTACATGGCACCCGGCAGTCAAAACTTCAGCCCGGGGAGTCTGGAGGCGTGCGCGGCGGCGTGCAAGGGTGACTGCGTTGCGTTCAACTACGCCAACCCGCAGAACTGCAGGACCATGAACAGGGTCAACGCAATTACCGCGCCTTTCTATGGCTGGTCCGCGTACCAGCTCATTGGGGCTACACCGTTGCCTACTGCTGTGTAGATGGCAGAGGTGGTGGATGTTGAGATGATGATTAATTTAATGTCTAGTATAATCAATAATGAGTTCACAAGACGCTTCTCTCCATGCTGCCGTGATGATAATCGCGTTCGTATATCTTCTCTGCTTACATGTACTCTGTTCGCCTCCCTGCGCAGACTTGTCGCGCATCCAGGATGAGAATCAAACAATGTGATTGGGAAGATAGCACGACTCGTATGAGCCAAACAACGGTTGTGCATCTCACAGACTGGACTGTACCTTGCGACTACCTCCTTCTGCTATCTCCTGACGATATTCACACGAGCGTTACAACAGCTACTCCTTGATCTTCACAGCTTACAACCTGTCTCTAGCTCTCAACTCGTTACGCCGCGGCATCCTTTCACTCTTCCCATTGAAGTCTCCTGTGCTGTGAAAGCATAGCATATCAGAACCAGACCGGTCGTTGAGAGAATGAATCGCAGATAAGGATCAGTACTCGTTGTCGTTGCAGAGAAAGCTGACATCGCTAACATCGGCGCCTTTGCTGCACCGCCTATTCCACCTGTGTTCTTCGGTGTCAGGTGTAATGATCCTCACGGTGGATCCACATCATTCAAGTAGTGGGCAACGCGACTCTCGCTCATGTAATGCGACTACAACGCCTTCACCTCCCCCTCTACCAGGTCCTGAATCTGCCCCGAGCTTAGAGTCTGGCTCAAATCTCGCAACACCGGCAATCCGGCACTCATCCAAGCACTCGCGCAGACTCCCCAAGCCTTCGCTTTTGCTTGATGATTAGGCTTTGCGACAAGAGATCCACGCGTCTTGAACACCCTGAGCTTAATTTGAGGTTACCTCAACCGCGCTTTTCGGTCACGAGAGATGGTGTTCGTGGTGGAGGAGAAGGGATCAACGAACGATTGACCACGCGACGAAGCTGGTTGCGGCGCTTGGCATGACGGCATTTTTGTGCATGGAGATAGCGATCGCAGCGCAGCTCCGATTTTACTGCTGGGAAAGGGAAAGTCTTGCTCGCCGCACATTACTACTCTCGCCGTGCACTGCCTCGCTCATTCTCGCGCCAACGCGATTTTCGGTTCGCGAACAATAACGTAATTCCAAGCACGCGGGCCAAGACGCGGTTCCACGATAGCGGTCTTACCCCGTGGGGACGAGAAACTGTTACGAAATCGCAGGGCGAGTGGTGCGCGGACGAAAAATCTGCACAGACAAGTGTTGCAGGCGTTAGGTAATTGATTGAAGTTTCTCCATGGGGTCGCGATCACGTCAGTGGATGCGTTGGAGCGTGCATTGGCAGGGGTGGATGGTTGGGAAACATCACAGGGGAAGCAGTTGAGCGTTCAGGATTGTATGCATTATCATTAATCCGTGTATCATACCGTCACCTTATGTGCGGCATACGACCATGTCATATCGTAGCGAGTGTGCTTTGTATCGCGTACACAGATGTCGTTGTGGCAGTTTAAAACAGCCAGGCGATGAACACCTTGTAGAACCAGCTTCCGTCCTTCTTGCCGGCGTTCTCGAGCTTCTTCTGCGCCTGGTGAGCGACAAAAGCCTCCTCTTCGCGGTCGATCTCGTCCTTGCCGGTGTAGAAGTCGGCCTCGTGAGGCTTAACGCCCTTGGACTTCATGAAGAACTTGTAACCGAAGATGCAGATGAGGTAGATTGGAATGCCCTAGGTCACAAGTCAGTTTTTGATTTCAGTGCCATAGTTTGGAGGTGCTTCAACTTACGAGGTAGCCAGTAATAAAGTTCTGGTAGTCAAAGTTGCCCCATTTTCCTTTGGTGAAAACATTGAAGTTCTTGGTCAAGGCAATGAGGACACAGAAGAAGAGCGCAATGTAAGAGCCCCAAAGACCAAAAGGCGCAACGTAGGCCATCTGGTCCTTGGTGATACCCTGGGCGCGGCGCGCACGAACGAAGTAAATATGCGATACGAGCAGCGAGATCCAGGATAGCAGACCAAAAATAGTGGTCAGGTTGACGAAGTACCCGAAGACGGTGGTAGAGTCGCTCGAAGCGTTCATGAAGGCGGTGCAGCAGAAGAGCGCAGAGATGGCCAGGGCAGGAACGGGGACACCACGCTTGTCGGTCCACTTGAAGATCTTGGGAGCGTGACCCTCTTCGGCCAAACCGTAAATGGTACGCGAAGCGATGTACAGATCTGAATTTGAGGCACTGAAGGTGAAGATCAGGAAGCATGCGTTGAGAATGTCAGGCAAGGCCTTGATGCCGGCAATCCTGATAGCGACAACAAAAGGCGATGCGGAGGCTTTTGCCTTCTGTGAGTTGGCGAAAGCAAGATCCTTGGAGTCGTAGGGAACCAGCATACCCAGAAAGAATACTGCCAAGCAGTAGAAGAACAGAATTCGGTAGAATGTAAGCTTGATAGCTCTTGGAATCGTCTTCCTGGGGTTTTGAGCCTCACCAACGGTGACACCGATCAGCTCAGTACCCAGGTAGGCAAATACGGCATTGACCAGGGAGCTCCAGAAACCGTAGAACCTGCCTGCATCGCCTTTGCCAATGTACTCTTTGAACCCACCAGGATTCTTGTAGTACTTGAAACCAGTTGCAGGGCCAGGACCGCCACCGACGGCGAGAATGAAGGAGAGAAGAATGACACCGACGATAACGACGACCTTGATGGAACTAAGCCAGAACTCAAGTTCACCGAAGAACTTAATGCCGAAATAGTTGATCGAGCAGATCAAGACAAGGAAAATCAGGATGAAGATTCCGGGATTGACTTTCTCCGGTTTCACCCATTCCTGAATGATCAAGGCAGAGGCTGTGAGTTGGTTGGGTGTTGTGATGATGTACTTGCACCAATACGTCCAGCCGAGAGCGAAACCAAGAGCAGGGTCACAGAAACGGGTAGCGTAACCGGCGAATCCAGAAGCGTGAGGAATCCAAGCAGCCATTTCACCAAGAGCAGTCATAACGACGTAGACGAGGAAACCGACGGATGTGTAAGCAATGAGGATGGAGCCGGGACTGCGATCGTTAGCATTGTCTACCTTCTGGCTGAAGATCAAACTCACCCAGACTGAGCCAGAGCCTTTCCAGTACCGATAATCAGACCAGTTCCAATAGCACCACCAATGGCAATCATGGTAATGTGACGGGACTTGAGACCTCGGTGAAGGTGGTTGCCATCAGTGTGCACGGCAACACCGTTCGAGTCCAGCACCGGCACAGAGGTGGTGCCGGTCATGTACTCTGTCTTGCCATACTTTTCGGGGTCGTTGTTGTGAGGGCTGGCCCCATCGGAGGAGCTCGAGCTCCTGTTGAAGATCGCCATCGAGGTGGGTGTTCAGTCCCTAAAGTCGAAGGTGACTTTTGGTGGTGGGGTAGAGGACTGTTTGCGGCAGCACAAAGGCAAGGAGACTTCAGCTGAAGTAGTCCTTATATGTGCGCAGGGATACGAGACAGCGTAAAGCCTTGCAAGCCTGTGGCTACACGGCTGACCGGTACTTATACGAGGCTGAGAGAGAGGAGCGGGCGCGAAAATAGGCCTACGAATTTGCTGATAACACAAGCTATCAGGAGCGTTTGCAAGATGCGCCACTAAGCTGGCAAGGTAACCCAAGACGGCCAAGATGGGGCTTTTGCTCAGTGAAAGGATGGTGTGCGGAGCCCGGTTCACGATTCACCACACACCGAGCGCGCTGACGGTCCAGAGCCCTTTTGTACAGCGCCAATCGCCAGGTTAGACATTTACTGGATCAGCGTGTGGGCTCTCCGCCGTCGTGGAGTGCCATATCACCTACCTATTGCGGACAAGCCTATTTACGTGCCCTTGTCTAAGTTCTCTTGGCAGATGCATGGCGGGGTGAAGCCAAGAGTGATCCCGTTACCTGATTCTGTCGTTCGGTGAGATAAGGTCTTGTTCGACGTTTGTGGAGACCGACGAAAAGCGAATCATGGGAACATTAGACGCCGCCAGCTGATAACAGACAGACTCGAAGCGTTCGTTGCGAGGACGTTCACTTTCCTAGGCGTAACTTGGGCACGAGACCTCTTCGCTCGTGGGCTATGCTGGATGCGCCTTGAGCTGCGGGCTGCATTTGGGCTGAACGCAGCTTGATGCGAGAAGATGCGAAGCGTGGGCGTGTGCAACAAGAGACAGCGCGGCGATGCTTCCCCCGCTCGTGCTTAGCGTGTGCCGTGCACGAGACACTCCTTCCCTCACTCGGCTAGGGTGCATTCCACTATCGAATTGCGACATTGCAAACGTCGCCACGCTCACGAGAGCAACAATGCTCAGGTTCCGTCTGTGTGGGCACCTTCGCGTGCTCCGTTCCCCAGCGTCCCCACAGAGATATCAACGTCGGAAGGATTCCGATACGGAACCCTTGTACGTGTCGAGATGACAGTCCAATTCAGAGTGCCACGCAATGGACACAACAACGCCAATGCGGTATTTGCTCTTCACTCCTGGAAGCAGTGAGGTTGGCGTCGCAACAGCTTGTCTTGATTTTCTTATGTTCTGCCTGAGTTGGTTTAGCTGGAGGAACGATTACGGAACGACTATCGAAGGCTTCTGCATGAGTGACGGCCACCAACTGCTTCCGCCCGTGTGGTGGCGCGGCTGGCGCCAGCATGGGAAGAGGCTAACCGCGTCTCTACGTTCACGAATGATTGCCTATGCTGCTATCTGCTTGGCTGACGGGGCGGAGTCTAAGGAGCAGCCTGGTACACCGAGGGCCTTGTGTGGAAGGTCATGTGTTTCTGTCTGTTTCTGGAAACTTGGGCCCCCTGTTCAGTCGATGTGAGCGTATGAGGCCGCATGGGCGAAATGGCCCCGGGCTTGGCCTGGTTTCGTATTCGTTAGATTCGAGATGGCAGTTTGGTACTGGCTATTCAATCAGCCAAATGCGGACGACTTCCTCGAGTATCGACACGCTTACCTAATAGCACTCAGAATCCTGCTCCACTCCAGTCCGTCGTTCCTGGCTCGCGGCCCCATCTAGCAGGGCTGCAGTCATACACCATCTGAGAGTCGCTAACAAGCCACTTAGCATTCACGCTTCTACACTAACACTAGCTGCAGCCAACTACGCAAAGCTATCATCCTTTGTATACATATATTTCTTAGATATCTCCTAGTAACTCTCTAAATTTCTAAAGTTCTAGCTTAGAAGTTGTGTATACAGCATTCATTAGGAGGGTTGTGTAGTGCATAGAGGTGGTTCATCGGCGGCTCTCAGATGGTGTAGGAGCGTTCACAAGCCTAATACACCACACAATTTCTAATAGGTATCCTGCTAGATTACTCCATTTGCTTGCCAAAGTAGCAGAGCAGCAAATATTAATATGTCTCAAAAAAGATCACACCCTGTTGGCTAACACCAGCTCTCTAGACTATGTCTAAGGGTACACCCTCATTAATCTGGAAAGCGTAGACATTGATCGGTTCCAACAGCAGCATGACATCCAAGCAGTGGTGAGTCTGGATAAGCGCTGCTTTGCACGAACAATTCCAACTTGGAATACAAGCCTGAAGCCTTCAGCAGCTTCAATGCATTGGCATAATTGTGTTTGACTACATCCTGATTTCTCGTCTGTTTCTGAGTGGATAGTTTATTGATGGAGAATTCTGTAGTACAAAGGCTGCCCAACTCTCAAGACCACGAAAGCTCAGATGAAAACGTATATCTGTATCAAGCCTTTCGGCTACATGAGGTACACGCTCTACCGCAGCTTAACAACTACCCGCCCCTGACCACATAACTATCGTCTAGTGTGAACCCTCCCAGAACATCGAGCAAGCCCTTGTCATAGTCGGGCTGCACATCCTTTCCCTCATCATCCAGACAACCAAGGTAATTCGTGATATCCCTGCCATCGAATTCTCTCGTCTCGAACCCGTTCCCCAAAAAGGCAAACCTGTTCTCGTTGCGATACTCAATATTATAGTCCTCGTACCGTGGCTGCTCCATGATCTTCAAGAAGTGCAGGCGACTACCCGGCCAGATGGCCGCCTGTCCATCCGTCTTTCCTTGCTTGAACCAGGACCTGCACGGCGATGTCCAAGCTGTGCGCTGTAGAAACAGATCTGCGTGCTGGCGGAACTGCCTCGCAGCATCCATTTTCGGCGTTAAGGATTTGATGTTTTCGATCTGGCACTTGGTGATGCACTGGAAGATGTAGCGCGTCCATTGTTCGATGAGCGGCATGAAGGAGCCGTGGCCTAAGGGCCCATATGGGCCGCAGAAAGAGAAAGTGTTGGGGAACGTAGGGATGCCGACAGAGAGATAGGACGTTACGCCCGAGGGGCCGCCCCAGAGGGAGCGGAGATCAACGCCCTTCACGACGAAGGGAAAGCGAGGGAGCCAGGAGGTGTCGAAGCCGGTTGCACAGATAATAACATCAACCTCGTGAGATCTACCTTCGTGGTCGATGAAACCAGTCTCTGTGATCGAGCCAATAGGGTCGGTAAACGTCGTAGTGTTGTCTGAGACCAAAGCTTCCAGATAGCCTGGTGCCGGGGTAGGTCGACGGCAACCGGGGTTGAAGTTCTTTGGTATCATCTTTCCGACGAGTCGAGGGTTGTTATTAAGCTTCTTCCGCATTTCTGCATCGGCATACTCACGTGCTACGCAGGCGTCCTTGCTACCCTTGATGATGAACTTGAACCGTTGATTGAGCTCGTTTTCGATCTGTTTGCGATACTCGAGGTACTTCTTTGGGTTATCCTTGAGGAAGTTCAGTTGTTCTTCGCTGTCTGATACATGTTAGCTGCGGCAATGGAAACATCTCGAGACGCTTACAGCGGAAGTTCGCGCCGTTCTTGCCCGCCCACGTCTGGGCAAAGCCGGCTGTGATCCAGATCGGCGAACGCACCCAATGGTACAGATGGTCGACTTTTCCTTGGATCGCTGCAACTATCTGCACTCCTGAGCTACCAGCTCCGATGACGGCCACTCGTTTGTTAGTTAGATCATAGCCTTCTTCATAATGTGCAGAGTGCATTAGCTTTCCAGTGAACTTGTCCAGGCCCGGTATCGCAGGCCATTTCCAATTGTTTAGAACACCCCCTGCGTTGATGAAGAACTCCGCGCTGTCGTCGAAGACCTCGTTTGTGATGAGATTGCGTACCTTGAGCCGCCACAATCCAGCTCCATCGTCCCACTCAACATGCTCGATTTGATGTCGGAGTTTGATGTACTTGTCGATGAAGTTATTTTCACGCTCGATGGATTTGAGATATTCCCAAATCTCAGGTGCATATGAGTAGTAGTGCGACCACAGCTTGGTTTTCCAAGAGAACTGGTAGTTGACCGAGGGAATGTCGCAGGCACATCCGGGATATCGGTTCTCGAGCCATGTGCCGCCAATATCGTGGTTTTTCTCATAACACACTATCTCGAGGGCTTCCATTTCTTCTTCGGCCTTCTTAACAAAATTCAAGCACGATGCCCCGGCACCCATCAGGATGACTTTGACCTTCTTCTTCGTACCCATAGGTTGCTCATCGATGCTGTAGCCATACTGGTCTGTTTCAGGGGCAAGCTGATCTCGAAGTCTGATGTTCTCGTCCGCGTCGTTACCTCGTGTGGCGTACAGCGACTTTGGCTCAGAATGAATGACCATCTTTGATGAAGATGCTCTGTTAGTGTGCTGTTACTTTGGCAAACTTGCCGCTACTGGCATAAAACAGATGTGTAGTGCTTAGAATGATGTAAATGATAATGGACAGGATGGAGGATGGTTGCGGTGCTGCGTTGCCTGGAAGGCATGTCTGATAGAGAAAGCTAGCTGTCGACCTCGGGATAGAGCTCGATGATAGCTTGTCGCTCAAATCGAAGAGCGGGGTAATTGTTCACATTTAGGCTTCTGCAGTGACCTTTTGAAGCGTCGTAGACATGATCCTATATCTCGCAGGGCTAGGTACACAGTGTAAATCTTGATGAAAGCAGAACTGCTCACGAGGCTGCACCAGTACCTTAACTGTGAATGCATGATCTTATATACGGCAGGGCCGCCCCTGGGTCGCAGGCGCAATCGTATTATCTTATAAGCAGTAGGGTTGGCACCAGCATTGCGTGACAGTGCTGTCGCAGCCGTCATTCTGACGGATGGCGGATTTGGTGTAGAGAAAACATGTCAAGTCAGGTACAGACAGGCGCAGACAGAGTTGAAGGGTGACCGTGCGCTCAGCTCAGGGTCTGGCGCCTGTGCCTGGCTGGCCATGAGCAATGGCGGGGTGATGCATGAGGTTGAGATGCTCGAGCTGATGGAGGTGACGTAAAGCAGACAGTGCACAGCCGCCGATACATCACAGGCGGACAGGAAGGCTGAGTTGTTATGTTTGGTCAGCAGAGGAATTTCCGCAGTCCGCTGGAGGTGCAACTTGGTGGTCGGTCATGCCGCATGCTGGTACGGTAGGGCTGCTGCTCATAGCTCGCTTGGCAGCTCACTTGTTTGGAAGTTACCAACCTCGAACTGCTCGTCATGGAACACGCATGCTGTGACCTATAAACCTCGCGCATTACTGAGCACTCGTACACTGTCGCCATACTGGTCCCGTGACCGCTCAACCCGAAATCCGCGACAAACGCCCTCTAACCTCGACGGCCCGTCCCCTACGCCATCGACGCCTAAGAGACTCGCTTGGGACCTCCGAAACCACGCACAGGCAGCACGACCCCATTGTCTCCGGCCAAGACACGTCAGACAGGCACACCATAGGAGCCGCATCGAACAGCGCTGGTCGCATTGCCCCCACTTCGCTGTTGCTGGAGGACTTGCGCCTGCTGGACCACCAGACGCATCACGCTCAGCTCTGCTCAGCGGCCCCGGCTATGCTGCATCTGCATATGCAACATACCCACGTAGCCTCGTGAATGACGACCTCGAACTCCTCTCCCATACAGCGCGCCTCCGTGGCTCCCTCGGCAAGCACGAGCAGCCATGTCGTACTATCAGGGCAACGGCCAGAACTACTACAACCCCAGCATACCGCACTCCACGCAGGGCGCACAGCAGCCATACCAAGACCCATATGAGCGCGACAACGGCGAGCAGGCGAACGGAGGAGCTGGAGGCTATGAGTACAACAACCCGGTTCGGCGCAACAGCTCTGCAAATCGGAATGACGAGCTGTTCATCGGCACCAACGCCGCGTCCCCTGCTATGAGCCAAGGACCGACGTCCCCCACCGCTGGAAGCTATGGAAGCAACTACGGATACCAGTCGCCACAGCAACAGTACAACCCTCAAAACTACAACGCTCCTGCTGTTGCGTTGCCAAACCCGCAGCACTACGGTGGTGTGAACAGAACGTTCGCTGCGCCAGCCTCGTCTCACCAGCCATATGTCCCAGCTGCGTACGCTGATAACGGACTGAACAGGAACATTTCAGTCAGTCATCCGTATGGCTTCTCTCCCACCTCACCCACCGCCGCGTATCCATCGCCCACAGCTTATCAAAACTCCCAATTTGGTAGAACAACCTCCCTCCAGGGAAGGTCAGCTTACTCACCTCCAGCCCCACCGCCACTCCCTGTGCCTCCTGGTAGTGCGCAGTCGCCCACAGATGACTGGGGTAGCTACCCAGCTCGAACGACATCCAGTACTCACTCGCAATCATACTACCAATCCTCTCACGCCCCACTTCCGTCGCTACCAGCGTACGACACTGGCTACAGTGCGCATGACCGTGTTGGCAGGTACAACTCAAACTCAAGCCTTCACTCCAACCCTCTGCCGCCGACACCCGAGGTGCCTCCTCATGCTTCTCCTCAGCGAACAAACACTGTTTCTTCTCGACCCCTCCCCGAGCCCCCTACCGAATCTGACAGCGACGAGTACTTCTCTCCGCACAACGGTCCTTCGTACAACCAGGACCAACTGTTCGATGATGTTATGAACATGACCACGGGTAGTAGTCCAAGGATACAAGTACAGCAACCGAGTGGTGCCGAGCACTACGATGAGATGGGCAGACGAATCTCAGGAAGGAACGGCGACCGTACGAACGGCGACCGCCTTGCACCGTACCCTGTTCGTGATGTATACACAAGTGACGAGAGCGATGTAGAAGCGGCTGCTGGTTTAGCTGCGCTCAGGATGGCGGAAGAGCAGGAACAAGCTGATGAAGCTCGTAGGCGTAGTGGGGGAGCTGGGCTCTTCAGCAGCTATGCCACGATGCCATCTCCGCCGCTACCCAGTGAGCCTAGTCGCCCTGCAGAGCAAAGCGCCAGCGATAGCGATTACGCGCCAGTTGACCTTGGCCTATACGGCGGCAACTTTGCGCCTTCATTTGCATACGGAGGAGAACCAAGCCAACTAGCGGCTGGAAGCAGCGACCCAGTTTCCTCCTCTGGCTCGCAACGAAGGTCTGAGCCCGCCAGCGATGACTACGATCCCATTCATCCTTTCCCGTCCTTCTCGACCAACGCGCGAGTTGATACCTTTGGTACAGGAGGGCTAGAGGAGCCAAGCGCACGACGGCGGAGTTATGATGAAGGCGACGAGGTAACTCTGATGGACTCCGCCTCTGGGATGTCTGGCATGTCCGGTGCAACGTTGTTGCCCTCATCTGCAATGCCTGGCGAGCCTCCGGACATGTTTTACCATCCTGGTATGACTAACAGACCTCTACCCCCTCCTCCAACAACCTCCAGTAGTAGCCGTCAAAGGATGAACCATGCAAGCACTAGCTCACAGGGGTCCGGTTCCTACGAATACTGGCGCAACGCACCCTCATCTCGTGGCTCTTACCCAGTAGATCCCACCTCCATGCAGATGGTGTCTCCGACTGGTGCCCACGTTCCACGTTCCACATCGCTGCTTCAGCACAGTAACCCGCCCAGAGAGGTCCCACTGCCGAGATCGAAGACTGATGCCGAACAAGGGCACAGGTTGCGACAGCCAAACAACCGGAACACCTTCTACGGTGGAGCCGCTGACAGCGATGGCAATACCATGACTCCTGCTAGTACTGATGCTGTTGCAATTGACTTGCCCACACTACCAACGGGAAGACGCTTCAATCCTGCTAAGTTGTCCACAAACGATTTCAAGAAGTGCACGGAACCCTGGGCACTCAGCTCAGTTATTTCATGGCTGAAGTTCATGACTGAAGGAGAGAACGACCTAAAAGAGGGACCGATCCAGGAGGGCCTCATTGCTCTCTTCACTCACAAGGTCCCTACGATGAATATCGCCGACGCAGAAACATTGAGCAGCCGAGTTGTACAGGACATGTACAAGGCAGGAACATTAGTTCATGACGAGGAGTGGCTCAAGTTCTCGTCGAGCAGTATGACTGGCGTTATCTTCCAACTCACAGGAGCGGGTTGTTATGCGCCAATGCTGCACACATACGCAAGCCCTGGCCGCTGCTACTCACATCATTGCCAGAGGACCTTGAAAAAGATCGATTTACATTCACCAGCCGCTGCTGCTCGGTCTGAAGACTGGGCAACTTTCCACAACATGAAGAAGGAAGACGTCGAAAAGGTTAACAAGAAGGAGATCGAACGCCAAAATATCCTGCACGAGATTGTCCAGGGAGAAGATAATTACATGGAACGACTTGACGTACTGCGACGACTATACCGAGACAGACTTTCATCTGCACAACCTCCTGTTATCCCTCCAAAGAAGCTTACCCGGTTCATTAACGATGTCTTCAGCAAAGCAGACGCTGTAAAAAAGGCGAACGAGGACCACCTACTTCCGCAGATCAAGTACAGGCAGCAAGAACAGGGTCCTTGGATCAGCGGCTTTAGCGACATCTTCAGAGAGTGGATCAGAAAGGCAAGACAAGCGTACATCGAGTATGCTGCCGCCTTTCCCTATGCCAACTTCTTAGTCCGTCAAGAGGCCGACAGGAACATGTTGTTCCGTGCTTTCTTAGACGAGGCCCGGTCGAATCGACTGTCTAACAAGCTCTCGTGGGACACCTTCCTCAAGGCCCCTATCGACAGACTGCAGCGTTATGGCCTACTCATCGACACAGTTATTAAGAATTCGACCGTGGACAATGAGGAGAAACGTAACCTCATCATAGCCAAGGAGGAGATCAAGGCTGTAACGCTGGAGTGCGATGCTCGCGTAGCTGAGATGAGCCGCAAGGTCAGCCTTACTGATCTGCAATCCAAGCTGATCTTGCGACCTGGCATGCAGCGTGTTGAGCTCAATCTGGATCACCTTGGACGAGAGCTTGTTTTCCGAGGAGATCTGCAGAGGATGGGGGGTAGTCGATTCAACTGGCTCGAGACGCACGCCCTGCTTTTCGACCACTATCTTGTGCTTGCCAAAACGGTCGCATACCGCGAACAAGATGGTGTAACAAAGTCAGAGAAGTACGACGTTTCCAGGCTGCCCATTCCTATGGATTTACTTGTTCTGGAAAGTGAAGATGACGATCCTGTGGTACGCTCCAATCTGAAGGGCATTGCTCCTGTCAACCTTAACGGCAGACTTCCTGTAGGAGCTGGACGGACTACGAGCAGCCCGGGCCCAGGTGTACTGCAACACACCGCAACCTCCAACTCTATGGGATCGACGAGCACTGGCACATCTGGGAAGACTATGGTCACCAATACCAACTTGGAGAACCCCAAGGATGAGAAGATTCTGTATCCCTTCAAGATCAAGCATCTGGGCAAAGAGACTTATACCCTCTATGCCTCGTCCGCTCAGAACAGAGCTGAGTGGTGCGACAAGCTCATCATCGCAAAGACTCGGCATGCGGCAGCTTTATTCGCTCAAAATGCTGAGCCTTTCCGACTGCGTGTGATGGCTGACGCTGCATTCGCGTATGACAGCGTCATGCCCACACAGAAGGGGATCACTATCAAGGGAACACCACTCGACCGCTCGATCGATGAGGTAGAGAAGCTTTTCTCTAACTCAGGCCGGCCTGTCCCAATTTGCAGAGCCCGCGTCAACTGCGCAACAGCCTTCAACCAGCCTTATGGCAAACACATAGTTGCTGTGGGTACCGACATTGGTGTGTATGTCTCGGACTACGATAACCCACGAGGTTGGTCAAAGGTATGTTTTGGCAATGAACAATATCTCGAAGCTTTGTACTAATCCCGTCTAGGCAATTCAAATCCCAAGGGTAACACAGATCGCAGTGCTTGAGCAGTTCAGTCTGATGCTCCTCATCTCTGACAAATCCCTAATTGCATATCACCTCGACGCTGTCTGTCCCGTTAGCGGTGTCCCTCCTTCCAATGATTCAACCCGCCGCGCACCTCAGAAACTCTCCGGCGCACGCGACATTGGTTTCTTCGCCACAGGCACCATGAAAGACCGCACTCTGGTCTTTTACAAAAAGCGCGAGGGCCTCTCATCCACTTTCAAAGTCCTCGAACCCGTGTATCAGAAGTCTACAGAGAAGAAATCACGCCTCTGGAAATCCGGCCGTACAGAATTTTTCCGCGAGTATGATGAGTTCTACATCCCCGCCGACTGCTACACGATCAACCTTTTCCACTCATCTCTCGCTATCTCCACGGCCAAGGGCTTTGAGGTTATGACCTTAGACAAGAAGCAGCCCTGGAGTGTTCCAGATCTCAAACAACAACACGTAGCCACTATCGCCTCGCGCCTTACCAACCAGGATCCTCTGGGCATGTTCCGTCTGTCCGACCAAGAATTCCTCCTCTGCTACGAAGAGTGTGCAGTCTACATCAACAAGAACGGCGACATTTCACGCTCCGTAATCATGGAGTTCGTTGGCAAGGCTAAGAGCGCAGCCATGTATGGGCCTTATGTGTTGCTGTTCGACCCCGATTTTGTGGAGATCAGAAACGCGCAGAACGGTCGACTCAGACAGGTCATCGCTGGACGAGATGTGAAATGCCTCGACGATGGGCTCTCTGGGACCTCCGGGCATCACAGGACGATCAAGATGAGCTTGCAGCATCCGCAGGTGGAGAGGTGCCAGGTTGTGGTCGAGTTGGTGCTTAATGAGGGACAGAAAGAGTGAGGGTCCAGAACATCGGAGGGACAATGCAGCCTCACGTTTAGGCGGTATATTTGGAGGTTAGTAGGCAAGATGGGTGGTAACCGCTTTTTGATCTGTTTTTAGTTCGCTGGATACCTTGTAATTGATCTCGAGCTTATGTAGCAGGTTCTTTTTTTGTCTTTGACTTGAGCAATACGGCGATTTGGTTGCGCATCTGTCGATTAGCACGGATCCATGCTGGTATCGCGGCGCTATTTAGTTCAATGATAATGTGCAGGCTTCTTCTATTCTGTCTGTACATTCGTGCTCGAGACGATATGTCCCTTGACTCGATCAATAGCCTAATATACTCCAGCAAAGCAGTACTTAAATGATGGCCAGTGTGTTGCCGTGTAGAGTTTCGTTGCGCAGTTATCCGCATATCATATTGACCACGTCGGCCTCAGCTCCACTTCACCCATTCACGATGACGCTGAGGAGCAGTCGCAGCCACTTGTCCCGCCGCGCGTGTTAGCCACGTCTCCGATCCGGGGTACCTCTGTAGCTTTGTGCCTCGCCCGTCATCTGCAGAGTTCTTTAGCTGTCCGTTCGTTCGATAGATCAGCACGGGCGCTGCGGTTATGGGGTCTGCTTGAAGGGTGGGCGTGGGCTGAATTGCCAACCAGTAAGGGTCGGAGGCTGGACGAAACGGCTGGTGATGGCGTGATATAGGCAATTGTGGAGTCTTGGGTATATGCCTAGTGTTGAATCACTGTCTGGAAGTTATCACCATGTGATGCCATGAGAATGTGCAGTAGAGGCGATCGCTGGACCATGACATATTATCTGGATGTAGACAGCTGCTGTATTCGCCTTGCACTGTTTCATTGGTTCATTTCTTGAGTGTTTGCTGACTGTCTACCTCCGTACAAGACGAGATATTCAGTCGCACGATGCTGAGTCTATCTATGATCGGATGGTAAGAAGTTGCTCGTGAACGTGGAACTTTCGTTGCTCGCTATCCTTTCCAACAAGCACTCGCTGTAAGAATCGGAACGCTTATTCGGTATGCATGGAGGGTAGACCACGCTCTGCGATCTTTTGTGGAGTACGGCAATCTACGAGTGGAATTTTCGTTGATGACTTTGTACCATGCGGCTCTGGGTTTGCAGCTACCACGATGTATGAGTTCTGGAAATCTTGAGTCTCTTGAAGCTGTGGCGAGGTGAAAGTTGTAAGTCTCGAAGAGTATGTGCAAGAATGAGGAGTCGCTGTTGTGATGAGTCTTTGCTGCTTGATAATGATCGGTGGTCGTCGTAAGAGAGGAATTGTTACCTATTTAATCAAGCACGCTGTATTGATAGCCTCACTTTTTACATTTCAAGCCACTGCCTCTTTTCTGAGCTGACAGACATCATGGCTCTTCTGTTGCTGTAGCAGGAGCATTTCGCAACGGCTAGTGGCTGAATCGTGCGTTCAGTGTATAAGGTCCACCGAGCCTCAAAATCACAAGCTCAGTGCTGTCGCTGTCTGTGAGATCCATCGCTACCAGAAGTCGACCAAAATTTTCATCCGCATCCGCAAGCCGCCGTCGGTAAGTTATTCCACAACGCTATATCATTCAATGACAACGTGCAGACTTCTTCTTTTATGTTTGTGCAATCGTAATTGATATGACGACTCCGTTGGTTCGGTCAGTGGCTCCATTGCCACTACTCCAGAACGTCACAGCCTCTAGTACGTTATGGCTTGCGTGTATTTCCACTGCGGGGTCACCAGCAGATCACCTCAACAAGATCGAGTTTGAGTTTCCTTCAATCGACTTACAATGCCACCTACACATTCATCTGCAAAGACGCCTCCACCACACCTCCGATCTGGGGTATCTTAGTAGCTGGCGCCTCTCCCGTCATTCAGAGTGCTCTCCAGGCGCCTATTCGTTCGGTAGAGCGTGGCACGCGCTGCTGCTGTGAGGTAGGTTTGGGATAGGAGCGGACTCGCCAATGAGCAGGGGGCGGAGGGCAGGAAGGTCGAGGTGGGCTTCTATGTGGCGACATGGCATGGCGTGGCGTGGAGCAGATCTGGGTTCCTGAGAATGCACGGTGTCGTCTGCTCGGCTCGTGCGAGTGAGTGGAGACGACGGACGCATGGAATCTCAGTTCTGGGTGCTGGAAAATCAATGGTGGCAATTTAGACAGGTCATTGTCACTGTGCGGTGCGACGAGAATGTGCACACGAGGTGGCCATTCTAGTTGGGGACAGTCGCTGGATCCACCATGAATTATTGTATTGGCACGTTTGTCGACTGACTCTTGACTACCTAGCTCCGTTCAAGAAACAACATCTAGTCAAACGACAGTGAGACCGTGAATCATTGGACTTAAAAGTGCAGAAGCTGCAATGTCAAGTTTTCGCAAGACACAGTAAACTGTCGCGATGATTAACGCAAACGGAAAGAGAGACTTCGTAAAGGTGGTCTAGCACGGAGGATGATCAGTGCTGGAGATCGCGTCTCAGAAGGTTCATGAAGTCCAAGTCTCGATCGTGAGTGAGGCTGGCTAAGCTGATCACTCGAGCCAAGTGACTTTGCTTTGAATGGCTTTTCTATTCCAGCCACTTGGAACCGCGACGATCGATTCCCAAAGCTCATGTTGATCCTTCAGTATGGACCGTTGTTGTGTCTCTGAGATGGCGGCAGTCCGCTCGACTACCAACATCGTGTACCAGCATTCAAAGACCAGTCGAAGCCAGAACCGCTACTCAATCGATGTCCTGCACTCATTTGATCATACCCGCTGTAAATGTCTATAGTCTCGGTGATCTGCTGAGGACAGCGGTGAAAATTAAGATGCCCAATCGAGAATCAGCATGACCAGCTTTGTATACATGTCTTGTTCAGTGAACATAGAAATCATTAGAAAAGCCTGAATCAATCTCTGAGGTCTTGCAATTAATACGATCCATGATCGAAGAGTATATCGAACGCATCAGATGCCATCGATGTGCCCAGCGGCTGGTGTTGATGAACTGTGTTGATCTTTGCTGATCTGTGGTGGAGTAGCGCGACTCCACGAGCAGCTTGTTGAGAACACTTTGAACATCTGGACAGACAGGACGGTTACACAAAGGGGTTGGTGTTCACAATTACTAAGGATCCAATAATGCTGTGGAGACAGCTGAAGCGCCTCTTCAGGCGGACTGTATCGTTTGTATACAAAATGTTTGTGTTGAGACACGCTCTTTCCCAGTGCTGGAGGTAGTCCGCGGCCAAGATCGTAAAGGCCCCTCAATTTCTCACCCTCAAATCCCTTGTGCTCTGTCGCCCCACCTTCGTCACCATCAACCAGCTGCACGGTAAGCTTTTCAGAGGCTCTAGATCTCACGCTAAGCGCTTTAACACGTGAGCTATTGCGCCTGCCAAGTTCGCGCTTGCATAATGCACTGTATGACCTCTAGCGCTCCGACAAACCCTCCGTAGACCTTATCCGGCACAGCACAACAACCAATCGAACAACGATGTTTTCACGGAGCTGCACCGACACGTCATGAGAACTGCGAGTCTTCATGCACAGAAGTGCACTAGAAGTCAGCTAGAAGCTCTCGTTGAGGTGCTAACGCTCTAATTCACACAGCCTCTACAGCCTTCCGCGGAGGGGGTTAGCTGGGAGCATGTGCTTGGGGCAATGGGTGTGCAGCATACGAATGTGGCAATTGACTGGATACTGGTGAAGGCATGAAAAATGATGGAATGAACATGGGGAATTCAGGGTCAACGTGCCGTTATTGTACGCCGCTTTGGTTTATAGCATACAGACGAGCGTTGTCCAGGTGCACAGTTCTTTTCTTACGGTAGTGAGCTTGAACATATGCCGAGCTTCAACGGCCAAGTCCCTTGCTGGCTGATTTCAACTCGTCATGGTTGAGAAAGCCACAAGTGCAGCTGTACAAAATCGCTCAGGATGTTGCAAGCCGATTTCGCGTTGCGATCGAATCAGACTCACGCCTGAGGTGGCCACCACGCCCATCGTGAACTGCAAGCATGTCGTCGTCTGATCAAAGCGCCGCGTACAGTTCACTGGTGCAGGCCAAGGCTGCACGGCACTAGATTCGTTAACCGAGCGAGGAGTTAGCGCAGCGAGTGCCCTCTAGACTTATTGAAGCAGCACACATCTGCCTGTTAACCAATCCCGTTCATCAAGCCTCGCCTTGAGTTGCTTGTATACATCATGTCTTGGGTTGCTATCCTGAACATCAGATCATTGTGCATTCGTAGACCTACGATCATGCCGATCAAGAGGGGCAATCGATCTGATCTTAGCCCACGATCCGTCTACGAAATACGGAGTCCCCGCGCTCCCCATTAAACCTGCTCTGAGTTTTTGGGTCCACTTTGCTGGCCAACTCCATGGGGTTGTGCTGCGGAGATTGTTGTGGAGCCCCATGTCTCACTGGACTCGTTCACGTTGAGGCTCAACAACTGGAGTGGGGCGACCTGGGGACAGGTGCATGCATGATCATTAGCCTCTCACTACCAGGGTTTCATTGGTTGCAAGCGTCCATCACCCGCGAAGTCGGCCGCACTTTCGGAGGCAAGCTCAAGAGCTAAGGAGACTGCTCCGGGGTTCGTCCAACCAGAACGCTGTCCCCATGAAAATTTGCGGATACCGGGGTGGTGGTGTGCGGGTCGACGCATTAGCCCCAGGCTTCAGTGTTCTCCAGACCTGAGCGGCGCTCAACCAGCGCCAGTCCAGGATCTTCGGCATTGGGTCTGGATGGAACCAGCCATGTCGCGATGTCTGTCGCTCACAAGCTGGGGAAGGATATATTGAGTCGAGCATGCCCTCTTTGTGTCTCATCAGCTCCAAGCTCCTCCAGCCTCATCATTCTCTGAGCATTTGCCTCACAGGACTCCTCGGACATCCTCCGTTGATCATAAGATCCTCTCCCTTCAATTACATCTTTACATTTTATAACCACACTTCAAAATGGTTTTCGGACTCGGTGGTTCCCAGGAGCCTACATTGGACCAAGTCCACGAACAGCAGGCACGCCGTCCTTCGACTGTCGAGGTCGTCAACGAGGATGTCCGCCGCAAGAGCGTTGACAACCGCATTGTCACTGGTGCTTCTCAATTGACTACTCGTCAATCGATCGTCCCCGTCGTCTTGGTCACACTTCTCTTCTTCCTCTGGGGTTTCGCATATGGTCTTCTCGATGTCCTCAACTCCCGCTTCCAGGTTGCCTTGGACATCAGCCAGGGAGAATCCTCTGGTCTTCAAGCTGCCTACTTCGGTGCCTACTTCATTGGTCCCCTCACCTACTCTGGTTGGTTCCTTCGCAAGTTCGGTTACCGCTACACCTTCATGCTTGGTCTCGGTATCTACTGCGTCGGCGCCCTCATGTTCTGGCCTTCCGCTGTCAAGCGAAGCTTCGGTGGTTTCTGCGGTTCCATGTTCATCGTTGGCTCTGGATTGTCCACTCTCGAGACGTCTGCCAACCCCTACATCGCCGTCTGCGGTCCTCCTAAGTGGGCTGAGTTCCGTCTCGAGCTTTCTCAGTCTTTCCAGGCTGTTGGCTCTGTTGTCGCCCCCGTCCTTGCTTCATTTGTGATCTTCAAAAACGTGGGTACGGACGGGAAGAGCTTGGAAAGCGTTCAGTGGGTCTACCTTGGTATTGCCATCTTCGTCGGTATCTTGGCCGTTGTCTTCTACTTTGCTCCCATCCCCGAGATCACTGACTCCGATATGGCCGACCAGGCTGAGATGATGACCTCCGCCACTGGATACGTCGATAAGCCTCTCCGCAAGCAGTACACTCTCTTCTGGGGTGTCGCCGCTCAATTCTGCTACGTTGGTGCGCAAGTCGGTATCGCCTCCTTCTTCATCAACTTCTTCACCCAGGCCCATCCCAACCTGAACGTTACCGACGCTCACCACCAGGGTGCCAACTACTACGCTATTGCCCAGGCCCTCTTCGCCGTCGGTCGTTTCAGTGCTGCTGGATTCATGTACTTCGGTATCAAGCCCCGCATGGTCCTTCTTGTTTACCAGACCTTGATCATGGTCTTCCTTGCTGCGGCCATTGGTGTCAATACGGGCAGTATCAATGCTCCTAACTGGGGTGGTCTTGCTCTCCTTATGGTCGTGCTCTTCTTTGAGTCCTGTATCTTCCCCATCATCTTTGCACTTAGTAAGTCTAACCCTTTCCGAACCCACTTCAACGGTGTTCTAACAGTGAATAGCTCTCCGCGGTCTCGGTCGCCACACCAAGCGTGGTGCTTCCTTCCTCGTTGCCTCCGTCTCGGGTGGTGCCGTCGTCCCCGTCATCCTTGGCAACGTCGCCGACCGCATCGGTACCCAGCGCGCCATGGTTGTTCCCCTGGCCTTCTTCGTCATCGCATGGTCCTACCCCATCTACCTCAACATGTACAAGGCCAAGGAGCTCGATGCCTACACCGACTCCAAGGTCGGTACTTCCGAGGAGGGCACCGTTGACTTCGACTCCATTGTTGCCAACAAGGATGTCGAGGCTGCTCGCTTTGAGCACAAGGCATAGAAGCCTACTGCTAGAGATTCTTGGTTTGTGGAGTTTTGAAAGGATGGAGTGATACCTGGTGATTTGGATGATATGCAGAGGATTGTTTATGGACCTGCAACGGACTCCTTGTAGCCGGAGGGAGTCCTGTATATACACCGGCTTTGCACATACGCTACTCATACCCCCATGATTACAAGATTACGATTAGTTTTTTATACCACATTATTCAATCGCTCAACCCGCGCTCATGTGCCAGACGCAAATATTATGGTGAATCGATTTACAACAAGGGGTTGCGTTGGCACAGCATAAGTCAAAAGTAGAAAAGGCGAGCTTCACTACAAGCAACATATGCTTGCTTGCATTACGTGTTAACATTCTGCAGATAAGTACGTTGACCATTGTATTAGATGTGTTGGAAAAGACACAGAAACGCAAAACCGCTGAAACCAAAACACCTAGGTAAGAATCGATACACCATCTACACCAACCACGTCACGTATCCCACCAACGCCAAAACTCCAGAGGTATACTACGAATCCAATGAAAAGTCAAACTCTGAGAGCCTAAATCTTACCCAGAAGACCCAGCAAGCAAACCAAAAACGCGATAAAACCAACCAATACCTAGACAAGAACCCCCACAACCGTAACCCCAACAACAAACCCTTCACTCACAATACCACAACGCACACCCCATCTCCCCTAACGGTATCCACAAATCGGACAAAAATCCGGCGTGTTCGCCGAATTGGACGCGCCGCAGTTCCCACACACCCACGAGCCCGGCGCCGGCGAACCCGCACTGCCGTAGGAAGTGTAGCTCAGTGCGTAGGATTGGGTTTGTCGAACGCCTAGGTTGCAGACGGGACAGACGTCATACCAGTTCATGTTCAAGGTGTGACACTCGGAGCAGTACCAAGTGTCGGGGGGTTGGTCGTAGATGGCGGCTGGAGCAGAGGGAGCTGAGGTGCTGTGGTTCTGAGGGTTGGAGTGGCACATGATTGTTGGGTCTCTGGGGTTCTTCTTGGTGCGGTGGATTGGGGATACAAGCTCGTGCAAGAAGATTGCTTGGTTTGGGCTGGGGTGGGAATGATGCTGGGTCCTCTTTGTCTTTTAGGGTTCTTGACGAAGGCACTGATGGTCGTGAAGGAGGTGTTCGACTGATTGCTGTGGAGCAAAGAGACTGAGTTTCAAGGGATAAGTACGAATTGCTGATGGAAGGCAGCTGGTGGCAGGAGGATGATGGTTCTGGAGTTGGTTGATATGAGTCTATGGTGGTAAGGACATAACAAAACTTATACTTCGATATAGTGAAGCAATGGGAGGACAGTCCTTGGTCCTCGATAGCGGATGCTATACAGAGGGGCGTGTCGAAACCAGTGCCCTTGAGATCGAACCATTCTTTCGGTGATACTAGTGAGCATCGTGACTTCACCGTACGGTGAAGCTGTGTTGCAATCTAGTTTGCTTCATCCCTTGGACACACTGTGTCAAGCCGCTGTCCCTCCAAGGACTCTGTCATGTTCGGAGTGGCCGTCTCATAACAGGACTATGTTGACTCCTCACGCCAGATGCTGTCAGTAAGCGCTGGCAGACAGGAGGCAAGCCCACCTCAGTCGAGTAGCCCTACGATACTCACTCTTGCATCAAATCGTGTAGTAGTGTGGACTAATAAAGCCACATTTGATGCCCTGCTGAGCCACACCAAGAAGCAGGAGTGTTCAGCTGCACATCAGCAGGACCAACGTACGTGTTCAAGCAAGAAGCCTACTAGCTCTGAACCATCTCTTGTAGCCATGGTAGCGCTTTCGCATCAATATCACTTAGGTTTGAGGCTTCTATCGCTGCACTAGACGTCGAGAGCGGTGTTTGTATCGAGGGATAACTTCATCATTTGCGATTTGAGAATGAGCTCTTTCCGAATCCAACCCCTGTAGCTACCGACACGGCAATGCGCCTCTTGGCCCTACACGATACACAGCCTCAGTGACTGTGCGTGCCCTTTGCTCGTATATCACCGAAGGTGCCACAAGAACACCGAACGGCGGGGCCTTGACAAGGCTACGATGTACACTGCATTGTCAGTAGAGAGGTACGTCATTGTCTAGTAGGCATCCATTGCCTGTTTGCCTCTTCGAGACCCCATCCGGAAGTTTCGAAGCGAGGGAGCTGTGTCAGCGACATCGTGAGACGGTGTGTTGTCCGTATGATGGCCGGAGGACGCCGACGTGAGTGAAGCTGCTGAGTTGGCATGTCAGCATGGTGAGAACAGCTCAGGATTAAAGAAACTAAACGACAAATAACGGAAAGCTTTCTCGGACTACATTGAAGTAGAGGACTATCGTGTTGACAGGGGAAGCAACTGTCCCCGCGTACCCCTCCTTCCCAATTCGGCAAACCGAAAGTCGCTCTTCTCCGCACCACTCACTCTTCATCTGCTAACTCATCAACTCACATACCCATGATATAATGTCCGAAAGTTGGCTGAATTGCTACGCGAGAATTTATCAAGATCTGTCTGTTTTTTGCAACATTATTCAGCTGCAGCTACACAACTACACAGCAGCGACTGAAGAACTGTACCAGAGACAGGTACGGTTTCAACAATCATTTCGAAGTTTAATTTCGTTTACCGCAGATCTAGAATCTTTTGTGATATCTTGGTGAGAAATTTACTCGGTAGGATGACCAAGTTCGCTTTCCGATCCTTTAATCTACCATGTAGCAGGTATAAGTCTTGTGAGCGGGTCATACAGTGGCTAACGATCACGCCCTATGTATTGAAAGGTTTACAGTTCTGCATAGGGAGGTAGTATTACAGTCAGCAGCTAACACTGTTTCTGATAGATGGGACAGATAGTAGGAGTTCCCACATCTCCGGTCTGTATCCTTGACATGCTCTCCCCACTTACAAAACTTATGCTGGGTACCACAGTATCCAAGTATGACGTAGGGCCCCGGACGTTCCTTCTCAACCTCCCTGCTCTATGAACCTCTTTCTTCTGTGCGTATTCAGGAAGTGTAGTGAGCGGCACGTCAGAGTCAGCGGATGACAAGACGCCGTGGCACTGCTTGGACATGCATCAATGGCGTAGCAAGCGGCTCAAACGTGGGTAAGTAAGACCGATAAGCGATATGATCAGGCACAGGTTAAGAGTCTTCGTCGCGGAAGATGAAAGATGATACGGGCTGGAGAACGTTGGCCAGACGGCAGGGACATGCATACAGCAGCACATGGCACCCCATGACGATCCTCAGAGTCGTCATGATATCACACAAGCATGCATTCATTCAAGGAAAGATCTGCGGCTGTTAACTGCTATTGCTTGTATTTGACATTCTGTGTACAAAGTGATGCCTGCCGCCCCGTCTTTTCAGCCTCTCCACATCGCCTTGCTACTGTGATCTGTCCGTAGTAATCATGTCCGAGAAACCCTCCCAGGAACGCGATTCGCGCGAGTTGGACGAGTCGCCTGTACGAAAGGCATTAGCATCTCGCTCCACATCCAGTCGTGGTGGCAAGAGTAGAGCAGAAGAGATTGCACGAATCAACAAACTCGCTACCGCGCCTGGCGTGACCTTGGAGTCATTTGCACATCTCGACGAGAAGAAGATACTGCGAAAGATGGACTTACATTTAATCCCCATGCTTGCACTACTTTACCTGCTGTCGTTCTTGGATAGAGGCAATATTGGAAACGCGAAGATTGAGGGGCTGGTGGATACGTTGGGTATGAGTGGCGTGCAGTACAATTTGTGTCTGACCGTGTTCTTTTTCACGTGCGTCCCAACAAATGCATAAAAACATGAGGAGAGGTGCTGACAGACGTCAGATATGCCGCCTTCGAGATTCCCAGCAATCTTTTGCTCAAGCGGCTTAGGCCGTCCATCTGGCTGCCAACGATAATGGTGGCATGGGGCATTGTTATGACGCTAATGGGTATTGTACAGAACTACCACGGTCTGTTGATCGCGCGTATCTTCCTTGGTGCGACCGAGGCCGGTCTCTTCCCTGGAGTTGCGTGAGTGCCGACTGTCAAAACTATTAGACTACCTCCGCTGATGGTGGATAGGTACTACATCACTATGTGGTATTGCCGCCACGAAGCACAGTTCCGACAGGCTTTATTTTTCAGTGCTGCTTCTATTGCGGGAGCCTTTTCCGGGCTTCTGGCTTTCGGTATTGCGCATATGGATGGTGTTGGAAACCTGGAAGGGTGGAGGTATGAGAGTCTAATGGAACAATCAGAGCAACTGCTTACGTGCGCAGATGGATTTTCATCCTCGAGGGTATCTTGACCGTCATTGTTGCGGTGCTGGCGTACTTCACGCTCTACGACTTCCCAGAGACAGCGAGCTTTCTGACCGAGGAAGAGCGAGCTTTCGTGGTGTACAGGCTGAAGTATCAGGGGGCGTTGAATGAAACAGCCAACGGCGTGCGCGTGGCAGAAGACGATAGCTTCCAATGGAAGTTTGTGAAATCTGCATTCGTGGACTGGCAGGTCTGGACTAGTGTTTGTATCTACTGGGGTATGTCGACTATCGATATCGTTATTTTGAAGCTGACCAACCTAGGTATCTCGTGTCCGCTGTACGGCATTTCTCTGTTTCTCCCTAGCATCATCCGTGGACTCGGATATACATCTTCGACAGCACAGCTTTTGACCGTCCCTATCTACATCGCCGCATCGATGTTGGCAATCGCAGTAGCCTGGTGCAGTGATCGCGCTGGCAAGAGGTATCCTTTCATCCTGGTGTGTCTCTGCATCATGGCAGTTGGCTTCATCATGTGTGTTGCAAGCAAAAGCCCAGGTGTCATCTATGCAGGCGTGTTCATTGTAGCTTGTGCTCTCTATCCTGCGTTCCCGGGCAACGTCACCTGGCTGTCAAACAGTGAGTTACGTTCCTATGCTGTCGAGTTGAACACGCTGACTCTATCCAGACCTGGCCGGATCCACCAAGCGTGCAACGGGCCAGGCTATTCAAATCGGTGTTGGTGGTCTTGCCGGAGGTATCTTACTCCCATGTTTGAGGCTCGTGACACCAGTGCTGACTTCCGCTAGCCATGGCTTCCAACTTCTACAGGGCCGAAGATGCGCCACACTATATCCTCGGACATGCTCTTGAGCTTGCGTTTATCGGCTTGGGTATCGTTGCACTTCTTGTAACGGTGTTCAACTACAAGAGGGTCAATGCGAAGCGGGAACGCCAGCTGTCGGAGGGCGTTCACAACGGCTACACGCCAGAGGAGCTCAGCGAGCTGGGAGATCGTTCGATAACCTTCAAGTACTTCTTGTAGGTGGTTGTAGGAGACTTTTACCAGGTGGTAATGTCTGTGTAGGAGTGAATGTGTACTGAGTGACGGCTGATTCAGTAATCTTGTATGCCCGTCTCGCCCGTCAAAACTTTCTCTTTCCCTTCACCATCTGAGTCGAAATCTGACTCCATGCTGTCGAAGTATGCATCCTGAATGTCTCGCTCCTTTTCATCGTCGTATGTGTCGTTCTCATCAACAGTCTTGTACTCGAAATCTTCATCCGCGCCGTTCAAGAAGCGCTGTGTCATCTCATCGACCCACCAAGCCTTGCCCTCGTCTTTTGTCATGGGCACCTCGTCTTTGTCTTCTTCGACAATCTGCCCTTGAGGCCCCCGACTGTACGTGAAGAGCGAGTTGGGGTCGGTGTGCTTTAGCGCATCTTTCTTCGCTTCAGCGCGCCACAGGTCGGTCGACATCTGGCCAGAGAAGCCTTTGCGTTGGCCTTCTGCCTCGCGTTCCCTGGCGGTCTGGAAGCGGCGGATAAGTCGGTCGTACAGTAGAGGATCGGCGAGTTCGAGTGAGGAGTCATTAAAGTACTCGGGGTGGACTTCGAGATAACGCTTCCGTCGGTTCTTGGCAGTAAGCTTGTTGCGTTTCTCTTCTTGTTGTTGGCGCATCTGATCGCGTGAAAAGATCTCGTCGACGTTCATGGCATCGTCCGTATCCATGGGTAGGATCTTGCTGTCGGCGGGGTCCTGCGCGGTCGCAGCTCGCAGGACGAGTGGAGCCATGGTGGGGGGCCCAGTCATGTATGGCATTAGCTGGAAATGCACGGAGGTTCTTGATTCCACACGCGTGTAGAGTGAGTGGGAGGTGAATGTTTGTCATAGCTACGAGGTACATGTCGGGCCAGCGATGACGCCACCTGCTACGCCACGCGCTAGGTACGCCACGTTTGCACGCGGTCGAAACGCGCCTCGGGCAACGAACCACCCCAGGTCGTTTCATCCGTGCATCAACGACCTGAAACAACTCGCTAGACCAGGTGTCCTTCTTTTATCTTGTACATTGTCATCCTTCTTCGCTCGTGCCTTGTCTCCTTTCTCTTGCATATACTACTCTTCAATTTCTTCGCCGGTCGAATCTACCTGCGGGAGCGCGGTCCGCATAGATATTGGACGCTTATCTAACATCTGTTCTTTTCACATCAGCACTGCGCATACCTAATCATATACATCGCATTTCCGACTTTAGGTTATTATCTGGAATAAAGAGAAAATAATAGCTGTTGAATCCACGACCATGTCTGCCAGACAAAAGAGGCAGAGTAAGCCCAGGGCGCCAGCAGTGCTAGCAACACCGACGACGCCAACACCCAAGGAGACCGGAGAACGATCGCAGTATCTTCCAGCATCCACAGTTTTGAGGAATGTCGCTCGCGCCGTGGCGCTTATCTTCGTCGCCGGAGTGGCATCTCCGGTGTCACAGCTCAACCTTACGCCGGTCTTTGGATCTATTCCAGCTTCGTTGCACCATCAGCAAGCTATGACAATTACCGCTCTGGCTGGGTTAGGTGTCCGGCGATTGTTGAAGGGATATGTTTCGGTCGATGTATCTGCCTGGGTTACCGTCCTCGCGTACTGGACACCGCTCATTCAATGTTTCCTGTTCCCGCGCAGTACGCAGCTTGGCATCGACTACGGGCCTTTGATTGTCGAGTCGCTCACCTACTTTCCTCTACTGTTCCTCTCGATGTACGCTGTTTCCGACCTGCTGGATACGGTCGACTTTTCTCGCTGGGACCTACCTTCCGCGCTTGGAGACGCCATTCTGCCCATGACCTCTTACGTCGGTGTTTCGTTCGTCTCCAGGTTCTTTGGTGCGCTTCTTCCTGCTTTCATCGGACAGCATGTCTACCTGACTCGTATCGGGTTTCAGATGTTGCTTGCATCAGCTGCCGCTTTTGTCACGCCCTCTAAGCTGCTGGTCCTGGCCTTCCCTGCAATCCTCCATACGTTATACATGAACCCCCATCACCCTTCCGACCAGGCTTTTCAGAAGGCAAACGCAACACTGGTCGCTACCCAGAATTATACCATCCTTGCTCGCCAGGAATCATTGACTGGCTATGTCTCTGTAGTGGAGAACTATGCGGATAACGCTTTCCGACTGATGCGTTGCGATCATTCGCTTCTCGGTGGAGAATGGCTCGTCACGCCTGACTCGTACAAGAAGGGCCAACGCCAGAAGGAAAGCATATTCGCTGTCTTTGTCCTTCTGGAAGCTGTGCGTTTGATTGAAGACCCAGAATTGACGCCCATCAAGTCAGTACCACGAGCTCTGGATGCCAAGCCCGTCCCCGAGTCCGAGAAGGCAGCCCTTGTTATTGGTCTTGGAATCGGAACAGCGCCCAACGCTCTAATCGCACACGGCCTGAACACGACTATCGTTGAACTCGACCCCGTTGTCCATAAATACGCAACAGAGTACTTCGGTCTTTCTCCCAACCATACAGCCGTCATTTCCGATGCGGTACGCTACGTTGCTGACACGTCTGTTTCCGCGCCCAAATCTTTCAACTACATCATTCATGATGTCTTCACCGGTGGCGCCGAACCCGTTTACCTCTTCACCACCGAATTCATGCAGGGCCTCTACAACTTGCTCACTGATGATGGAGTCGTAGCCATCAACTACGCTGGCGACTTAACGCTCGGATCCACCAAACTCGTACTTAACACCATCCACGCCGTCTTCCCCGCTTGCCGCCTCTTCCGCGACTCGCCTGCACCGGAAGGTCACAAGGAAGGCGACTCTGACTTCATCAACATGGTAATATTCTGCGTCAAGAACGATCATGGCAAGGGAAAGAAGGCCGTTGGGTTCCGCAAGTCGACAAGTAAGGACTGGCTGGGTAGTATCGCGCGTAGGAATTTCTTGCAGCCGAGGGAGGAGCTGGAAGTCAAGTTCGACTATGAGAGTGGGGGTCAAGTGATGGGTGAAGCGGATGTAGCGGAGTTGGAGGTGTATCATGAGGAGGGTGCTGTGAGCCACTGGAAGATCATGAGATCGGTGCTGCCGGCTGGAGTTTGGGAGATGTGGTAGTGGCAACAAGTGAGGATGACGCAACACCGGCGAGAACGATTTGTACTCGACAAGCATGGAGTGTTAGTTTCTCAAAACCTGGAATGTAAATGCTGCAAACCTACGCCGGATCATGAACGGCGAGCTCAAAAGAATGTGAGCCATAAACTGGTCCGCTGCAGGTTTCTACACAAGCAAAGCAACCACTAGCATAGACTGTATTGACCTTCAACGATCAACCTTCTCATTTACAATAACAAATATGTAGCAACAACCAAACCCTCCTCAATACTAGTCTTCCCATGCATGTCTTCTCCAAATGGTGATACTCCACCATTACTAGGACTGCATGATCTGCTACCCAGCGTTCGAGTCTCGGCAACCTCCCTCCCAGACAGGAGATCTAGTGCAGTGCAGTGGCACCAATGACCTCGCCTCACTCAGCCCGAGTACGATCAGGCAATGCTGAGGATTGAGTTCCCATGAACATGCGATTTAGGGCGGTGCTGGAAGGAGACGAAGCTTTTACAGAGAGTGTTGTGCAGGGGTTTGTCATCTGATGGACAGGCTCCTGAACAGTACCAAATGTTTCGACAGCCTTTACAGTAGCCGGTTGCTGGCGATTGCATACGCCGCAAGGGGAGTGGTTTGGAGCGGTCAGCGATGAAGGTGGGATTGGTGTCTCATCCATGATCTCACAAATCGTCTGGGTCATTGTAGAAACTAAGAGTCGGGATTTGAGGGGCCAAGTTTTTCTAGTTCCTTATTCCATCAGCAGGTTGCCTACATCACATCTACGGTCTTTTGTCGTCTGAGAGATGACTCTGCGTTGGTGAAGACACGCAACTACGATCACGTCAAGTACACTGATTTATAAGCATGTGATGTATTCGAACCGATTGCTGTACTACTCTTTCTTCAGCAAAGCAAGATGCCCGCCAGCTGTTACTGTGTCACCTGGTTTGACAAGCAGTTTCTCGACCCGTAGCTTAGCGTTACCTGCGGCTGCTGCGTCGGGGGTTTTGACCGCAATTTCCAACTTCATGGCCTCGAGGATGACAATCTGCGTCGTTAGCTGAATGTTTTTCATGGAAACGATATGTGTACTTACAATGCTCTCTTCCCCAACTGTTTCGCCCTCCTTCACTTCAACTTTCCACACATTGGCGTCTACAGGAGCCTCGACAGAGATGATGCTTGGATCGTCGAGAAGTGTTTCGATGGTAGACTCATCCACCTGGTTCTCCGTCTTCTCCCGTTGCCAACGCTCAAACGACTCGTTTTCAGCTCGTGTCATCTCTTCCTGAGCTTTGGCCTGATCTGCGCGAATCTTTTTGACTTCCTCCGCACTGTCCTTCAGCATCTTGTTGTGGTCTGCCATGTCGAATTCGACATCCTCGTACTCGAATGTAAACTTGCCGGCTCTGAACTTGGCAAGCAGGTCGTCAAGCTCCTGTTCACTGACTTGATAGTAAGTCAGGATGTCGAAATCCCTGAAGATCCAGGGTTTCTCAAAGCCTGGCTTCTGTGCGTAGTAGTCAAAGCACGGGATCGTTCGGCCAGTCATCTGATATCCTCCAGGAGAATCGACGGGATAGATGCTCATACAGCTTCCTGCCCAGCCCACCGTACCTTCTGGCGTGAACACACGCGAAGGGTTCATCTTCGGCGCGTTCATACGTTGTCGAGGATCAACTGGAAGCGATACAGTGTTTCCACAGAAGAAGCCTACAACGACCGCCATAAACTGCCCAGTTAGGTAGATATCCTTGAGCTGCTGTGGGGTAAATGCGTTGTTCTTCGCAACGAACGATAAGTTGTCAGGAAGATAGGGAGCGTGTGGACGTTGGTTGGTCATGTAGCGCTGAGTGGCGTCGTCCTGGAGCTTAGACTCGAAGCTAATTGGAAGCTTGAAGATTCTTGTAGGCACCTTTGTTGAACGGAGATCGCCAAAGCCTTGTTCGAGCTTCTGGAGATGCGACACGAGCTCAGTACGAGGCAACTTAGCGCCGTTGTAGTATATCAGAAGCGTTGTACAACATCCGACCGTGTTGTAGAGATTGTCCTTGATTTCTCTTGGTGTATCTGGAGAGTTCAAGGCGTTCTCAAGCGCGGTAACGCGGCATCGATGGTTGAGGTCGAACTCTTCATTGCCATACTCAACGAGAAGATGATCGTCACCGCCCTAACAGTTGTCAGTCCAAGTTCAGAGCCATGTTCTGTATCCACCGACTTACCTGGCGAAACCGCACTTGAGGCGTGTCGGCCGTTGCGGCTCTTTCCCAGACTATCGCCTTTCCAATATTGCATTCGTGAAAGTCAACATGTCCAGCTTGAAGGTTGCTGATCTGTTCAAACCCACTCTGCGCCTGAATGGCCTGCTCAATTGAGTCCAGGAAGTTGTCGTTACGCTTCCTCTTCTTCAGTGCATCTTCGAGCCCGACCCTGACGTACTTCAGTGTATTCCCAGCCTTCAACTGCCCGAGCTTCCACCAATCAGCCCGGATGACTGTTGTGCTGCTGGTGAAACCGCCAAAATTGGGGCAGTCAACAGGGAAGATACATGGGTCATCGCCAGTCCAGTTCAGGGTGCCCAAAGGGTATCCGTACTCTACAAGATTACTTGGATGTGCTCCACCTTCTCCGCCATCTTTTCGAGCCCACTTCGGTACCGGCCCGACCAGTCTGATCCCACTTCGAGATGCGTTGTGGGAGACCTTCCACTTCGTATCGTATATCATCTTGATATCTTCTGGCGCAAAGTACCCTTCATCGTGTGGTCCTACCATCGCAGAGATCTCCCAATCAGTCTTGTAGCTGAGCCGGAGACGTTCTGGGAGGGTCACAGTCTCGGGTTTTCCGGGTATGTCTGCCTTGATCTGAAGCAGATCTCCTGGTGCCAGTTGTCGACCTTGATACCCACCAATTGCCACCAAGGGAGATGTTGACTTTGAGCCGAAGTATTCAGCCACTGCTGGCAAGCCACCATAGATGGCGAGATATGAGCGACAACCTCCGGCGATGGTCTTGCCAATCTTCAGTCTTTGCCCAGCTTCAATCTTGACGCTGGTCCACATTGGAAATTCATCTCCATCCAAGGTCGCTTCCATGGGCGCACCACACAAAGCAACGATGGCTGGGCCAACAAATCGTAAATCAGGCCCACTAAGCGTGATCTCCAAACCCTCGGTGCTGCGAGGGTTTCCAACTAGCATGTTCGCAATCTGGAAAGCCATGGGATCCATGGGTCCGGAATGGGGTATGCCCTTGCCAACTGTCGGTCTCCCTGGAAGGTCCTGGATGAGCGTATACGCACCAGCTGATATGACGTCTATTGCGTGCGGCGCAAACTTGAAGTCTTTCAAGAAGCTAGTCATTGTCTCTCCTGAAGCGAATCTTGACTCATCCAGTATTTGTACCAGGAACTCCAGATTGGTAGGTGGCCCCGAGATCACTGAATTCGTCAAAAGCTCTTTCATCCGTGAGATGGTCTCGTCTCGAGATTGCGAATGAGCAATAGCTTTCGCGATCAATGGATCTGGGCACACTTAGTGATACTGAAGCCTTCAAAATTGTTCAACATACCGTAGTTGGGAGTTATGCGGGACCCCGTAAAGACCCAGGTGTCGACACGGCTGCCGGGCACGTCTTTCCATTCCACTTTTTGTAGCAAGCCTGGCGAGGGTGCATAGTCCCTCAGAGGATTCTCGGCATAGACACGCGCTTCGATTGCGGCTCCAGAAGGCTTCGAAGGCTGCATCTGCTTCAGCTCTGATCCGTCAAGGCCGCCCTTACCAACAAGCTGAGCATCTGCCTGCCTCAGCATCAACTCTACAAGATCGACGTTGTAGCAGAGTTCGGTGATCCCGTGCTCTACTTGGAGACGCGTGTTCATCTCGAGGAAGAAGAAGTCGCCTGTCTGGTCGTCCACTAGATACTCAACGGTTCCAGCGGAGCCATACTTGATAGACTCTGATAATCGAACGGCGGCGGTACCCAGCTTCTGTCTGAGCTCGGGACGTCTTTCGACGAAGGGGCTTGGACACTCCTCGATGACTTTCTGGTGGCGTCTCTGGATCGAGCACTCACGCTCACCAAAGTGGATAGCCTGCCCTAATCCGTTGCCGAAGACTTGAACCTCAATGTGGTGACTTGCGGGGAAGTATTTCTCGATGAAGACTCCAGGGTTCTTGAACAGCGTTTGGCCCCTTGATTGCACCATCTTGAAGCCTTCGCGCACTTCTTTGACATTTCCGCACGTGATGAGGCCCATCCCTCCGCCGCCTCCAGTCGCCTGCTCTAGTCAGTAGTGTTCAACTGCACAATATCAACCCATTTACCTTCAGCATGACAGGAAAGCCGATACGCTCCGCCTCCCTCGCCGCCTCCTCCTCATCTTCGACGAGACCTTTGGTACCAGGGACAATGGGAACATCAGCTTTGGCGGCTAACTCTCTTGCTGTGTGTTTCACGCCGAACGCTTCGATTGCCTCTGGTGACGGACCAACCCACACAAGACCTGCATCGCTCACTCGCCGCGCAAACGGTGCGTTCTCTGAGAGAAAGCCGTAGCCGGGAATTACAGCATCTGCGCTCTTCTCTTTCGCAATACTGAGGATTGCATCTTCATCCGTGTAGGCAGTCGCATTGCTTCCCGGTAAGAGCACAGCCTCGTCGGCATCTCGGACATGCTGCGATGCTGCATCAGCTTCTGAATAGACAGCGATGGTCTTGACACCCAGCTTCCTCGCTGTCCTGCAGATTCGGACAGCAATCTCTCCTCGATTAGCGATCAAGACCGTCTGCAGCTTCTCCATTGTGGGTGTTGTTTGCATGAATGCGACGGTCTTGATACGCACATTTGACAGCCGTCAACCCCGCGCCCGCTTCCGCCTCGTCCCTATCCTACACTACGCAAGCCTACACGCCGGCAGTGATAGGTCCGCGGTCCCAATGCAGTTAGTTCCTGGGCCATTCACACCATCTGAGAGTCGCCGACAAGCCACTTAGCATTCACGCTTCTACACTAAAACCAGCTGCAACTGACTACGTAAAGTTATAATCTTTTATAAATTCATGTATACATATTACTTGGATACCTCCTTGCAAGTCTCCAAAGTTCTAAAGTTCTAGCCTAGAAGTCGCGTATACAGCGTTTATTAGAAGATTTGTATAGTGCACAGAGGGGGCTCATCGGCGGCTCTTAGATGGTGTACGATAGCTTGATACGATGCTGTGTTGTGGTTGGTGACGGTTGAGCGCGTCGACGTCATCTAATCGCGTCTGAAAGGAGGGGTCCGATGATAGCAACTCGTAGATACGCGGGGTTCCACCCACACCTTTGCCGAATACAATAGCGCCACTGCCACGGTGGTTGAGATGGTTTCTCGTCTTAGACATTCATCATGCCGGCAAGCAAACATCCTGTGAAGATCAACGTTGACCTGGGTGAAGCTTATGGCAACTTCAAGTGTGGGCCAGATGAAGAATTGCTACCCCTGATCGATCATGCGAATGTGGCATGCGGCTTTCATGCTGGGTAGGCGACTAAAAGACTTCAATTAGTGACTCGCTAACAACCTCCAGCGACCCGTTGATCATGCAGGAGACTGTTCGAGAATGCAAGAAGCACAACATTGCTGTAGGCGCACACCCTGGTCTACCTGACGTTCAAGGGTTCGGCAGGAGGGAGATCAAGATGTCACCTGAAGAGCTCACAGCAATGACACGATACCAAGTGGGCGCGCTCAAAGCCTTCCTGGACGCTGAAGACATGCCCTTGCATCATGTTAAGCCACATGGAGCACTCTATGGCATGATGTGTAGAGACAAGGATGTTTGCCGGGCGGTATACGAAGGCGTACCCAAAGGTACTACCGTTTTCGGTCTAGCAGGGACGTTTCAAGAAGACGTGGCCAAAGAGCTCGGCTTGCCCTTCGTAGCAGAGCTGTACGGCGATGTCAAGTATAGCAAAGACGGAAAGTTGGTCATCGACCGGAAGAAGAAGTACGAATGCACGCCGTCATCATTTGCCCGTATCGCTGACCAAGTGACAGGCCCTGGAAACCTGAGGAAGCTCAATCTCATATCAAGAGCCAAGTCGAGAATGGCACCGTGACCGCTGTTACAGGCGAGGAGGTGCAATTACCTATCGGCGACCACCCGGTTTCTCTCTGCTGCCATTCAGACTCGCCGGGCGCCGTCGAGATTGTGACAGCAGCACGCCAGATCATCGACGATTTCAACAAGAAGAACTTTCCGCAGTCGTAAAGCGGTGTGAATCAGCATTGCTCACGCAGCTGTTGTCTGATGATGCAGCTCGGTCGGTTCGGAGATAGCGAGCTGGTATCTAATTTTAGGCGCCGAGGTTGGGACCGTAGTGTGGCGCACGATCACAACTAGTACTGTCATCTGTGGTTTCTCGTATCCGTGAAGTTGACTCGTGCTGAAGAAAAGTGGACAGCAAATTTTATATATATCCATCATAAATGGAGCCCTCAGTCCCTGTGTTACTCACCGTCAATTGCAACGCAAATCGCAAATCACAATGTTCTGCTTTCGTCGTTTCGTACCCATCTGGACTGTCGTGGCGGTGGTCACTTTCCTCTTCTTCATCACCCGCATACGGCCAGAACACCAACAACACATGAATATGGAGGAAGCCACATACTACCGCTCGGTCGACACGCTCTTCAGGTCCGAGAAGGATGCACTGCTGGAATGGACACGATCCACCAAGCAGCAACCACTGGACGTGGAGACGGACAAGTGGCTTGACTGGGAACCCACATCCAAGTGAGATGTCTGAACACTGCACAGCACCACGAGGTGCCTGAGCAAAGAAACCTACACCAAGACCAACGAGCCATCCAACGGCATCGAGTTCGAAAAACCGAGTTTGCACACTACGTCGAAACAGACACACGACCACAAACCTTCCACCATCCTTCTCGAAACCCACCAGCAGCCACACCCGCCTTGCACCCCCCCTTACGCACCCTAGCGCACGGCCGTCCTTCCCCATCCGGTAATCCTCCTCCGAAGCATTGAACACAGCGCTACATCGGAAAATAAGTCGCGCTCGTATAACAGAGGCGAAGATGTGCAGAGGAGGGAGTGTAAGACTGTAAGCGAAGCGACGCCCAAGGTTTGCGGGATGCTGGTGCCGTTTGCGGAATGGACTGCGCTTGGCTGCTGGGGGCGAGACGAGAAGGAGCGCCGGAGTAGCGTCCGCTGGGGGCGGAGTGTTTGGCGGATCGTCGGGGCGCGGACAGAGGTGCCTGTCGATCTTGGGTTGGTTGAAGTCTGTCGGGAAATTGATGGGAGCGTGCAAGAGCGCTAGGGGGTTGGCAATGTATGAAGACGGGAGGAGAGTTGCAGCGGTAGTTTTGTTGATGAATAGTAAAAGTGGTTCATGAGGCGGTAGTAAGATGCACAGATGTTCTCACTCATGCTGTTTTCGAAACTCTGTACCTTTGGACCTTTGAACCTTTGAACCTTAAAACCTTAAGCCTCCTGCCTCAAGCCCCAACACTTCTACCCGTTTGCTCATTCAAGTCTCGGAGTTTGCTTTGCGGTGAGTGAATGACTGACTAGAGGGCGAGTTGGGTGACGATGGTTAGGATACAGATGGAGTCGAGTAGGAAAGAAGTTCACTCCAGTATCTCGAATGCAGGATAATCCAACGCGTTGATTACGAGTAATGGTTCAAGCAAGACTCGCAACTTCTCCAATTGATCTGAAAGACTACGCAAAATCACCACGATAGCCCCCAAAACCTCCACTCCACGTCCATTTCCGACCCAGATAGATTCCCGCCCGGACTGGCTTCCTGTGTGGCGTTGCAGGCGGAGAACCTGGATATGTATATGTATGTGGAGCTCTGATGTCTATGCACAAGCTGCGAGCTGACTCGAGATTCTGCGCTTGTAGCCGTCTCTGTACTCTACAGGGGCTGAGGGGATGCTGTTAGCACCTCGGTAGGACTTTGGAGTGCCGCGGGGATGGCTGGCTCGATGCATGTCATATACAATGCGAGTGTTGCATTTTGCGTGGACTGGGCGTTTCTGAATCCGATTGGAGCGTCCTCGCTGTTTACGGGATAATCAGACAGTCCAGCTGTGACTTCGCGGAGGCATACGTCGTTGTGAACCGTTGCACAATAAACGTGGTGAAAGCTCACATCCTCCTCTTCACCCTCGTCAAGGCTCGCTCGACTACATTTCTCCCGAGCTGCGGTATGCTCTTCACGATCTGACCGCTCGTCTCTTCTTGCCCTTCCGTGTCGTCGTCGTCGTGCACGTCCGATGCAACAGGCTTGACCTCATACTGCCTCGGCGCGTCCCTGAGTCCTGGCCAGATGTCCAGAGGCAGAAAATCGCCCTGGGCGAGTGCGAACTGTTCCCTTGCACGCTCGTCCTCGGTGAACAACCTATCCAGCTCTTTCTGGGCTTCTTCGGCCTTTCGCTTCGCCTTTTCGTGTCTCCTTCGGCGTGAAGATACCTCGACCAGCAGCTCGGCATAGGCGAGGTCGAAGCGCTCGTAGAACTCTCGCTGGTTTTCCCACTCCTCAATCCCATTCAGAAGTGTGGGTCGTGTGTCATTGAGCCATGACACGTGGAAAGAGCGCGATGTTAGCAAGTGTGACCTGACCTCGGCTGTGATGCGTGCTATCATCTGTAGTATACTCGAGAGGGCCGAGGCTTCGTTGCGCAGATGGTTGATGTGGTTCTCGATCTGGTTGAGGAGGAGCGTCATTTCCGCACCGCGCTCTCGTATCTCCGACACAACCTCGTCGACCTCTTGAGCGTCGTTCTGTAGCACAACCAACATCTCTCGGCGCTCTTCCTCGCCCATGGGCTCAGGAGGGGCGGCGAAGTCATCGCCCGACTGAGAGGGTGCGTCTCCTGTGGCTTGTGTTGCAGCAGCTGACCCTCCTTCTGTGTGCTGCAGCGCTGTAACACAAAGGTCATAGTGTTGTACGAGCCCTTGAAACGCCTGTGCGGCCTCCTTTGCATGTGCTTCGAGATCGTGGTAGAGTGTTGGTATTGGGCTTGGGCTTGATGTGGTGGCAGGGGTCATTGGGACGTTCTCGATGGAGGAGTGGAGGTTGTCGAGGGACGTGTCGAAGGCATCGTTGCTGTCGCCGAGTGTTGCTAGCGCTTCGTTGTAGCGGTCGATGCAGGCTCGCAAGGTACCTTCGAGGTTGGAGACAGTGGCGCTGTCGATGAAGTCGTAGAGGTGCTTCTGCGGGGTGCCCGGGGGCTGTAAGGCAGCCTCGATGGGCGTTTCGCGGAGTACGGCGAGGGTCGAGTTCAGGCCTGAAAAGGACGTGTCGACATGGTGCAGCAGTTGCTTCCCTCTGTCAGCTATTTATGGCCAAAGGTGTCGATAGAGCTACCTTGAACTCAGCCTGGACTTCGGCCTCTACTACATCTACGCCGCGGCGGACGGCCTCGAGCGTGTCTACCTGCTGATCTACCATGTTCCGTATCGAGGCATTCTTGGCTGCGAGGATTGCATTCTCCTCGAGCAGCTCCCGCGCCGTAGTCACGATGTCGTTTGCGCGCCAGAGCACGGTCTGCGAGTTCAAGGCGCGCTTTGCAGCGACGAAGTGGTTCACGAGATCCTCGAGCGTTTGAGGACGATGGCGGCCTTGGTCGAGAGACTGTCTCGAGGCGGCGCTGCTGGCCGAGGAGGCCAGCGAGCGGGGAGAGGCCATGGTGGAGTCGACAGCTAGACAGTGGCTGTGGAGCTACCCGTCAAGGCTCATCCTCACTGCACGTCAGGGCGTCAGGCGCAAAGGAGCAAAGTTGCAGAGGAGCCCACCCAGTGCTGCGGTACTGAAACTGGAGCTCTTGCGGATGTAGGCAGCGGTTCCGGTGTTACCCCAACATTCCAACGTGGCGCTTGCCGCTTACCGCTAGCTGCATGACAGCAGAGCAGGGTCCTTGGTTTCTGCGCCGTGTCATCCTTGGAGGAGGAAGAACGTCAGATAGGGAGAAGGTGCAAGAACAAAGTAGTGTTGGTCAGCAGCGAGCGTCAGTCAGAGCACGGCATACGATAGGCAAAAAAAAAAAAACATCATGACAATCTCTGCGCAAAACCTTCAGGCGCATTTCCGCCGTGTTAGCAAACTCTTGAGTAATGGCGAGTTGCGTGATCAGACAAGGCTCGCCATATTGCGCCATTCGGCCCATCGCCCCAACTGCGATGGCCCTTTCCTCTACACAGTACATAGCACGCTGTCACCCCCACATAGCAGCCAACGCTCAACGCTCAACGCTCGTGGGCTTGCATAACAAGAACAAGCCGTCCGCCGCTGTGTTTTCTTCTGAATTCACGTCAGACTGCTGCCAATATCACCACGACCCATCGCAGACGTCGCGCCCATCTCCGCCTCCTCAGCACTGTGCTGTGCTTGGCAGCCGGACCCTGGCCGTGTGGCATTCGCCATAGCACGCGATTATCTCGACAGCAGCACCAGCTCACCACGGCCCATGATTGAGCGCTCCCCGGGCGCCCGCGCGCACACCCGTCCCTGCGAACGCACAGGTCCCGGTCACGCCTTTGTCTTGTCGTGCTGAGCGCCTCGGCCGTCCTGCCGCACCGCCGCTCATCCCATCACATCGCCTTGCACCTCACTCTGGGGTGCTCCACACTAAGATGGCGTCAAATACCACGCACACCGTCACCGCTGTCGCAACCGACCGCAGTCGTGCGCAACCTGCCTCCCATCCCCCGAAACGACGCCGCACGTCCTGGCGTACCCAGCGCCCGGATCCCCCGCCCATGGCTACTTGTATCGACCCGCACACCGCCCTGATGCAGGGGCACGACCATGAGCACGCCTCGGAGCGCTCACGACACCTGCTGGGCGACAAAGCTGAAGACACGGAGCTCGCCCAGGCTGAGAAGTCGCGCAAGATTGAGAAGATGATCACCCCCTACCTCGCCCACCACATCCCCCACCAGTACAACCCCCTGGGCAGCCTCGACGGCCTTGACGGCGTTGATGGTGTTGCCGGCCACGGCAATACAAAGTACTGCTACCGCCACCGCCCCGACCTGCTGTGTCGACGTCAGGCCGACGAGCCCTCGATGGAGCAGCTGCAGCAGGTACGCTCTCTTCTTGCTCTTCACCTCATACCACTCACTTCTTTTCTTTCAACTCTCACCCTTCAACTGCCACTCACCTCCACCTCCACCCTTACCAATCGCCCACACTGACAACCCCAGGACATTGGCCGCGAGTCCCAGGCCGACCAACAAAGCATCGCCAACGTCTGGTCCCTCTTCTCTGCCGCCCCCTCGCGCCACCGCAACCTCATGCTCCAGGGCATCCTCGCCCAGTGCTGCTTCCCCCAGCTCTCCTTCGTCTCCTCCGCCGTCCGCAATCTCATCAAGATCGACTTCATCGGCGCACTGCCACACGAGCTGGGCTTCAAGATCCTCTCCTACCTCGACACCACCTCGCTCTGCAAGGCCGCCCAGGTCAGCCGGAAATGGAGACAGCTCGCCGACGACGACGTCGTCTGGCACAAGATGTGCGAGCAGCACATTGACAGAAAGTGCACAAAGTGCGGCTGGGGGCTTCCCCTGCTCGACCGGGCACGATTGCGCCACGAGAAGAGGAGGATCCAGCTGCGCGCTTCCGGACGAGGCATCAACGAGTGGTCGCCCAACATGACGCCTGCGCCCGAGACCTCTGAACCCCCTACGACCCTGGTACATCGTCCTTCGGACGCCTCCGACACCACCACGAGCACCAAGCGCTCCGCCCCCGAGGACCCCTCCTCGCCAGAGTCGTCGTCGAAGCGCTCGTGCACCGACGTAGCCATCAAAGGCGAAGCGCGTGACCAGCTGGCTTCGTACTTTGACCAGCCCAAGAAGCGGCCGTGGAAGGACGTGTACAAGGACCGCTTCAAAGTCGGCACCAACTGGAAGTACGGACGCTGCTCCGTCAAAATCCTCAAAGGACACACCAACGGCATCATGTCGCTGCAGTTCGACGACCGCACTCTCATAACCGGATCCTACGATGCCACCATCAAGGTGTGGGACATCCAGACCGGAAAAGAAATTCGAACCCTCACCGGACACTCTGCCGGCATCCGCTGTCTGCAGTTTGACGACTCCAAGCTCATCACAGGCAGTCTGGACCGCACCATCAAGGTGTGGAATTGGAGGACTGGAGAACTGATTAGAACGCTGAGCGGGCACACCGACGGCGTCATTGGTCTCCACATGGCAGACAAGCTGCTTGCATCAGGATCGTCGGACCACACCATCATGGTGCACGACTTCAACAACTATCAACGCGTCACACTGCGCGGCCACACAGACTGGGTCAACTCGGTCAAGATCGACCTTGCCTCACGCACGCTGTTCTCGGCGTCCGACGACATGACGGTCAAGCTGTGGGACCTCGACACTCACCAGTGCATCAAGACGTACGAGGGCCACGTCGGCCAGGTGCAGCAAGTCTTGCCCCTGCCGCACGAGTTTGAGATTGACGAGGACGACTTCAACGCCACCGCGGATGCCGACGCCTCCGACACAGCTTCCCAGCCCCCTTCAGACAACGAGGCAGCTGCGCCGTCATTCTCCGCCATACAAGAAGAGGCCATCTTCCCCAACGACCCATCGCGGCCCAGCCCACCCTCCTACATGCTCACCGGCTCCCTCGACGGCACCATCCGCCTCTGGCACGTGCCGTCAGGGCGCTGCGTGCACCGTTTCTTCGGGCACGTCGAGGGCATCTGGTCGCTAGCCGCCGACTCCCTCCGCGTCGTGAGCGGCGCCGAGGACAAGACGATCAAGATCTGGGACCCGCGCACCGGCAAGCACGAACGCACACTTACCGGCCACACGGGTCCCGTGACATGCGTTGGCCTCAGCGACGAGCGCGTCGTCAGTGGCGGCGAGGACGGCACGGTGCGCATCCATTGTTTTACGAGCGTTTGAGCGAGCGATCTCTGTCCTTCACCTTGCACTGGCGAATTTAGCGGGCGTTTTCTTCGATTTAGTATCGGACCATGTATTGTATTGTACTTTGGCGGCGTCCCCAAAAGCAACACCACGTTAGCTGTTTGATTACTTGGGCGGGCGCGTTTTTCGATTAGATACCCTTTCGCAAGTAAAGCAGAGCAAAATCCACATGCACCAAAGCATTCATTTGGTTTCTTTCAATATGCAGAGTCCTCTACTCACTCAACCATCTCATCTTCCATCCTCTCAACCTCTCCTATCTCCGCGTTCATCTAAACACTTGACGAATATGGTACGCTCTCTCTCCCCCCTTCTCCTTATCTCCAAATCCCAAATCCCAAATCCCACATCTCCTAAACACTAGACAACCATGGCGTGCTCGCTCCCCAGTCTCCTCCTCACCAAGTAGCCGCCCTCCTCCGCCAATGGTCCGTCCAGCGCCACGCCAGAAGACGTGCTCGAGGACACAATGGTGCAAAGCACACTGCCGACTACCGACGTGTGAGGTATGGTGTCATATCCCCTCACTCTCCGCTCTCTCACCGTTCCCTGCCTGCAATCCTTCCTTGTACTTTGTTTTGGACCCACGCTTCCGGATCCAAATTCCTTCTGGATCCAGGTTTCTTCTGGATCGCAGCCGCGATCCTAGCTCTGATCCACGTTTTACTCCAAGTTCTGATTCGCGCTTCCAGGTCCGTTCTTCTGCATCCTGGCTTTGATCCTGGCTGGCACATCCGGCGAGTCGCGGCGTGCGGTGCGGTGCGGTCTACGGTGACGGGTGAGGATGGCGTGATGGCGTGCTGGGAAGGTGTCATTTCATCGCGTTGCTGGGCTGGGTGCTGGGCTGTCGAGTTCCGTGTACACCATCTGAGCGTCGCCGACGAGCTACTTGGCGTTGACGCTTCTACACCAACATCAGCTTTACATACCTACAAGAAGCTACAGTGCTTTGTAACTTTATTTGTGTGTTTCTTAGATGCCTCCTAGCAAGTTTCTAAAGTTTTCAAGTTCTAGCTTAGAAGTTGCGTATACAGCGTTAATTAGAAGAATTGTGTAGTGCATAGAGGTGGCTTGTCAGCGACTCTCAGGTGGTGTATGTGTTGCGTACTGAGCTACCTGGTTGGGGTTAGGGCTGGGGGTTGTGGCTATTTTGGATTGGTGACTGGGGGTTAGTGGTACGTGGTCTGGGATTATGTTGTTGTGTTGTGTTGGGCTGGGTTTGCTCAATCGGTTCGATTCGATCCCATACATCATCTCTTCGCATGCACAGTTCAACTCGCCTTACCCACCATCGTTTCCGTCTATGTGGCGAGATAACGGGCCACAGCATGTAGTTTGCCTAAGTTCTGTAGGTGGGGAACGTACAAGCACGGCAGCGGGTAATTCGAAAGTGTGCTGGAAGTAGGTATTGAAGTAAGCTCGGTAAAGATAAGCATGCATGCTAGTAAGTAGATTAGTGGGTTAGTACCAACACACCCCAGACGCCACAATTTCCATAGGTAATACTGTCTTATCTATCTAGTTCAGCAACAACAAACTTGGTCGCTACCTTGACTATCCCCATGCATAGCAGTGAGATGTATATGTACAGACAGCGTATGGCTCACTTGTTGGCTACTGTGCGCTTCCTACTACTGGTTGTTGTTCAAACTACCACATGTTATGAATGGGTGGACTGTATTGGTCCTGTACCTCGAGACACTACACCGTATCAAGCAATGCTATGCAATGCAATGCTATAGAAGAGCAAGAAGCTGCACAACCCAGCCCAGCAACCAACCAACCAACTCACAAGCACTTAGCAGCAAATACCTCCACCGCCACGCCGGCACCTCACATCGACCCTAACCGCAACAGCAACCGCCAATCGCCGCCTCAGAGTAGATTCGACTCCCAGCGCAGATCCCTTAGTTCTGCCTCCTCAAACAGCCAACCGCTACCTACCATCCACCCACCCCTCTACCAAACCGCCTAGTTTACCCGAAGACAACGTAGGATACACTCCCCGCTGCGCTTTTACCCAGAGGAACGAAGCAGGGAGGGGAGGTGTGGCATCACGACATAAGCAGCAGACCACTAATTCTAGTTCCAGACGTGCGAGTAGCGGAAGCAAAACAGCGGTGTAAAAAGCCGTATAGAAAATACACTGTAGGAAGTAGAGAGAGAGCAAGAAAGTGAGCGAAAAAGAGTCCTAAATGCCTCAGGTCCAGCCTAGCCCAAACCGCGGCTACAATCCCAATGCATCCACGAATCTCCCCCTCTGTTTTCTAAATTCCAGCACGACCAATACTTGGGGTAAATTCGGCGAGGGGTTTGGAGTGCGGGATTTTGCGTCATGTGAGGGGTTTTGGTCGTTTGGGTGCGGTGCAGGTCGTACGCGGTGCTAGCGTGGTGATGCCATGTGGTGATGTGATGGGGTGTAAATCGCTCACCTACCATTCTTGCGCGACGACTGGGATTCGAGAAGGACTGCAAGTGTGGTGTGGAGGGGAGGATTATATATACTTGTGTGTATATCTTGATTTCTGTCCTTGCTGGATTCCATCGTGTTGATATCCTTCTCAACCTCGCTCTGTGTGTCGACCATCACGCTCCTAACTAGCACTGGGTATTCGATATGTCTTCCTACAATACCTCATCCTCTACACCGCCCTACTTCTCACCCACACCCACCCCCCACGACCCCACCGCGCGCCGCCTCTCCCTCACAATCCAAAACCAGAACCTCCCCTGCACAGAGCGCGAAGCCCAACTCCTCAGCCTCCTTGGTTTCGCGCCGTCAGATCCCAAGACGGGGGTGCGCGCGCGGTGCTTGGCGGGGTTGGGATGAGGGAGCGATGTGGAAAGGAACCAAAAAACAGCGGATATGCGTGTGGACACGAGGGAAAGCGCATTGTGATTTGGGGTTCTTGGCTTCAGTTTGAGGGCTACGAAAGTTTGGTGGTCGTTTGGGGGGTACGAAAGTCTGGTCACTGGAGTCCTGCGTATCTCGCGTTCGATGCTTGTAGCATGGGCGCCGGTCCGGGCAGAGCAGAGCAGAGCAGAACTTACTCTGAACCGCCCATCGCGCTGGAGCGACGCGGGATCCCTACCCCCAGGATGACGCAAGATGGCGAGACAAGAGGCGCGGAGTTATGGTGTATATCAAGGCCATAGGGTGGAAGTCAGCGGGGCCGTGAAGAAAGATTGATTAAGATATGGGATGGTATCTCGCGCGGACGTGATGACGGAAGGGAAATACACAAACCCACCCACCCGTCCGCCTGTCTACCGTCTTGCCCAACGCCGTGGAATCAAGAGTCTAAATGAACAAGGCAAAGAAAGAGAGAAGTGGATAATGATATTCTTACGAGCCGAACCAGCCTGTTTCCTCCTCTTCGTAGATTTTGACTTTGTCTGCGTACGCCAGGATGTTGGAGTGGATCGTCTCGTTGATCAGCTCGCCTCTGCCGCCGGCGACTTGCAGGATGAGATCGTTGAGCGAGGAGCGGCCGAGGATGTCGACGTGGTCGGCTAGCAATACAATTAGCATTATTCTTACACCTCCTTGCCTCTGCTTCAAATCTTACCGGTGTTCGGCCCGCCGCGAGGACTGAACCTGTCGGGCTCGTGCTTCATCTCGTACGTCTTGATCTGCACACCGGCTGGGTTGTAGCGCTTCATGCGCCACCCCTTGGCGCACATGTAGCCGGAGCTAAGCAGGTTGACGGTGCCGTCGCCCTCGCCCATGACCACGCCGTGGTCCACGCCTCCGTTGCCACCGCCGCCAGTGGGCTCGCCCGCTGAAGCTGCGGTGTACCCGGTGTCGAGCGTAACGTTGAGTCCGGACAAGGGGTCGTCGTCTGCGCGGTAGTAGTACGCGCGCTCTGTCTCCTTTCCGATGCCGTAGAAGCAGTAGATTTTCAGATTGGGCGCAAGCGGGAGGCGTGTCTCGAGGGGATTGATCCACTTGGCTGGTATGCCTTGGTTGTCTTCGACGACTTTCGCGGTGTGTGCGACGCCGTGCGAGTAGGATCCTTGAATCATCTTCTTGAACCACGGCTCCGTGTTCTTGAAGAGGAAGGGCAGACTCTCCTCCACGGTAAGGTTCTGCGAAACGAGAGTGTTGGATGAGTTGGTGTCACGAAAACGGATGAAGTTGCCGTAAGACACGTTCTGTCCTGGCGCGTCGTCGGGCGCGCCTGTGTGGTCGCCCCATACAGCGTTTCCGCCGATGGGAAGCATGGAAGAGAGGCCGGGCATGGCGCGGAAGATCTCGGCGCGCTCGTAGCGGCTGAGGAAGCGCTCGAGGCCGTAGACGGCAAAGGCGTTGAGCTGGGCCGTGTCCTTCATCTCGCCGGACAGCACGGCGGGCATGTCTTTCAGCGCGCCCAACATGCAGCCGGAGATGTTGATCCAGCTGTCGATGTGCTTTTCAACCCAGTCGCTGCCGCCGTTGCCGTACCCCTCCGCCTCAACCCAGTGGAGGAAGTAGTACAGGACCTGCGAGCCCATAGAGTGGGACAGCAGGACGGCCTTTTTGTCGGAGACGTGGTTTGCGACTTCGATGTGCGACTTGAGACGTGTGAAGTACTGGTCGCGGACCTCGTAGTTCATGTAAGTCATGCGCCAGTCGAAGGCAGCGGTGAAGGCATTGCTGGGATCGTAGCCGATAGTCGCGAGGTTCTCAAGGATCTTATTCCAGATCCAGTAGCCGGTGATGAAGAAGTCGGCGGCGTCGAAGCCCTGGGCAGCTCGCAGCTTGACGCCCGGGGGATCAAGGCCCGTGTCCTTGTCGAGCATGATGTGCCTCTTCCAGCCGGCCTTGTCGAGGACCAGGGCGCGCATCATGGTCCACGAGCCCCACAGCCTCTTGCGGAAGTACTGGCGGGCGCCCTCCTCGGTGCTCCACGACTCGAGGCCGGTGGAGATGACGCCGGGGATCATGATGACGGGGTGTGCGGCGCGAATGCCCTGCTCGCGCGCATGCATGCCGATGGCGAACGAGTCGTAGTTGACGGCGTCGCGCTCTTGTTTCTACTGACGTCGTCAATCAGCGGCCCGTCCGCGCGTGGGCCGAGAAGCTCCGTACCTGCAGCTGCTGGGCGCTCCGCACAAAGTTGGCCGGCAGCGCCTCCATGAGGCTCTCGAGATTCATGCCCTCGATGCTCTTCAGGTCGATGAGATCATTGCTGCCCGCAAAGAAGGCCGCAATCACCAGTCCAAAGAGACCGCCCAGCCCAAACACCCATGCGTTCTTCCTCTTGCCATGCTTGCCCTTTCCCTTGCCCGCCTGCTGCAGTGTGTGGAGTTGTTCGGCGGTGATGACACGCAGATTCGACGGCCGCTCCGAGGGGGATGGATTGGGGGGCTCTGGCGTAGGCGTGTTCGTATCGCCGCCGCCGAAGCGACGTCTAAAGAAGGACATGGCGGCGAGCTCGACAGTCAGTCAGGGAGTGCAGGAAACTGTCGTGCAGAGAAAGAAGCGCACATGCAAGTAAAACTTCCGAGCCCGCCGGCGCGCATGTGATGCAATCAAGCCAGCCCTAAATCTACCACGCCCGCCCACCTCCAGCCAATGACATCCCACGAACACCGCTCGGCCACCGCCCGCCCCGGGGACACCTCCGCAACGCTCCGCCCTCCGCCATCTGCCACTCGATTCCGACTCGGAACCCTCTGACGTCGCAGCACCTCCGCTCTCCTCTCGCGCCATGGCCGAGCCCAGCAGCGCCGGCCCAGCGCCCTCCGCCAGCACCGAGCTGCAGTACACGCAGTACGACGGCGCGAAAGAGGAGCAGTACCTCCCTGCCATCCGCCAGCTGATCTCAAAGGACCTTTCCGAGCCCTACAGCATCTATGTCTATCGCTACTTTCTGTACCAGTGGGGGGACCTGTGTTTCATGGTGCGCCTGCCTATATCCCTACCCATACCTCAAGGCACATACACAAACTAACCCCCCAGGCCCTAGACAAAGACCACAACCTAATCGGCGTCATCATATCCAAACTCGAGCCCCACCGCTCCGGCACCTACCGCGGCTACATCGCCATGCTAGCCGTACAGGAGTCTTACCGTGGCCGTGGCATCGCCTCGCAGCTCGTGACAAAAGCAATAGACGCCATGGCCGCCCGCGACGCTGACGAAATCGTCCTCGAGACGGAAATCACAAACACGGCTTCCCTCAAGCTGTATGAGCGCTTGGGTTTCCTGAGGAGCAAGAAGCTGCATCGCTACTACTTGAACGGAAATGCTGCCTATCGACTGATTCTGTACCTGAAGGAGGGCACCGCGCTGAAGAGACCCGAGCCTGGACATGGTCATGACATGGCATTGGGCATGCCCATGGATGAGGCTGCCATCTCATGACTTTGAGCCGTCATCTTGAGCTTAGACCTGACACGACGGGCATGACAGTAATGGACAACGCCAATGGCAGTATAAGACACCACGCCACGACAACAAAAACAACGACTACACGCTATGGCAGATATTTGCTATATAACATATCCCTGAGCTATACATAGCTGCGGCATACCACGCATACAGGATTGCAGCAACTCGTGACAGATGACATCCTACTATCCCACCCTCAACCAGTACCCCTTCTCACTCCACCTCTTTTCAGTCCGAACACCCTCTCGAAGGGGTAAGAAGATGATTGTTCGCACGCCGCCGACGTCTTGCAACAGTGCACACGGCCGGGAGTACCCAGTCATGGCCGATGTGCACGCCGAGCAGACCCGCCTCGCTTGGATCAAGCCAGGAAGCTTGTGTTTGTTGAGCATATAGCTAAGAAATGTCAACAACATTCATCTAGCGAATGCATACTTGCTTACCTGACAATGCACGTCTCACGACTCGGTCCCATCTGCTCGTATGTGCTGATGTTCCCCTTGTTGACGTACTTGGCAAGCTCCGTCAACAACGATACGAGCAGCTCATCAGGAATCTGCGCGTCTCTCTTCAAATCGTACGACTGGTAATCATCCCAGCTTGAGGTAGCATAGCCGTCGCTGCTGCCTACCCAGAGCGCAACAGGATGCTTGAACAGAGCTTTCAGCGCCTTCAAATCAGGATCCTGCAGGGCAGACGAAGTTGGCGTCGGAAAATGAAACGTAGGAATCCCTCCAATAATCTCACCAAGCCGCGCAGGACCCCACCGTGCGTCTGCGTGAGGCTCCACGTCAGGGCTCGCAGGCGTGGACAAGTATGAAGGCCCACCTGTCGTAGGCACAGAACCGAAGCCCACTTCGCCAAACTGGATGTCTGCGCGCATCCAATCAGGCATCTTCTGCGTAGCCACTGCTATTTGCGCCTGAGGCAGCGGGAGACCAGACGCCTGTTCGGCCGCCCTTACGGCCCAAGTCTTCTTTGATTCAATTCGACTTGATTGAGCTCGAGTCTTGGGGTATGCTGTCACAGCCGCAGCGGTCGACTGAGCTGAGCCTCTTCCTACCTGTTTGTCAGTGCTGGGAGGTAACGAGGCCTGCACCAAGGCTGAAGCTCGGTCAAGGTCGACTCGCGGGCGCTTCAAGACACTGGAAGCTGCGTACTCAGCTCCCTTCCGCTTCAGCGCGGAAGAGCTTGCAACATGCTGCACTTGAGGAGTGCCCAAGGGCGTGTTATTCGACCCCGTCTTGTTGAGTGGCTTTGCTACAGGCGGCACTGGCTCGTACAAGTCGCGGTCCGGATCGGCTTCAAGAGGCGTGGCGGAGATCAAACGGGCTCGAGCTGGATTCATGGCCGCAGGACCTGCTGGTGACTGCTGGCTCCTAGCTGGCTGTGCACTGCTGGGCGAGGCTCGGACTGAGCTTACCGTCGAGGTCGCAGGGTCCTGTTGCCAGCGCTGCGTATCATTCTGTACATCGATGACAGCCTGCATCAGTCTTTCGTATCTAGCGGCCTTTGCTCTCAGACCGTTTGGCCCATCCACTTGAGATATCAGCTCGGCATGCTGCTGTTTGTACGTGAGCAAGGCTCGAACTTCGGAAGCCAAGTCACTGAGCCCTCGCGAGCCCTTGAGCTCGTCCAGCGTATCCCGAATCGTACGAAGATCTGAGACAAACTTCTCAAGCTCGCGAAGTCCGCCCGCTTTCTCGATAAGCGTCCGCATCGTGTGGGTCTGAGAGATCAAAGCTTGTAATCCACCAGCTTCCCTTATGAGTGGCCTGAGCACGTCTGCCTCAAGGGCTTTCGCTCTCAGACCGTCGTGGCCAGCTTCTGCTTGCAGCTGGTCGATAGCGACATTCTGAATTTCAGTGGAAGGGAAGCCCCGGATGACCTCACTGTACGCAGAAGCCAGGTCTTGCAGATCGCTGTGCTGATGCTCGAGCCTTTTGAAACGGTCGTTAAGTGCAGAGTACTCCAAGGTTGACAGCTGCAGCTCACCTATAACGGTGTTAGTCAAGGAGTGGCACGTTCTGGTAGGTAAAGCTTACTGCGCAGTGAGTTGATTGTACCACGCTGCTCGTGTTTCTCGCCATCTTCTGGTACGTCTGAAGTATCTTCGATCAAGGACGGTGGTGAGGATGGATGCTCTACCTTGACGAGTGGCGTATCGGGCGAGGCACCGCCCGCACTGCTGAACTCCACCAATAGTGGAGCAGGAATGGTGCAGCTAGTATCCATGAAAGGCTTCGGATAGTCGTCTTTGCGGCTCTGCTAAAGTTTTCGCTGCGGAAGTGAGTGGGGGTGGTAAGGTTTCTGTCGTGAAGGTGACGGTGGAAAGCTCTCGGTGTTTACATGCCTACCCAAAATGGCAAAATGGGCAACCACGACGCATACGCGTGATTTTCCTCTCAATCTCGAGAAGAAAGCGCAGTAAAGTCTTCTGGTTCCCAATGACTAGTCGTCAGTCTCGTTTATCTTCGCATTCTCCTCTTTTTAATCTACTGTACATGGTGAAGATGGTCTTTCCGTTCAATTGCTACTTACCACATGCCTCTGATTTGGATAGTCACAGCACAAAAGAAGTGTTTGCTGCTAGGAAACGAAGAAACATATTCTCGCGTTGCAAGAAAGGCTGGCTACAGGGTACATTGCTTCAGCGAAAGCCCCTCAAACAGTATCGCTGGAGGCCATTGGCATAATCCGTGCTGCTCTTTATGGTTAAGAGAAGTCTCTGTAGTCTTGTAACATCTCTTTAGGTTGCAGATTTTTCAGAGCTTAGCGTTGGATACCTCGTATATTTTCAAGGTCTGCTGGCTTGTAGCCGCCTTTTTCTGCAAGATGGAGGCCATACACATACGAAGTCATTAGGAGCATCTACATCCAGAATTACTACGCAAATGTAACCGGTGTGGTGTGTGTGGTTATCAAGTACAGAGATATCTTTCGAGTGATTTCACGGCGGTTGATAGAGAGCCTTCTCACGTTAGCAGCTTGAGATCTGAACAAAGTCTGACCTACTAATCATTTACAGTCGTAATTCAAATGTGGCACGTGTCGCGCCTTAAATAGTACACAAACAAGCCACTGTGCCACCAGGCTGTACTTGCGGGTTGACATGGATGCATCCAGAGTCATCGTGGCGTGCTGTAGGTGAACCCGTATTGAGTCAATTTTGGAGTCGAGGTGCAGCTGGTTGGGAAGCGGCCGGAAAGCGGCTCAAAGGCTAGCACTAGCGTCCGCTACCCCACCACTATTGCCGGCGCTTATCCTTCACCATACACTGACTTCGCCTTTTTTATAGAATCCTTGCTACTGGAATCGAAATGGAAAGCATTCAAAGGTACCTATGTGGGTTGTGCCTGGTATTAGCGCCTTTACCGAATGATGTGCTTGACGTCCAAGAACGGCATCCTCACGCGTATCCATCGTAATGAATATCCACACTTGGGCTGCTGCCAGCGCTGTGGCTGTCTTTTGCACGCAAAGTTCAGAGATAAAGCATTGCTCCTCTCTTTGGAAATCGTTCTGCCTGGACTCGGACGAATAAGGTGGCGGTGATCGATCGCGTGGCCAAGAGGCAATCGACTCCTCACCATGTCAAACAAGGCTTGTGTGCCATTAATATACAGCCAACATGTCTTTACAACTTATGGATCATGCTTGCAGCTGCTGACTGTGTCTGCCAAGATGAGGTAACGCAAATCACATTTGATTGGTGTGTGTTGTATGGGGTCCAAAAGTTGGGCGCCTTATTTAAACTCACTGACGGCGCAGCCTTGTAGGTCACAAACCCAGGAAATCCTCTATCAATCTCATCAAATCCATCTATTTCGAACAGGCTTAAGTGCCTAAAGGACAGGCCGCGCGCATATCAACCAACCCGAATTCGCGGTCTTGTCTCTTTTTGTGAGGCTGAGCAGGGTTGACGATCTTTTACAACAATAACATGCGGCTACCGCAACGCTTTAAGCGAATACCCAATCAAGAGCCAGGAGAAGACCAAGATATTATGTTACCGGAATATCCTTCGCAGACCAAGATGGACGTCAATAGTAACGTAGAAACCGACCACAATAGTAGCTGGGAACCCATGCGTACAGATACAGAGTACACAGCAGGGGCGTACACTACCGTCGGGCTGCCTGTTATCCACCGCAATACCTGGGTGGAACATCTGGGGGAATACGAGCATCGACGCTTCGGGACACACGTACTATCCTTTCTCTACGAAAACTTCATCGCTGGATGGCGGGCTGGGTTACTCCGTGCCTTCCTGTTCAGTCTGGCAGCTCTCGCACTCAACATGTCTGTATTTCTCTGGCTATTTCTCGAGTTCGACACCGTGAGAGGTACTGGTCTGATAAGCACATCCAGATGTGATGAGGTTGAGAGAATGGAGACGGGGATCAAAGTAGGGTTGAACGTCGTCTCCACGTTGATCTTGGGCGCTTCTACCTACGCAATGCAGGGTACAACAGCACCTACAAGGGAAGAGGTGGACAGCGCTCACGAGAAAGGTAAATGGCTCGAGATAGGAACACAGAGTTGGCGGAACCTGAGATATGTGAGCAAAAGGCACGCATCCATTTGGACTGTGCTGGCAATGACCAGTCTACCACTTCATCTTGTGTAGGTACTTACATCACAGACTTCCGAACACATGCTGACTGAAGACGAGGTTTAATGCCGTTTTCTTCACTACCACAGAGACTTATCAATACGCAGTAGCTGTGGTAGATCAAGGGTTTCTACAAAACGCGGCATTTCAGGCCACATCCGCAAATTCCTCACCCACGCTTCCTCAATTCGAATCATTCGTGTGGACTGGAGACTGCAACGGTGATTGTTCCTGGGACATCGCCGACAACGATACTGTAGTCCTTCAGCTCCTTACTGATGTGAGGGACTTGAGCCGTGCCCAAGCCTACAAACGACTGGAACGTTCAGAATGCATTGAAAGCTACACGGAAGGATTCATGCAAAAGTACAGCGACGTGGTCGTAGTTTCCAACACTACACAAATAGACACTCCAGTCTTGTGGACGCGCTACTCTCAGAGGAATTTGAGCAAGGACAAAAAAGACACAAATAACGATCCGTTCCATTGGGTGTGCCACGATGCGCTCAAGAACCCTGTCGAAGACGTCGATCGTTGCAGCAGAGGATTCGCCAAGAAGCATATCAAGGCTGATGAGTGGACGGTTTACGGTCACCCTGTGGATTACTGCTTCGCTCGTGTCGCACCAGAGCTTTGCCATCTGCAGTACAACGCATATATTATGCTTGCCGTTGTCGTCTTCAGTGTCTTCAAAGTATTGGCAATTGCTTTCCTTGTTTTCACACATCCAAAGGGAGAATTTTTGCGCACTATAGGCGACGCAATTACGTCCTTCCTGAAGAAGGAGGACGTAACTACCAAGGACATGTGTCTTGTTTCTTCAGCTCAAGTCCGAAAACACGGGTTCCAGTCGCCTTACTCACCACAAACATTCACCAAGTCTCAGCCCCGATGGTGGACCGGAGCCAACACAACGGAATTTTTCTCCACAGTCGGCATCTCGGCAGTCTACGTGGTCACCCTTAGCATCACGCTCTTTTGGGCTATCTCCGAAACGGGCGGTACGGCTTTCGACAGTGGCCTTGGACGGCCCAACATACAGTCACTCGCCAACCTAAGGCCCGACGATGTAGGATCCTCCGAAATCGTACCGACAATTCTTACGGCCAATATTCCACAAGTCGGCTTCTCACTCCTCTACGTATTCTATACAAACATCTGGAGCAAGCTGTTAATTGCGTACGAGTTCGACCGACTCACCAGAGTCAAGAAGGGACTGAGGATTAGTGAGAGACCTCATGGCCAACAGCGCGCCAGCCACTTCTTTACGCTACCTACAAGATACGCTCTTCCACTTATGGCGGTCAGTGCAGCGCTGCATTATCTGTGTTCACAGAGCCTCTTCATGGCCCGTTACGATGGCATGAGAGACGGCAAGATTGATCACCACGATCAGATGGTCAGGCTGGGATACAGTCCAACTGGAATGATAGTGCTGATCTCAGTCAACTTCGCTATGATGGTGGTTACAATCTGCGTAGCTGGCTTCCGACGGCTTAGTACAGGGCTAGGGGAGATGTCAATGAGTGTTGTTATCAGTGCAGCCTGTCATGTCAAGAGACAGGAGTATAAGCCGTGGCTGCAGGCGGTCCAATGGGGAGACGTAAGTGGCGGTATTGGCGAGATGGAGGGTGGCCAAGATATACGGCATTGCGCTTTTACATCTCTATCCGCAGAACGACCCATTGAAGGATATGCATACCGGTAGAGTCATCTTTGTAGATAGTAACTGAGGGCGAAACCTCAGTAAGGATAAGCCCTCACCTTGTCTTCCCTCTCTAGATCCAACCCCTCTGCCACTTGTTTCTCATGCATCGCGTCCAGGTAATTGAGCAACACATCCGCATACTGCGCCTTCCCTTTATACCCGCTCACGTCATCACCCCAACTACGCATCGCGCTCGCAAGTCTCCCTGGAACATACGGCTCCTCGCAGATCTCAGTGACTGGATGAAAGTAGGTCCGAATCGTGAAAACAATGCCTCCCGTTCTCGGGAGTCTACTGCCGTTAGCGAGTGCAAAGTGGATGAATTGTAGTCAACGTACCTTCTCAGACTCTGCCTTTCACTCCTGAAATAAACGTTGCCAACCCCCTCGATGGGTTCTGCACTCGCCCAGTTAATCCCCTTTTCATCCTCTGATCCCAAACTCTCACTCCACGCTAAATTATCATCAACCTGAATGAAGTAGTTATTCCTCAATACCGGCTTCTCTGGCTGAAGCCGTTTGAACAGGTTGAGCATTCCTTTCTCCAGTTTCTCCTTATACTGCGGCACGTCGCCACTGGTGTGGATTTCAGACAAGGGCATGCCGAATTTATCCTGCAGCCGCCAGAAACCAGCGAGTAGGATGGCACCCGCGAGGAGGTAGTACTGTTCGTCTGATCGTTCGATCATGATGGCTAGGTCGTCCTGAACTAATCGTGCGCAGGTTTGCATGGGATCTTCGACTGCGAGGCAGGAGGTGATGTCGAATACCTCCCCGGTCTCGAGATTCTTCATCCCTTTACCGCCCCCTTGTAATGTCTCGAACAGTGTCGGATATCGCTCTGGTAGGTATCCGCAGAGTTCCTCGAGCAGCTCAACCGCCGCGTCCCACGCTTCAGGCGATGTCCTGCAGCAGTTCTCCCCGCGCGCAGCAATGCGAGAGGCTTTCATAGAGTGGTACTTCAGATACTCGTTATCAAGCTCGATCCAGTCGTCCCAGTCCATGGTGCGCAGACCCATGGTGACGTTGTACTTGGGCCCATAGCGGAAGGGGCGATAAGGGAGTGGTTTCGTGGTGTGGATAGACCAGGATGGATACGGCTTCGCGGTTGGGCGGCGGAAGGGGGAGGGGGTCCACACTGGAGATGTCAGCATGTGTAGCACTCCGCGAGGAAATGTTCAGAAAACATGACTCTGAGTACCTCCTGGGGTGCGATCTGCCACTCTTAACGGCAATCGTTTCTTGATGTGTGGGGTGCTTGGAGTTGTGATGGTCAGGCGTTTCCAGACACGGAGTCGGTCGAGAGATCTAGCAGCCAGCCATAGGATTATGATGGCAGTAATGCCAGCGTAAAGTACGAGTTTTGGCTTGGTCTTGATACTCTGCCATGTTGCATCGAAATCTACCTGTCCTATGCGCTTAACCTCACTGACAAGCTCGTCAATGTGCTTTCCCCTTTGGACAGTTGAGATAGGCATCGTTTAGATACCTAGAGCTCAACAAGCCTGATGAAACAATGAGCGTATCTTGTGGGCGTTCAACGATGTGTTCATCGAGAACGTGGAGAGTATGCAGCGACGATAAGGAAATATCCTATGTTATATCATTGTTCTATTATCTTGCATAGATTCGTAAGTATGGACGTTGCGATAACGCTTCTAAACGACCCCGGCAATTGTGGGGTTCACCCCAGTGTTGTCAGTCTTTATCTGGTCCGCACTACCCCACCTAGCTAGCGTAGATGTTATGTGGGACCATGTCGAGAAGTTCCTATCGCCATGACAGGCTCCAGAACCAGAACATGCAAGTGCTGCAGCTATCCTTTCTCTTCTGTATACCATAAGGATCACGAGCCCGCACCATTCAACCCTAGCTGCAACCATCGCAGCACCACCCTTACTCTCAGTTCTTCCAGCAAAGAATCAGTGTCCAATATGTAACTCTCTATGCGGTACTGACATGCAAGCCTACGCATCCTGAGCTTTCTCACCTGGGTTCTTTCGTTGCAGCAGACAGTACTGCCCCCACTTTCGGCGGAATTGTTGCGGAACAAAGGGTAGGTCGGGTATCCACAGCAGGCGGCCTAAGAGGTGTGTTTGTGTAATATCAAGGAACGGTTCACACTTGAGCTTCTCCCAGTGCTCTGTATCTGCGATATAATTCGGCTCAAGAGCCGTCGGTGCCACTCCAGGGAGACTTGAATCAACGAGGAACTCGCAATGCTCGATACTAGTCTGTATACTGTCAGCGAAAGGGCTGCATGGTGGTGTCGTTGACCTACATATTTGCCAGGGTCCTCGAGGTTCTTGTCGTTCATGCCAGAGGGAGTAAGCCATGTACCAGGAAACAAACCGAAGCCGCCTGCGTTGGCTTCGCTAAATTCGCCAGGTAGCAATCCCGAGAACTCGCTTTTGATGAACTTGGGTCGAACACGGTCCGGTAGGAGATACGACGAGGGGAAGCGGTACCACTCTTTGCCCAAACACACGTTGTCGCCCGGCTTGCTTACTCCCGCCTGGTGTAATGGCTTGTATACCTTCAGAGGTGCCGGGTAAGCCGTAAGGGTACCGATGGTTCGAAGCACGCCCACGTCGAAGGCCAACAACAACGGTATGCTGACGATGGCAAGCTTCACCTGTGGGGGAACCTTACTGACCCAACGGCTCGGGTCTGTCGATCCCAGGTTTGCAAGCAGTATGTGGAGCGCAATGGCGGCATTAATTGCCAGTGCTGGGTAAGCTGGATACATGAACCTTTCCTCTTTATGAGGCTGAAGGGTGAAGATGCCGAGCCAAAGATAAAAGGGGCTCACGAAAACAATGCTTCGCAATAGAGTTTGCTTGGAGACAGACTTTTGTAGAAGCAGGTGCTGAACGAGTATCAATGGCAGAGCTCCTAGTGCCAAGAAGAACCAGATGTTGAAATTCAGGGCGAGGTTGCGGATGTAGAAATGCCATGGCTCAACGCCGTAAATGTCAGGTCCTCTACTTCCACCACTGAAAACATTGTACATGACAATGTTCCATGGCACACATGTAATGGCCTTGTAGAAAAACGTCTCAAAAGCCATCTGTAAAGCCTGTAAAGAGTGAGCATTTTCCTGAAAGACTCCGGATTAATCTTACCAAAATAAGAAGTGATCGAACAAAACCATCAGCAAGCCGTGTGATGCATTCAACAACTTCACCAGTGAGAGATACTAGGAAGACTTCTTCTGCCACGAAGGGGAGGACAAGAGCACCTGCGAACGGCCATCCCAAGATGGCTCCGATTCCAAACCACATTATGCCCTGGGCGGTCCTGATACCACCTGTCCAGTCCATAAAGGCAGAGAATCCCAGCATCGTCATGTACATGGCAAAGCTGGACGGCAGATAGGCCGGTGCAGCATGGTACATGCCTGGACTGAAAACCATCACAAAGATGAAGAAAAGGGCTACGCGAGGGTTGAACGTTTTTGCAACCACCGAGTAGAGACGAGTCTGGCACAGAGCGCAGGCAATGGCCAGAAAGGTGCGCAGAAAGTAGAACTCGGCAGTCTTTGACCTAGCAAACCCCAGGAGACGAAGTGGCATCATTCCAAGCTTGATGACAAGCGAGTGGAGACCAGTGTATGTCCAGCTGCGGATGGCATACTCAGGAGAGTACTCCCATGTTTGCAGGCCATAGCCGTGGTTCAGGTAGTGTGTAGGTTCCCAGTAGTTGAAGACTTCGTCGCAGTCCTGAATCGGTGCGAAGAAGGCAGCCACAACATTGGCGGCAGCGAATATGTAGAAGGCGATGATGGGCTCGATATCGTGCAGAGGCTTCTGGGCCGGCACAGGCGGTCTAGGGATGATGGGAACCCCCTGCTTCGGTGGAGGAGGAGGAGGCATCGTGTTGTTTGTCTGAGGACAAATGGTCAGTCTGTATGTTCTTGTAAAATAGAGAATCAACAGTCCCAATGCCGTCGTCTGACGCGTATTGAGAGAGCAGATACCCTGAATGACCAGCAAGACTCACAATGTGCACGATAGAGATCAATGGCTCTACGAGAACATGGCCGGGCCGTGAAAGAGCTACCCTTGACTAGCTGGCCGTAAATGCCGTCACTGGCGCGCGATCTCCCAAATTCCATAGGGCTGCGCGGCGCGAGCAAGGGGTGGCTCTTGCCAAGCGACACTAGTCAGTGGATCCGCATCAGTTCAAAAATGGCAACGTTTCTACGCTCACCAGAACATATCACCGCACGCATTAAGCAGACGGGTGCAAACCGCAGTTACTGCCACAGCAGCAAACAACGCGTGCTTTCAAAGACTGTAGAGAGTCCAGCCATGTCTGATTCTCAGGAACCGCCAGCTAAGAGGGCGCGGCTGGAGGCGGACGCTCCTTTCACTGGAGTATCCTCGCTCGACGCGCCAGGCTCGCCAGTCGATGACTTGGACGACGACTTCTACGACACGACGCCTGTCAAGCCTGCCGCTCTCTCTTCTGCACCACATGATGGACCTTCAGCATCGCTCACTGCGACTGCACCGGCTCCATCGAGCTTCTCCTTGCCAGGACTCGGCTCTCTGGGCGACACCGCCGTCACACAGCCTGCTGCTGAAATCGACGCAGACGTGGTCATGGGCAATGCAGCGCATGACGAAGGCGAGCTCAAAGCTGAGGAGGCCTTCCATCATGATGCGAGCGCAGTCGAGCCGCCTGTGGCCAATCAGCTGCAGGCTCTCGACGAGGCTCCACAGCACGGTAAGCCGTTGCGTCCTGAGCTGCATGCTGCGTCCCTGACACCTGCGCAAGATGCTCCTGAAATCACTTCAACTACAGCGCCTGTCCTCGATGACGGAGAGATACCGACCGAGTCCGTACCGGCCGACGATGCCCGAGTCGAGCAGGAGCCCAGTGCTGTCGCTGCACCTGCTCCAGAAGCTTCAGTGCCCACAGCAGACGAGAGCAAAGCAGAGTTTCTTCGCATTGGTGAACAGAACAAGGACAACAAAGAAGCAGAGTGGCAGCTTGACTCGGAGGCCTCAGATTCGTCCGCGGACTCGTCGAGCTCAGACGACAGCTCAGACGACGATGCAGACGAAGGAGAGCTTATGGACCCAGAGGAAATGGTCCGCCTGTTGATGGCAGAGTCCGCTGACGATGCTGGTGCTACCGGCAAAGCCAAAGTGAAGACTTTGAACGAGCTTGACGAACAATACGAGAAGCCAGACATTACGGTCGCCAACGAAACACAGATCACAGAGCTAGGCAAGGTCGAGGCTGTTGTCGACAATCTCGTCCTAGTGCGAGCCAAAATCTCTGGCGATTACCAGGTGCTCGAGTCGGGATCTGCCCTGTGTCTCCAGAACTTCACAATCATTGGGAAGATCTCCGAGCAAATCGGTCGTGTCGAGGAGCCGAGATACTCGATTGGCTTCAACGACCCTGCTGAAATTACAGCCCTAGGCATTGCCAAAGACACGCCCATCTACTACGTCGACGCACATTCGACCTTTGTCTTCACCGAACCTTTACGCAAGCAGAAGCACACCGACGCATCGAACCTTCACGACGAAGAAACGAACGAAGTAGAGTTTTCTGACGACGAGGCAGAGGCAGAGTTCAAGCGACAGCAAAAACAGGCCAAGAAGGCTAGGCAAGAAGCAAAGAACGAGCCAGAGCCAGAGCAGAAGCCAATACCTACGGGCCCAAGGGGACACGTCGACAAGCCTGTGTCCTACTTCCCTGCAGCCAACGAGTATCAGGGTGGTGGGCTCAAGTACAGCGATGACGAGGACGAAGACTTGGGTATGTACAAGCCGTTGGCACGGCCAAGTCACTTCGAGGAGATTGTCGGACAGGGTGCTCCACTCGAAGATCGCAGCCACGTCCGTAGGGGCATGATGCGAGGCCGAGGCGGTTGGGGCGACCGCGGCCGAGGCTTCCGTGGACGAGGTAACTTTGGCGGCCGGGGCGACTTCGCTGGTGGACGTGGTGACTTTGGTGGTGGTCGAGGCGGGAGAGGAGATGCTAGAGGTGGGCGAGGTGACAGAGGAGGCGGCGACCGTGGAGGACGTGGCAACAAACAAGCTGATAGAGGCCGACCTCAAACCCAACATCAGGACAACCGTCAGATGAGCGTGCCCCGACCTGATCATGGTTCCGCCACATCGGCTTCGCCTGCTCGTCAGCAAGAGCGTCAGCAATCCTCTCAGCCTCAGCACTCTCCGCCTGCGAAGAGTAAGAACAAGAACCGAAAGCAGCGACAGCGAGAGAAGCGCGAACGCGAGGCACAGGAGAAACAACAACAGCAGCAGCAGAATCAGCAGCAACAGAACCAGCAGCAACAGAACCAGCAGCAACAGAACCAGCAACATCACAACCAGCAACAACACAATCAGCAGCAGCAGTCGCAGCAGCAGTCACAGCAGCAGGCACCAAAACAACGGCAGCAACACGCCTCGCCTGTACCCTCTGGTCCTTCAAATGCTAACTCTTACGCAAACAACAGCAGTACAGGCTGGCCGACACAGTATCCACAGCCAGCGGTGCCGGCAACTTCGTACTCTCCAGCTCCACCACCTGCCGCTGCAGCCTCGTATGCGACTCCTGCACAGTATGCTCAGCAACCGGCAGCGCAGGCTCAACCCAACCAGCAGGCGAATTGGGCTGCATGGGCACAGTGGTTTCAGGTTGTTGGAGCCATGAGCCAGCAAGGTGGACAGGCACAGCAGCCTCAAGCACCGGCCCAGCCGTATGTGCACGCACAAGCGCCAGCGCCTGCACCACTACCGCCGCCACCACCACAGGCTCAGGCTCAGGCTCAGGCTCAGTACGGGTACCCGCAACAGTGGCAGTATCCGCAGAACGCAGCACCAGCGCCGAACACAAATACTCAACAGGGTAATGCTCAAGCTGGAGCTCAGTCTCTGCAAGACATTCTTCGCGCGCTCGGAGGTGGTGGCGGTGGTGGACAGACATAGGAGGGCTGGTTCACCAAATTGATATGACTACACTTGGTTGTTGGAAAGATGTTGATGTATGATTATGCTGGATAGGTATTCAGGGTGCGGTTACGTTTGAAGACATGTGTAGATAAGACGTGCGATTTCTCGATGGCACGATGTGTGTAGGATCCCGTCTCAAAGCCTACACTGTGCGACCGAGAATACTATGGCTGGAGCTGACACGGCAAGTCGAAGTCAACATGCAAGCGCTGGGAGGGCGCGTCTTGTTTGTCAAGCTACCAAAAGGCTGGTAAGATGTGAGCCGCTGTTTGCCGTCTGCCGTTCAATGCATGCCTGCATGCATGCATGCCATTCCGCGCGGGACTTTGTCACTGGAAGGAATGGTAACGAGACAGCGTTAGGACGTGTGCAATAGGAAACCCACAAGTCTACATCAAGCGATGGTTTCACTGCATGTCTCTCTCTCCCATCTCGATGTTGCAAGACATGGAGAGGGTCCGTTGTTGGCGTCATCTTGCAGACGCACAGGCGGCCATAGCGGGGGACGCCACTATGGCTGTGCACGCAGGAGCGGGGGTGCATGTCGCAGCTCCAAACAAACGATGCGCGGTGTCGGCGAGTGTGGGAGGCGTGGGAAGCAGAGCGTCAGACGGTTGACGGCTGCAGCTCAGCTGCTTCCGGTGGGTCTGAGCTGGCGGCGTGATGCGCGTGTGTGAGGACTCGGCGGCGCGCAAGACATGGAGGAGGGGCTCTTTCTGGCGCCGTTCGAGGCGGGAGGCGAGCGAGGATGCTGGTCGGTGGAGGATAGATCCCCGGGTGCAAGTGGCGCATGTAGGCTCGAGACAGGTGAGCAGCCGCAGGCCAGCTGGGATGGAGCCCGCTCGCCGAATGTGCAACACCCGTCTCCATCTTCGACACGACTTTGCAACTGTTTGTGACTGCTGCCGCCACGCACTGCCTGCACCGCCTGCACTGCCAGGCGCACCCTCTCCGCCGCTGCACCCCGCCCGCCCGCCCGCCCGTCTGGTCTTGGTCCTGTCCCGCTCCGCCCCATGTGCACATCGTCGCGGCGCCGCGCCTCGATGCAGCAGCCGTCCTAGGCCCACCTGCGCAAGCAGCCCTCGACCACGGACCCAGCACAGCTATCGCCCGCACCCACCGCCGCACCGCCGCACCGCCGCACCGCCGCATCGCCGCCGCACCCACGCCCACCTCCCACAGGCGCGTCGCGTCTGGCAGCGCCGCCGACCCCGCCGCGACCATGACGAGGAACGAGACGACGCTCAACCGCCATGGAAGCATCGAGAGCTCGTGGAGCTCGCGCTCCGGCGACACTGTGCGGCCGTATGGGCGACATGGCTCTCTGCGCGGCACGCCCGTCACAGTGAAGACGACAAAGGACCCCAACGCACCGTACGTATAGTATGCCCTTGCCGCAGACCGACAGATAGCCCGCTGCTTCCACGAGCTGTGAGCGCCACGTCTGTGCGGCGACAAGCTGCGCGACCTTGCGCGAGCAGCGCCTCGATACCGCCGTTGCGCGTGCTGCCACGGCAAGCACCGGATTGGTCGTGTTTCTTGCACTTGTTCGAGAAGCAGCCGCCGCCGAGACGGGCCATCATTCGCGAGTCGTGTCTCGGCCTCTGTCCCCGTAGTCTCAGAGCCAGACGTGCATCGACTCCCCCACGAACCTCTGCTGACACTGTGATGCAGCATCGAAAAGGAGCCGGAGATCTCCCCTACCACGATCCCTCCCGCTCCTCCTCCAAAAGACCCGCAGCATCAGCCTCGCAAGCCTCCTGCCTGGGACGGCCCCATCTCGAACGACTTCCGTGACTATCGAAAGGACCTGGCCGTGCTGCAGACCTCCGGGGGAAGAGTGCCGTCCATATCGCGCAATCCGCCCACCGCTTCGAGCGCAAACTCCAACCCGCCGTGGGCTTCGTCAGGTCCCAATGGTGGTACAAACATGGCCAATAGTGTCTGGAGCAGCTTCTTCAACGACTCGGACAACGACGATATCGCTCAGCTCTCGCCTGGCTTCGCTCCGTCCGGTGGCAACTCCAGAGAAGACGCCATGGGATTTCCAAAAGACGATCGAAGGCCTTCTGTGGCAAGCGCCATGACGGTTAGCAGCACCGGCTCCAGGTCGAGCTTCAGCAGAGGATTCCACAAGAAGCTGCAGAATGTGTTTGGTGAAGACTTTCCTGGTGACGGTCGCCAAAACTCGGACACGAGCTTGAACAATGCAAGGTCCAACGTTACTGAAACGCAGTCGTTGCATGCACCTCGCAATCGTGGCAATTCCCTGAACAACACCTTTGGTGGTTTCGGCTCCAGGCCTACTTCCCCCACCAGCTCGCGGCCGCGGACACCACAACCTTCCTCGGAAGTCACGCCCTGGGAATTCCAAGAACCTCAGGTAAGTTCGTGCACGAAGCAAGCACGCCTATGCTTAGCGTTTGCCTCTGTCACCTACCCCGCTCGCGACATCGCTGCAGCGCTCCAAAGTCGTGTGCATCACTGACCTTGCTAGGATGCCACCTCCTCCACCGAGGACGGACGCAGAAGATCTTCGGAGCAAACATCGACAAAGTCCGGTCACCGCACACATAAGATAACTTCGAGGTTGCCCGGGCACCGACACCACCGCAGCAAGGAGGAGAACAAGACCGCGCCTGATAGTCGTGGGGACATCAGCGCCCCATACCCTTTACGGCCGGCCACCAGTCGCGAGGAGTCGACGTACAGTGTCCGCCGAAACCAACAGCAACAACCGTCGGCCCTGAGTTCTGCATTCGCTTCCAAGACGAACCTGGCGCAACGCCCATCGAGCCCAACGCCTAGTACTTACTCTGAAATGACACAGCACTCCGTTGCCCAACAATCACAATCGCCCAGCACCAGCAAAGGACCTGGTCGATTCTTCGCACGCTTACGTGGAAAAGACAAGACAGAGAACCATCCAGCTGTAGACCATCTTAAGAACATGCCCGCTGCATCGTCACAAATTTCCCTTGCGCCTTCGATGAATGGCCCACCAACAACGCGTGCAGATCCCAATCAACCCTCGTTCATATCTAGAAAGAAGTCTACGTTCGATCAGTTGAAGGGCCCCAGCAATGCTGTCAAGGATGGCAAGAAAGAGCATAGGCGCTTGCCGTTCAAGTCTTCGGATAAGCGCACCATGTCACATGCGGAACCGAAGGGAAAAGATCCAAACGAAGCGAAAGCGGACGCTGTGGGTAACGAAGCCATGTGGTTCCTGGACACGAAACTAGACGACATGAGCGGTATTGTGAACCCGCAACAGCCCCCGATGACGCCTCCTACGGGCGATGTGCAGCACGTGGCTCTCGCTGGAGACGATGAACCGGGGCCAAAAGACGATACATGGGATGCACCCGACTCTTGGGCCGTGAAGAGGCTGGACGAACTTCGGGAACAGTCACTGGACGAACCCGAGGTAGCCGCGAGGGAGCAGAACGACACGAAAACGTACTGCTTGCGCATCTTCAGGGCTGACTCCACGTTTGCAACCCTGTCTGCTACACTCAACACGACTGTTGCGGAGATCATCCAGATTCTCGGCAAGAAGACTGTACTCCAGGATGAGCTTGACAATTACCACATCGTGATGCGAAAACATGACACTTCGCGGCAGCTGGAGTCGAACGAACGACCGCTCCTCATACAGAAACGCCTTCTGGAGCAGGCCGGATACTCGGACGCGGATCGCCTGGAAGACGTTGGGCGAGAAGATAACAGCTATCTGTGCAGGTTTACGTTCTTGCCAGCCAAGATGAGTGGGTTCTCTAGCCTGGAGAAGGACCCAGGATTCAAGCAAATGCAGAAGTTCAGCCACATCGACCTACAGGGCAAGAACCTGATCACCATCCCCATTACCCTTTATCAGAAAGCCACCGAGATCATCTCCCTCAACCTGTCGCGCAACCTTTCTCTCGATGTGCCGAAAGATTTCATACAAGCTTGTACGAACCTCCGGGAGATCAAATACACGAGCAACGATGCCAGACGATTACCTCCCAGTCTGAGTATGGCAAGCCGCCTTACCATGCTTGATATTTCTAACAACTGCCTCCAAACACTTGACAGGGCAGAGCTGCACAAGCTACAGAGTTTGCAAGGTCTTCGATTATCGAACAACGGATTGACGTCTCTGCCATCGTACTTTGGGCAATATCGTGCGCTTCGGAGCCTAAACCTAAGTTCGAACTCTCTCACCGAATTCCCTGATTTCCTGTGCGAAGTGCGCACTCTTGTGGACCTCGACATCAGTTTCAACTCGATATCGAGTCTGCCAAAGATTGGACAATTGACTTGTTTAGAACGCTTGTGGGCAACCAATAACAAGCTATCTGGTAGTTTCCCTCCGACACTCAGCAACCTGATCAACCTCCGAGAGGTGGATGTCCGTTTCAACGCTCTTGACAGCATGGATGTCATGTCACAACTGCCTCGTCTCGAATTTCTCATGATCGGACACAACTCGATATCTGCTTTCGAGGGTTACTTCCCTAAGATCCGTGTTCTGCACATGAATCACAATCCTGTCACACGTTTTGGACTGAGCGGACCTGTGCCGTCCTTGACTGTTCTGAATCTCGCGTCCGCGAAGCTGGCTCAGCTGCCTGAGGATCTGTTTCAGAAGCTCACAGGCCTCACAAAACTCATCCTGGACAAGAACCACTTCACTTCGCTTTCAAACAACATCGGCAGATTGTACCGTTTAGAGCACTTGAGTGTCGCTCGAAACTCATTAGACGAGCTGCCAGCTGAGATTGGACGTCTTGTAGAGCTACGTTATCTGGACGTGCGAGAGAATAACCTCGGGCGACTTCCTGCTGAACTTTGGTTCGCACGAAGACTGGAGACGCTCAATGTATCCTCGAATGTGCTGTACGCCTTTCCGAAACCAGGGGTAGCGCCACCTCCAGAGGCCAACAGTGGTATACAATTGGATGGGTCACATTCATTGTCGACATCAGGTCTAGGTTCCAGCCCAAGCTACGAAGAGCTCGGCAAATTGGAGGACTTCCAACATCGACGCCCTAGTCAGGCATCAGGCGGCTATCTTAGTTCGGGCACTTCGCCAGCGTCTTCGAATCGAAAAGGATCGATGGCCTCGTTCAACACAGCCAGCACAGCACGCAAGCCATCGGCGGTATCTCGTGTGCCAACGGAAGGTACCGCTCCATCGACAATGACCCGCAAAGACTCTAGCCTTTCGAGTAGACTGGTCACGACCTTCGCTGGCTCTTTGCGACATCTCTTCCTTGCTGACAACAGACTCGAGGACAATGTGTTTGACGAGCTATGTCTACTACCTGAGCTGAGGATAGTGAATCTGGCCTACAATCTGATCTATGACGTACCTCCACGCACAATTCGAAGATGGCAGCATCTTACTGAGCTCTATCTCTCGGGTAACGACCTGACTTCATTGCCATCGGAGGACTTGGAAGAGGTCGGCTCGCTCAAAGTGCTTCATATCAACAACAACAAGTTTCAAGTGCTGCCTGCCGAGCTCGGCAAGGTCGCGCAACTTGCAGTTCTGGACGTTGCTAGCAATTCGCTAAAGTACAACGTCTCTAATTGGCCATACGACTGGAACTGGAATTGGAATCATAAGCTGAGATACCTCAACCTGTCAGGCAACAAGCGGCTCGAAATCAAACCCAGCGGCTCGTATAGTGGAAGCGGAGCGGCTATGCGGGAAGGCCGAGACTTGACGGACTTCACCGCTCTGGTCAGTCTTCGAGTCCTTGGACTGATGGACGTTACCATGATGATCCCATCGGTACCTGAGCAGACGGAAGACAGGAGAGTGCGAACAGCAGGGTCTGCTGTAGGCTCCATGGCATACGGAATGGCGGACAGCCTAGGTCGGACAGAGCACATCTCGACCATGGACATGGTCGTACCTCGCTTCCGCAGCCACGACGATGAACAAGTCTTGGGGTTGTTTGATGCTCAGCCTCTTGCTGGGGGAGGATCGAAGATTGCCAAGTTTCTATATGACAACTTCAAAAACCGATTCGCTGACGAACTGGACCGATTGCGACCAAACGAAACTCCCGTTGATGCTCTACGACGGACCTACTTGGGGCTCAATAAAGAGTTAGCTACGTCGGCTTCCCAGTCTCTGGACAAAAACGCCTACACACCGCCAACACAACCTAGAGGCGCTGTTCCTGAGCTTGGAGATGACGACTTGACTTCTGGTTGTGTGGCCACAGTTATGTACCTGAAGGAAATGGAGCTCTACATTTCCAACGTCGGCGATGCACAAGCGCTACTAATCCGATCAGAGGGTGGCCACAAGATTCTCACACGAAAGCACGATCCTGCTGAGCCTAGCGAGCGAGCTAGGATCAGAGAAGCTGGCGGTTTTGTCTCGCGACAAGGCAAGCTAAACGACGTTCTTGAAGTATCCCGAGCTTTCGGCTACGTGCAGATGTCGCCTTCCGTCATTGCATCGCCGCATATTCTCAATCTTACCCTAGGCGACACGGATGAGATGATCCTGGTAGCTTCCCGGGAACTGTGGGAGTACCTCACCCCTGATTTCGCCGTCGATGTGGCACGATCTGAGCGTAACGACCTTATGCGAGCTGCTCAAAAGCTTCGAGATCTTGCCATTGCATTTGGTGCTACCAACAAGATTCATGTCATGCTGCTTGGGGTTAGCGACTTGAAGAGCAAACAGCGAGCCCGCTTCCGCACACACAGCATGTCTATGGGACCTTCTGGCTCGCCGGACGACTTTCTCGTTGGTCGCAGACCAGGGAAAAGGGCCAGGAACATGGTTGGCGATTCCAAGCTTGCTCGGTTGGACCAGGAAGTGGATGCGCCAACTGGCGAGGTCAGTTTGGTGTTCACTGACATCAAGAGCTCGACTTTGCTTTGGGAGACGTATCCCATTGCTATGAGGTCTGCAATCAAGATGCACAATGAGCTCATGCGTCGGCAGCTACGCATCATTGGTGGCTATGAGGTCAAGACCGAAGGTGACGCATTCATGGTTGCCTTCCGAACAGTGACGTCCGCGTTATTGTGGTGCTTCACAATCCAAAGCCAGCTCTTGGAAGTGCAGTGGCCGCAAGAGATTTTGAACAGCGTGAACGGACAAGAGGTGGTCGACCCTGACGGCAATGTCATCTTCCGTGGTCTATCAGTCCGTATGGGTATCCATTGGGGACGGCCGGTGTGCGAAGTTGATCCGGTCACCAAACGCATGGATTATTTCGGACCCATGGTGAACCGAGCATCACGAATCTCGTCTGTAGCCGATGGAGGGCAAATCACGGTGTCCTCGGACTTCATCGCTGAGATTCAACGTCTGCTCGAGACACACATCGAGGGTGATCGCAGTAATTCGACCGGCTCCGAGGAAGCTTACGGCGACGATGTGCATAGCCAGCTTATCAGGCAGGAGCTACGATCCCTAAGCAGCCAAGGCTTCGAAGTCAAAGACCTCGGTGAAAGGCGCCTTAAGGGTCTCGAAAATCCAGAGTACATCTACCTCATGTATCCACACTCGCTAGCCAGTCGCCTCGTCGTACAGCGTCAACTTGAGCAACAAGCTGCACCGTCAACACAGGAGCTATCAGCTGGTCAAAAGATGCCAGGCAGCCAGCTCACAATCGACACAGAAGATGTATGGGACCTCTGGAATATTAGTCTGCGCCTGGAGATGCTGTGCAGTGCACTTGAGAACCCTGGGAGTTCAGAGCTTAAGGCTCCTGAGACAGCGCTTTTGGAGCGTATGAAGAATAGGGGTGGCGAGATCACGGACCGGTTCTTGATCAACTTTGTTGAACATCAGATCAGCAGAATCGAGGTATGTTTTCTTCTAATTCGAACACTGAAGTTCGACTGACCATTGTTAGTCTTGTGCTACCACCCTCGCGCTGAGGCACATGATGCGACCTTTCGGCTCTGCCCCGTTGCTCCAGCAGGCTTGTCATATGGGTGACATTTTCTCTGAACTTGAAGCAAAATTGAAGCGTTTGGAGCAGTTTGAGCAAGAGGCCATGGCGGACATGGCACCTTCATGAGCATACCCACACTACCGCAACCACCTATCCGCAACACTACGTCAACGGATACGCTGACGCACGACGATCACGACACAAACAATTACGCATACTGCCTACCCCACCTAATCCGCAACCCCGTGCTCGCCAACACGAATTGGCTCAAGCTCGAGTTCTGTACCATCACATCACTACTTTGTACTGCCCTGGTGGCATCACCATCAGGTCTACGGATGGCATTCTGGGGACAATTGGCTGGATATTGGGAGTTTTTGGCGTTCGGAACCCTTCGCTTTGAGGTATCGCGGTTTGGAGGTTCTGCACACTCTGGTCGCTATGTTATCCTTATACGTACAGAACGTAGGCACTCTCTTATGATGGTTCCCTACGGCCACTGCATTTTGGTGGTTTATCTTATGTCGAGTCCTGGGGCTTTGTTTGGCTTGCAAGACCTTGATTTACGTTATTGGGTGGGTTGCTAGTTATCGAACAGAGGTTCTCTCGATTAAATGTTCTCCTTCCAGCTTTGAAGTCTGAGATCATTTGGAAAAAAGCTACCCCACTTGTCATCAACGACGTCACCAAGCTACCCCACAAACATTACCAATCGATAATTGTACATGTACTCATCCATATGCAATCCTTGTCAATCTTTTTTAGAGCCTCAACACGCCATCGTCCAGCTTTCCTAGCTAAGACCGTTATTGCATCTTCCAAATCCACCTCAGCAACCAAAGTGACAATGTCGACCTCTTCCTTCCCACCACCAGAGCTTCGCGAGATACTAAAAGAAGTGGCAACGCTCCTCAAAGACCGCAAAGAGACCATATCCGTCGCAGAAACAGTGAGTAAAGCATCTCTTCCCCTCACCTCGACCTTCCTCCCAACCCCCCGCTAACCCAACCCCAGGCAGCAGGCGGTCTCATATCCGCCTCCCTCCTCTCCTTCCCCGGCGCCTCTACCTTCTACAAAGGCGGCCTGACCCTCTACACTCTCGAAGCACGCAAAGCCTTCGTCGGCTGGACCGACGCAGATACACAGGCCTACAAGGGCCCGACGCCGGACATCGTCACCAAGCTCGCTGATAACACCAGGAAGGTGCTCGGCAGCACGTATACGGTCAGTGAGAGCGGGACGGCGGGTCCCACGGGTGGTAAGACGCGGAATCGCACGCCGGGATATGTGGCGCTGGCTGTTAGTAAAGAGGGGGGGACGGTGACGAGGGAGGTGGAGTCTGGGACGGCGGAGAGGGAGGTGAATATGGTGCGGTTTGCGGTCGAGGGGTTGAAGCTGCTTAGGGATGTTATCAAGGGGGATGCGAGTGCTGACGGTGCAGCAAAGGATGAGAGGAAGAATACTGGTGAGGATGTCCAGGAGGAGGGGGATGTGAAGCTTGTACCTGGGGACAAAGGGGGGAGTGGCGAGGTTGCTGTTGGTGCTTTGGCGAGCTGAAAGTTGTGAAGAGATCAGACAGGTATGGTTTTGATACTGTACTCGACACTCTGGTCTGTCAAAACAAACGAACAGTTTCTCCATACAGGTCCGTCACTGAGCTGACTGGAAGCATCGTACTAGCATACCACCATCCAGATTGGTAAACACCAGCAAACATGTTCAGTGTATGCACGCTTCAACTCACCTACCTCACGCCGCGACAAACCGTCAAACGACCAATCGTCCAGCCCCAACAGAGCAACAAAAGCACGTCCCGACACAACTAAACAGCAGTGAGATGGTCGGAGTATTGCATATCATAACCCGGCCCTGCTCGAGACCTGGCTACAACAAGTAGGTATTGTGGAAGTATGGTTCACATAGTATGCTGTTGTGCAGTGGGAGAGGAATCATCCTAACGTCAAAGTAGACGCGAAGAAATGGCATGAAGACTCCCACAATGTGCTGCAGCCCTTCTCTGCCCCACCTCCATCTCACGCCGAACGTTAGGATAGCAGACATGGTGATGTATCCTGTATCCCGTACTCATATCAAGATACATACTTGTACACGCGTCTGAAGTATGACCTACAGAGCACCCGAGTCTACTCGGAGCCTACCTCAGTGCCACTTCTGGGCCTGCTCTGCCGCACTGTACTGCGATCTGCACCCGGCTGAAAGCGTAGCCAGACAGTGTTGGGCAATGTAACTGCCGGCCGTCTATCCAGTGCACCATCCGACCACCACCACAACATCTGAATCTTCTTCGGTCAATTCACCGACTTACGCGTAACGTATCCAAGCCCGCGCTCTCAAGGCCATAGCAGCTTCCTCTTCGACTCCGGCCAACCCTCTCCGGAACCTCTCCATTCCCTCACCTCACCACAATCTAGACCCATGATCCGTGGTTGCAACACCGCAGATCTCGTAACAAGGGAAGCGGCACCGCAACCGCAAAACTCGACACGTTTCAACGCCCTCTCCATCGCGCCAGATGCAGCCTTGTATTTCCGCTGCCCCACTCCCAAGACGGCGCGAAGGATGCGCTCGCTCGTCCGGGGAGATCTGGCAAGCCACACCATGCTTCTGGCCTGGGTATGCAACGTGAGATGAATTTTCCGTCATGTTCGGGCCCTGCTCAACGGCGTGCCAGTGCCAGGTTTCTTTCCCTAGCGCACGAGGCACTGCGCGGTGTGAGCTGGGGCTTTGCATGGTCTTGCCGGGGAGGGGGGTTGGGATCCAGGAACCGTGTTTTCTGAACGGTGGGGTTGATGCGGCGTCCAGGAGTGGGAGAGCTGTGGTGCGATGCTGTACCTATTGCTTCGTTCTCTGCGCTTTTTTGTGATTCACCTTCCACTATCCCATTCATCCATCGCTCGTGGCATCACGCATCAAGTCATCGGGTACGCGCGCCTAGCGATCAAAAAGCGCTACATCATCTCTGGTTTGGTGACGACACGCAACGTTTCTGACAGGCCGAGAGCGGCTCGGCAATGGCCGTCTCATCCCTGCAATTAGACCGGGGGCCATCAGCGAACCTTAACAAGGCCCAAACGTCTTTCCAACGTGCGAGCTTGCGTTTAGGGTTTACGAGACGCATGGTGGCGTTGGCTTGATGCGGGGCGCGCAACGCCGTTGAACGGTCGGAGTTGGGGTTCGCTGAGCTGGTGTGTGTGTGTGTCAACGTTATTGACGGAGTGGCGGGTTACGGTGATTGGGTTTGATACCAGCCACTAAGACGCTGTGAAGGCGCTTGGTGGATGCAGATGACGACGAGGGCAGGAGCGAGAGCAGAGTCATGTGTGCAGATCAAGATGCAAGTTGACACGGTTGATTGCCTGCCTTTCTGATTCGAAGAGCGGTATGGAGACTCGGCAGGAAGCAAAAGGTAAGTTCCGCCTTCTGCTTCTGCAACGAGCCAAGGTTGGGTTTTTCGATGGAGCAGGGTTGCATCTATTAGGTATCGTGGACGATATATCTCATCCACTATTAGTTTCGGGCGTCGATATCCCTGCAGCACGTTTCTCGTCTCTCAAATGCCTATCTCAGAACCCACCCCTCTCCCCCAATCTCAGCTCCCGCAGCACGTGTGAAGCAGTTTGATCGTGCAAGTGCAAGTGCAAGCATGCATCGCCATCCCCCGAAAGAAAGAAACATACTCACCCATTGACCGATCAGCTCGTGCAACGCGCGTGCAAAGAAACATGTCTCCCTCTCTCACTCACACACGCACCCTTACAGCACGCGGGTGTGACCTCTCCCCCCCCCCTCAGTTCCTGAATCCCAAACCACGTACCAGCATAACCCAGCCTGTCACTGCCCAAGCGCGACCACACCCCGAGCCACAGTCCAGGGTATCCCATCTCCACGCGTTCGCGCGGGCATCGCCGACAATATTTTGTCTCCGGCCGCGGGTTCGACAGTGACTACACCGAAGCGCAGCGGTCGCCGAAGTTCGCAGGCAGCGGATTGGTGAGCGGTGCGCGAGGGGACAGAGTCAGGGGACTTGAGCTGTGGGCGCGCCGTACCGCTTCGTTACCGATCATTGGCTGCCGTGGAGTGACGAAGGATTTTGGAGCGAGAGGAAGGGCCACGTCTAGATTCTTGATAGCGATGAGATTGCGTGATGAGAGGCGGCTGCATCTGGGTACATGCTCCGGCATCTGATACATTCGCTTCGGTGAGAGGTGTGTGTGTGGGTGGGTGGCAGATACCATCAGGTCATGTTTGCTACGACGGATGTCCATCAGCTTCGCAGGAATTACTGTTTGGGGACAGAGGTAGAGTGACTTCTGAATGAACAAATTATGTAGTCTATAATTGCATATATGTATGTATTCTGGGCTGGTCGAACAAGATCAGCCTACCAAATGATAGCAGACACAAGGATATTGATATCCGAAGACACAATCGTGAATAACGCAGACTCCTACAATGTTGCGCTTGGAATACAAAACCATCCTCCTTCGTGAATTTTAGTCCCGGTCGTCGAACCTCATGAAAATACCGAAACAGCACTGTGGGCCATGAAAACAGTCCAACGCCGCCTTTGGAACAGGAAAGGCACATTTGTGGGGGGTTTGCAAGAGATCATTACTTGCGAAGAGGGTATCTTATGCCGATGGAATGGGTCCGTGAAAGAACCCGATTGCTCGAGAGTCGAGCGGGGGACGGCCTGAAACGTCAGGCAGTAGCCTGAGACAATGTAGTGGACATCGATTAGAGACAAGGGCGTGTGGTGAAGGAATTGTGCCGCGTGTCGAAAGCGGTAGCCTCCCCGGTCGTTCGTGTAGGGGGTCCCTGTCAGTGCCAGAAAAGCGGGCCATCTATGACCAGGGCTTGAATCCTGGCCGTTGAACTGGAAAGCTCTTAAGGAGAGCCATCGCGCCTCGATTTCTTGTTTCGCTCGATTCTGTCGTTCCACCTGCGCTTGCCGACCCGGGTCTCAAAGTGTGGCGCCACTTGGGTCACATCTTGACCTTGACCCATCATGCTGCTTCGCATCTTGTTGCGATAGGCGTCGACTGTTCGCAAGGTTAGCGCTTCAGCAACATTTGATATGCGCGGCCAGTACTTACGAGACTTCTGCAGGAACAACGTCCTGCCTGCGAAAACACGGCTCTGGCTCCAACTCATGCGGTAGCCAAGATCGTTGAGAGTAATCTCCTTCGAACGCTTCGTCCTTGTCAAACGCGGTTTCGGTACACGAGTCTCGCCGTCGAGAGTTGGGACAAGGACGGTGGTAGAACCAGACAAAGGGAAGCTGGGATCGCTCTCAACATCGGGCTCGTCTGCGAAGACTTTGCTGCCACGCGGACTTGCTGGCGGCGAGGTCATTTGCATAGCGAAGTAGCTACGTGGGAACACGGAGTTTGACTTGCGGTACGAGTCTGGCATCTCTTCCATCTTGACGGTATCAAGAGTGACTCGTACGCGGACTCTAGTGCCTCGTTGCGCGTCGTCAACCAAGATGAATTTGCGACGTTTCGACTCAGGTAGGTCGCCAAACATAGCTAGCTTCCTCTCTTCTTCATCCTGCTCCTGCTGCTTTGACACTGGTACGCCAGCTGCGTGCGGCGGCGGTGGTGGGTACTTCATGTCCTCGTGAGTAGGCGGTAAGCCACTAGAACCTGCCACTGATTCGCTCGACGGAAACGTGGGATAGAAGTTCTGGGTTTGTCGTACGTCGCTTGGAGACTGCGTCCCGCTCGGGGCTTGATGATGGTGGGTGTGCGCCTCTGAATAATCATTGCCTGTAGAGGAAAAGAAATTAGCTTGCACGTTCTGAAAGCTGCGATCGTCCCCGTCCTCTGCGCTAAACCAAACATGTTTGCATCGATATGATGCGGTGCGTATACAAACAAGCATTGCGTACAGGCATAGGGCAGCTACTCCGAAGGGGTATTACATCAAGGAGTGTGTAATATACATGCAGTGCAGAAAGGACAGAGGTATCATTTAACATCCAACAATTGCGCTTAACGCCTCAACTCATCTGGTGAAACATACCGCTAACATCGTCCGATCCTCCTTGTGGTCCTCCTGGGTGATCGTGGTGGTGATGCATCTGTGGACCCCCCATGCCCATGTTGGACTGGCGAGGTGGTGCTGCGAGCGCAGCAGAATTGGGGACACCAGGTGCTCCTGGGCCACCTGGACCAGCCATGTGGGCACCATGCGTGTTGGCCTGAGCCTTTCGTGTCGTCATCTTAGCCATTCGCCTCACGCGACGGCTCCTCAGCCTGGGGTCTTGGTTGCTGTTTCGCCAGCTGTCGACTGCGCGTTGAATGAGACCTCGCTTCCCTCTCAGACACGGGTTTAATTGTGCCAGCGCCCAACCGACTGTGTTGCACTCTGTCTCGTAGTGCAGACGGTTGCCCTTGTACGAGTCCTTGGCGCAGCATGCACGAGGGTAGACACAGTTTTCGGTTTTGAAGTCTGGGGGCAGTTCGTCGACATTGATCGACTCCACATCGCATCGAATGGTGTACTCCATCTTCACGCGGTCGCGCGAGTACTCAAATGCAATCCACTGAACGCCGTTCTGGTCCTGTCGCACTACAAGCGGGGTTGTTGCAGGAATGGGACCTGGCGCAGCGTTGGGGTTGACGCCAGGAGCACCAGGAGGACCTTGGTGCATGTTTGGTGTGCCAACTGGGGGAGCCTGGGGTTGCTGCTGGGGTGGCCCAAGGCCTGATGGCGGGCGCTGGAGCGGGGCCTGTGACATTTGAGGCTTTGGGCTTCCTGTCATGCCTGGAGTGCGCGGGTGAGGCTGATGAGGGTGCTGCATGTGCTGGCCTTGCTGGTGCGACATCAAGAGAGGGTTGGAAGCCATTGGCTGTTGCGGAGTCGAAGAAGGGTGCTGGTTGTACGGCGATTGCTGAGGCACCGGGGCTGAAGCATATGGCGTGTAGTACATTGATGGAGGCATCTGGCTGGGCGGCTGACCGTAAATCGGCCTTCCATGCTGGTCGTGCTGTGGCGATTGCACAGATGCAGGGGAGTTAGACTGAGGGGTGTGATATGAGATGGGAGGGAAACCCGTCCGGTTCATGGTTGCGGCGGCCATGAGCTCAGGAGTCTCTGTTGGATGTCAGAAGGGCTTACTCTGTCGGGAGGACCATGCCAATGCTCCATCGACGCGTTTTACGCGTCTTGGTGGACGCGTCTTGGGCATGTTTGGGAATCAAAACACATACCTGACGAGGAGTAATTACTAGGCGCGCTGTTGGTGCTGTAAGGACTGGGGTGCGCCTGATAGTAGGGCACCTCTTGCTGCTGCTGTTGCTGCTGCTGCTGCGGCTGTTGGGGCTGCTGCTGCTGCTGTTGCTGGGGCGGTGGTGGACCCTGGATCTGCTGAACGTAGGGCGATTGGTGAGGTGGTGGACCTTGAGAGTGGGAGGGGTGAGGCGAGGGGTAGTGTCCTTGAGCAGGGCTCTGATTAGGCGGTGGCTGGTGAGGAGAGCTGGGGTGCGGCTGGTGGTGGTGTTGCTGCACTTGGCCAGGTCTAGGGTGAGGGTGTTGTGGATGGTGTGGGTGGTGGATTGGCGGTGGCAGGCCCTGGGCGGAGTGGGGGTGATGCTATTAGGCGAATGCGGTCAGCAACGAAGCTTGTGCAAACAAAGGTGCAACGGTGCAGAGAGCGGTGGCAGGGTGCAGTGCGCGGTGTAGTAAGGTACAAAGGAGTGGTGCAAGGTAAGAAGAAAGCTCAAGCTCTCGAGACTGGGATGCGGGGCAGGGTGAGAGAATGATGTGCGCCGATGTGCAAGGCGGGCAATGTTCTCTAGGCGAGGAGCAGGGTCTGGAAAGAGACAGGACGGTAGGGTTTAGTTATAGAACAGGAAGGGCAGGCTAGCAGCAGAGGCCGCGACGTTGACAACACAGAGCGGTGGGAGCGGAGGGTGCAGGGCCTCGCAGGGGTTCCGCTGCGTCGCAGTGCGTGACAAGAGGCGGCGGAGAGCAAGCAGCGCGACCAGGCGGCCAGCAGAGGTGCGACAGGGCTGGACAGGGGTGGTGGGGTTGGCAACTTGGGTCGCAGCCCTGCCATGTACGAGGACGGCTTGGCGGGGGAGGGGAGGGGAGGGTGCAGGAGGGCATACCATGTAGGCTGAGGGCGCCCAAGCTGGGACTGGCTGGGACTGGCTGGGGGGCGAGTGCAAGCGTGTGGATGCGGCGTGCAGGCTGCAAAAGCAACGAGGATGAAGCCAACAGGACACCAAGGCAGCAGGAGCGGTGACAGCAACGGATCACGGCTGTGGTGGGCGCGCGCGATGCTTCAAACTCCAACGGTCGAGGGTAGAGCCAGTGCAAGTGCAAGTGCGAATGCCAGTGCCAGAGCCAGAGCCAGAGCCAGAGCCAGTGCAAAAGGGCCGATCGTAGGGGTGCGGCGAAGCGAGTGTATGCGAGGAGGAGAGGGCAGGGAAGCAGAGTCGACTCACCATCTTCTGCGACGCTACAGGCGCCGGCGCTTCCTTATACTTCCGGGCCCTATCTGGGGCATGCGACAGCGACATGTTGATTCTGAGAGCGCGCGCTGGAGTCGAAGGATGCCGGGAGCGCTGGTCTGAGCGCAGGCCGACGAGGCGACGAGGGTCAGGAGCGAAGTGCAGTAGCGTGGATAGCGTTGGCCTGCAATTTCACGCGGCGCAAGACAGGAGCGGACAGGAGCGGACGGGGCAGAGCAGGGCAAGACTGGGAACAAGGACAAGACGCGAGGATTAGCCCAGCTGTGGGTAGGCGGTGGGCGGTGGGCAGCAGTGGGCAGCGCGCCGACCTGGCCGTGAAATACAGTAAACGTCCTCAAACCGCTAATGCACGCCCGGCCGCAGTGCTGTTTTGAGCGCCAGCCTGCGGATGCGTGTGCGCCGGGATCAGGGATCGCCGCTGACTACTCGACGACGTTGTGCAGTGCTGCACCGACTCGACGACCTGTCGCGGCTCGAGGGTGTCGAGGTGCAAGGGTGAGGTGAGATGAGGAGTCAGGGTGAGGGTGAGGGTGAAGGTGAAGGTGAAGGGTTTGTTCTAAGGTGTGCAGACATCAAGTCAAGCCATTAAAGGTTTTCATGAGCCACGCGACAGCACCCACCCACCAAGCCTCCTTCCACCTGTCTAGCTAGCCAGACTGCGATCCTCCCCACCCATACACGGCAGTTGTGTTTATTACAGTATTGTTTTATAGCGCGCCGGACGCTGCTCGAGCAGGCACAAGGGAACAAGTGAACAAGTGAACGACTAAACAATCAAACAAGTGACAAACACGCCGCAGTTGTTCCTCGTCCCAGTACCAGTTCCAGTACCAGTACCCGTACCAGTTCCAGGTTTGGTTCCAGCTTCCAAGATTACCAGCCTGCGATCCACTGCACCCACTGCACCCACTGCACCCACCTCGTCTGCCTCCCTCCTATACCACCGCTGCTATAGACTACTCCCACCGCAGAATATACACGCAATGCGGCCGTTTCCCTTCGCAGCTCCCACCTTCTGTTTATGCGTCGCCAATCTCGCCCCTGCAGCACGTTACTATCTATTGCGCGCACACGTCCCAGTCTGCGCACCGCCCGCCGCTGATTCGACGCGTCACACTGCCTGTGGCGCTTCTGCCAGACTTCCCCGTGCGCGCAATATCTGCGCTGCTCGAGTCCTCTGCTACGGCCGCTCTAGTGCGCCGTTTGGCAGTTGCACCACCAAGCCGGCGGCCCACCGTCGGCCGTCTGATTGGCCCGCTGCGCCGGTGAGCAGCCGCCCAAAACGGCTCACTAGCACCTCTCACTAGCACCTCGTCTGCCAACTGCCAACTGCCAACGTTGCCCAACATGCCACTATTGGACCGAGGCTTGCCCGCTGCTTGCTTCATGCAGCCTGAGAGCCGGATCGCCCACGCGATGCGCTTGTCACGCAAATGGCTCGCGGGAGACGGGATCAGGCCAGGCTGACAACCACCACCTGATCGGCCCTCGCCCTCACAGTGCTGCGGGGCCATGTCGCCGAAACGTCCCAGGCTCCATCACAGACCTCCATCAATGCCATGGGCCCCGGCTTGCGCAGCCCTGCACCCGCCGGCTCTCGCTGGGACGTTACTGTGTAATTCAACTAAGATTGCCACTTCATGCTGGAACGCGCCTTCAACAAACAGCACAGCAGCGCCGGCCGAATGACTGCCTGGTCGCTCGTCATGGCAGCTCACTACTGCAGCAGCGCCGGGAGGTCGACCAGAATCAACCCTCTCGGTGCGACTGCCTCGCCTGCTGCGGCTCCCAGCGCACTTTGGTAGCGTGGCCCCGCCTCGAGCATGTCGCAAACCTGAGCGCATGGCATGGCGATGGAACATGGTCCGCAATTCCTGACACACGACACGCGGCCCATCCATGAGCAGAGCCCTTCAGAACCATGGTTGATCGGCTTCGAGAAGGACAGGCGACAGGAAACTTGAGCGGTACCATGTGGTGAGCTGCGACCGTAATGCTCCCTGTCTGCGATCGTGACATGGGACCTTGACCTGTCCAAACTGTAATCTTCCGACCGAGTCGTTCGCAGCGGGGTGCGGAGAAACCCTGAGGGCAGCGCTGGCTGCTTGACCAGGGAGACAGAACCCTATTTCAACGCCAACTGTCCTCACTGCGTCGAGCCCAAACAACACACGCGACTCTCTGGACAGTTGCGTGCCTACAAAAAATGCACCTTGGTCATTGCCACGGATCAGCAAAAGAACGCGCAATTGTATGAGCTGGCCTGCACGCCATTCGAAGCTTCGCATCGTTGCTCCATGACTCCCCGGCGCTGAGGTCGGCACCATCAACCATCCCATTCTGATTTAGTTCGCACGGGCTATGGCAAGTCGCATGTCGATCTGCTGTTGCTTCCATATCAGCTGCTGTTCAGAGCACATTCACGATCAATTTATAGCGCCGTGCAGACAGAAGGGTTGCTCAGAATCAAGTCGACGGCGACGTGCATAACAACGTCGATCAGCTGTGAGGCCCCATCAAGATCTCTCTACCGCAAAGCATCTCAAAACGGATGTCAATTACACGTGCACGGTCATAGGGTCATCAGCGACGTTTTTCCCAATGCCGGCAATGGCCCGGTGGTTCTTGGGCAGCGCACACTTGAGTAGGTCGCACCAACTCCCGGCAGTTGAATCTGCTCATCTTTGCCTGACTCGACTATTCAATAATGAGCAGACAAGATTGTCGCGTCGCCAGCTCTGAGATCTTGCTCAGACCGTTTTCCACTAGTGGCGGACAGGGATGCAGCTCTGGCAACAATCGTGGGCGATCGCAGACAGGGCAAGGGTACGGCGCTATCACCCATGCATCCCGACTCGTCCCGCAGTCATGCCTGCAGACATTACACCGTAAATACGAGTTCTCACCGCATGTCCCGATTCGACACAGCCTGCAGTCGTTCATGAGGGCCGCAACGAATCGTTGCCGCTTCACTCGGAGCAAATGCAACAAAACGGATCTTGGTTGCGAAGGAAAAATTCGTCACCTGCTAGATTGAGGATTCGGCTGCGTTACCAGAAAATGACAACGCGTATGAGTCGCGCATAAATGATCGGAGATCAGTCGGCAACAGCTGTTGCAATCAGCAAGCCTCCGGTACGTACGAAAGAAGTGACTTTTTCCTTGATTATCCTCTGGAGAAGATGGGTACGGTACAAGCTTAGCCCGTACCGCAAAAACTTCTCTACTCGCAAAGCTGGCAGTGGTCACTTGCGTGTCGCGGTTCAACCTGCTTTGTGGCTTCGGCTCGCGGATCGCCTTCAGGCACCCTCAACCTTGCTTCCGTAAACTTCGAGGTTGGCTGTCTCTGCCGTTCGGCGGCATCACATGCCCTGGCAAATAATAGGCTTGGACATGGTGGCTGGCGAGTGGGCCAGCTGTAGTTCCTGACGGGGCTGATGATCCGAACACAGCCCGGTACGCACGCCTCGATCGCAATTACGAACTGTCACAGCACCACCTGTCTCACGATCTGGACGCGAATTTGAAAGAGAGTGCTACTCATTTGCTTTGAAATCCGTACGCTGCGCAACCGAGTCTTCTCTAACGTTATTGCATAAGCGTCAATCCTGACAGGCGACAGGCCTCTCTTGATTGGCTGGCACAGAGCTGCTCTTCGCCGGCTTCCAATCTTGATACAAGGGTCGTGCCAACCCAGATGGTAGCGGCCGGTACGACAAGGATAAGCCAGCCTCCGAACGAGACACCCAAGCACAAGACTTCATTCGTCGGCTCTCATTCGAACGGACATTTAGGGAACATGGGCTGATTCTTGCAGCTCATCTCTGCTGGCTCAAGGTCTTCCATGATGTCAGCACCGATCGTCTGCAGCGTGGGGAACAAAGCTGCTGTGCCGTCTTGTCCAACTTCAAGGTCCAGGCCCTGTTCCATGCCTCACTTCTTGAATGACTTCACCCTTACGCGGATCTTCAGACACGCTGCTGCCCAGACACGCTGCTGCCATGTCTTGATCAGTGTTCTCCCAGTGCTGATCGCGGTTCTTTTATTCATCCCCATGGCGCGAGTGTTGTCGTTCTCGTGACTGGAGATCTCTTACCGAAGAAAGCAATCACACAATGCGACCGGCTGACTACCCAGAACCGATCAGCGTCCGATCAGCTATATTTAGTAACGACGCCTATTCGCATCATATCTTGACGACTATTACTCAGTCATCACACCTATATTGCTTTGCAGTTGTTTACTTTTCCGCCTGCAGTCGATGTAGCAGCAGACATGACATCCGTCACAGTACCTGCATCTCTCATATTTGCAAAGCAAATCACTTGCTGATGCGCAGCTGGTACGGTTCACTGTAGTGGTATATACTGCCATATGTCGGTAATCCTAGACGGACAAACTGTCCGGGAAAGGCTTCGCAAACATGATTTCAGCGGTAAAGCCAACAGGCTTCCGTAGCTGTGACGAGTGTCCACGTTTCGAACATATCAATGTGACGGAGACCAATAAGTCAAACTTAACAGTAGACGTCTTTAGAGTTCAGTTGTTGATGGTCACACTGCCTCTTGCTCTCTTGCTGTCGTGTTAATCTAAAGCAATACTCGCACAACATCACGGCATGCTCAATTACGTTGCCTCCCCAGGCGTAGGTGCTATTGCTGTTTGCTTAGTCCAGTCCTTTCACTTTGCAGAACACGCGATAGGGACACAGTCTTGCGCTCTCGAATTGACCGAAGCTGCGCCTAGAAGCACGGTCAGCTGACGTGTGCCGAGTTGGTCGATGAGAAGTGCATGAAGCAAATTACCTTCCAACGCTACACCAACATGACCTCGGCGACTGCTTTCAACGCATAAACACAAAGTCACTGTGGCTTGATATGGTCGCCTGAAGACGGTCCATCATCAGCCCAACCTCGTGATCCATGACCGCACTGGTCTCTGTGCACGTTTCGGCAGGATAGCGGGCTTCTAGCGGCCTTCGAGAAGCGAAGCCCCTGCAAGTGCTCGCCCACACCTTCATTTCGCTACCTGCCGGTGGAAACACGACTCAGAGTAAAGGAGCACGACTCATAATTCCACGATAGGGCAAACGCCATGCCCTCTACGTTTTCCGCTCGAGTCTGTTAGATTGATTGCATCATCGGTCCAGGCGCTACCACCACGACGATCACAGAGAGAGAACAGCTTCAAGGCGTCCAGTACCCACACAGCCAAAGCACAGTTCACAAAGACTTACGACTGCGCGTGTGTTACAGCTGTCTACTTGCGGAACCCATCGGATATTGCGCTTTCACGGCATGTTCCACGCCCAGTGATTTGAACACAGCAATCAACGGATCCTCTCCCCACGCGCTCTGTGTTCAATTGTGTCACCGCTGCAACAGTCTGGAATGTTTCTCGAAATTTCATCGATATGATCAATTCGGTACCGAATCCACAAGTTCCTGCAAAGCGAGACTAGTCTTCCGGTCAAGGCTGCGCGATACTTGATGTTCGAACACACCGCTCACAGCTTCCGACTCAATGAAAAGGCGGTGTTGCGGTACACCACGACCCGCGACATGCGCTCGAAAAAGCCGATACCGGTATATTCGGGTACCGAGCGTCCCTTGAAACACTGACAGATGTTCGAGAATGTTTTGGCCCTGTGGTTTCAGGGAGGCGAAATGGCATAACAAGTGCATGCCAAACGTTCAACGCAGGCTCACACAAGTATCCGCCTCATCTCCATTCGCAAGTCCAGGCTCCCTAGAGCCGCTGTCAAGGTCGACTCGTGCGACAGGCAGAGTTTGATTCAGGTGCAGCACGTGTGCTGGGTATCTCTGGTCAGTCAAACGCGCAACGTCGACGTCCTCGCAAGGTTCTTCCTGGCACAGCAGCGAGCAGAACCACTTTCCAGAAGCTCACGACGAGAAAAGTCAGCTTGATGCGACAGATCTCGGAACGCATTGTTCTCGGCAAAGTATCGAGATCCAGTCGCTCACGTGCACGTATTTGCATTCCATCGATTTTTCTCTAGAACTTTACCTTTGCACTTTCAGGACAGTTGATCCTGATGCCCAAGGTGGCGTTCGCCACGACACTGCCATGGAAAGCAGAGCGAGAACAATGACATGCTGTCATTGAGGCAGCAATGAATGCCCAACTTCCGAAAAAGACCACCAGAGCATCCTGAGAAGCTCATGTGCACCGAATCAGAGCAGGATTCTTTCAAAGCTGGCTCGAAAGACTTACATGTCTACCAGCATGATCCATGTAGTTATATCGTCGAGTCTTCGCTGAACACTCGCTCCTGCCAAATCTACTCCCTTCGATAACGCACACCAGGACAAAGTTCAAGAAGACCCGAGAGTCAATCAAGTAGGTCGCATTTTTGCCAGTCGAAGAGCAATCTCGTCAGTTTACTCACCCCTGCACGCTCTGAGACAGCCGGGAGCATCCTGCCCACGACAACTCAACGCACCCAGTCTACAGACCCCGCACGCTTCCGCGTGCCGGCCGCGCCTCACTCTTGCCTCGCTCCAAACTGACTTCGACCCTGTTCCCCACCGGGCTTGCAGCCCTGTGTGGTGCTCTGCTTGGACCAGACGGAATCCTTGCGGACATTGATCTGATCAGAGGTGATAGACAAGGGCCCATTGGTGGATCAGCAACTCGTTCAGGGTGCGTTGACGCGTCGAATTTGTGGGCACATGCACTGTACTCATCAATCGGGGACCAGCGGGCTCGCGCCCACGGCAGGCAGCTTCTGTAGCCACTGGGGAGCGAGTGCTGGAGCAGTGAAACAAGTTTTTTCTGCGTATAAAGGATGCACTGGAGTTTTCCGTGGCGTTCTAGATGCCATGTCTGGTCATGATTGCATCGAGTGGTCCTGTGTAGAGTGGTTGGTGTTTCAGTCGTAGAGAGGTGTACGTGGACTCGCGACTGCGATTCGTTGCTGAGATGCAGCTGCATCTCTTGTGGCCCACCGAACGTACTCCACTAGCTCTATTCTTGGAGAGTGGAGTATCTCGGCGGTTTGGGTAGTAGGGCGATCGATAGCTGCTGGAGTAGGCAGCCGCTGATCTCCTTCACTGTACAGGCCATGCACACACGGAGATTACCAGCAAACCTTATCAATTCATAGTTACTTGCTCAACGAGCATCAAGAGATGCAGTCACAATGTCCATGTCACCAGCCTCCGAAGGTGGCAGGACGGCCGATGGCGCAAGGCGTGTATCGTAGCCTTTGCTGCCATCCACATACTATCGACGCTCGAGTTCCATCGAGTGTCGACCAACCTCTACAAGTAGATGAAAAGGAACCGCATCAAATTGAGCAACCCTAGTGTCTGATGAACACCGTCTTTACAACATCTTCACCAACCAACACCCACAACTCACCAGATATCAAAATCTCAGACACACACGACCCCCAACACCCAACCCAACCACCACACTCACCACACTCACCATGGTCATATCTAATGCACACACAGCGAGTCACTAACCACACGACAAAACCAGACATCTCCCCCACCGCTAGGACCTCCCATCCAAATCATTCAGCATCAACCCCTCAAACCGCGCATCCTCCTACCCCTCCCCCATGCCAAAAACCCATCCACCAGCCCTCGATCCTGCCCAATCCAACCACGTACCAGCGCCACACCACCGCCGCGATCCCCCTCCCACCGACCCCTCTATCTTCGCGCCTTACCCACACGTTACGTTCTCCTGTTGAGCAGCGTCACTGTCACTGTCAGCGTCAGTGTCAGTGTCTGACAGCCGTCCGTCTTTCTACCACTACATAGCATCCGCAGCACATCCGCAACGCATCTGCCACAGAACCGCGTACAAAACCCTGGTAGTACAACTCCACATACCAGACTGAACGCGCGTGACCCGTATGCTCTGCGTCCGCCGCGATTCACATCATGAGCCTGAGGGAGGTGACGACGCTGCGGTATCACGGGCGAGTTGGAGAGGTGCGTGGTAAGTTTGAGGAGGGGATGCTGGCTGTGTAGATGGCAGGGGTTGGGGACGAGGTTATGTAGTGTTGGATTGAGGTGTGTTGAGATCTACGAGGGTGTGAGAAATGAAGATACAGCATCTTTAGGTCTGCGCATCGAGATGTAGCGACGTAGCGATGCGGTTCAGGGTTGGCGTAACGTTGGTGTTCAGTTCTGTTTGATGTGTTATATGTTGTGCAATCTACACGGACTTCTGTACTTGTTCCGTATGTATTGTTCACACGACAGGTCATTCGCATATTAATATGAGAAGAGTTCAAGCCTCCGCTGTGCTTGGTGAGTAGTAGAGTTTACCCAGCATTGTGACTGGAAGAAGCATGCTGCGTGAAGTGCATACTGTACCTTTCAACTCATGGCGCCATCCCGCATGAACGGATTGATCATGATGATACCTTTGTCTCCTTCAGGTGTCACGAAGATAGTAGAAACCATGGTGCTATTCCGCAACGAGGAACTGTCTGTCAATGGTACATTATTTACCTCCATTATGTATAATTAAGCCAACGGAGCACCCCCAACATCGAGCTCGACATCCACACACCTTATCTAGTAGTGTACTGAAACGCTAGACGCAAGCCAGATACAGGTTCCTTGGTGAAAACAAGATGAGCCCATCCACTACATGTCTCTCAACCACAACAGAGGCAAGAATCCATCGCCACTCTACAACAACCACGCACACATGGGCCGTACAGTGAAACAACAAAAGCACATCACAACAACATAGAAGCAGCATACCCAGGCCGTCTGACCCACGTTTCTCAAACACGATGCTCGTGCTACCCATGTCGCCCGGTCGATTGATACACTGACCAAGGCTCCGCGGCGAACAAACGGAAACAAGGTGAGTTGTAACGGATATAGCTATTCGAAACAAGATACATCTTCTCCAGTTGAACACGGGTAGGGTAGGAACAAGGATAAATGTCAGTGGAGAACGGTAGTAGTGGTGAAAGCTTTGGAGAGCAAGGATGTAGATGACGCGAGTGTGCAGTTTCGATGTCTGTGGAAGAATTTGTAATGGCTGTGCTTGTGCTTGATAGTGTATAGGTCACGGTCGAAGAATGCGCTGCAGTGGAGGGTAAGTCGACTCGCTGCGGTGGTCTTGTGTGGTACGCTCACCTGGTCGAGAAAGTAGACGCGAGCCAGGATAGTCAAAATGCCTAGAAGGCTGTTGCAACTTGCAGGGAGAGGTGGAAAAGGTAACGCTCAATCAGCTCAGTTATTTGGCATTTGAACACCGTCATGTCTTTTTTATTACAACTACTTAGTTAGGAAGCTGCTTCGACGTCCTCAAACTCGACGAGTGCCGTCCCAGCCTTACACAGATCCTGCAACACGTTAGCTTCCAGTTCACGTCAACAATGAGAAGGATTGGGAATACCCACCCCTTTGCCATGGACAATCTTTTTGATGACGCCGTCCATCGGGCTCCGAATCACGGTTTCCATCTTCATGCTCTCAATGACTACAAGTGGCTGGTCTTTCTTCACCTCTTGGCCCTCCTCGATCTCTACTCGGAGGACTTTGCAGGGCATGGGCGCCAGTACGCTGTTTGTTACGTCCTTGATTCCGAGGGCTTTCTCTGCCCATTTGGGCATCGCGAGCTGTAGGCGGTATTGCCTGCCTTGCTGGAATAAGGTTAGGCGATCCTCGTCGCGGATGAATGTTGTAGAGAGGCGTGTGTGGGGGTAGTATGTTGTGAGTGTGTTGGTCGAGGGACTGAAGGTGCTTGTCACATCGGCGTATGTTTCCGAGCCCACGGTAATGTCAAATTTGGACGGTGCAGTCTGGCGGATGGTGACGGGTGTGCTTGTCAGATCACCTTTGCCGTCAGCGGGCGTCTCCACTAGGTCGAACTTGCGCTGCTGGAAGCCAAGACCGAAGCCAGCGGCAGAGATCGGTGGACCGGAGAAGGGGTCTGATCTGCTCGAGGAGACCTCCTGAAGCGCAAGACCGAGCGCAGCTTGTCCAAAGACTTCTGGCGCAGGAGGGATGGGTGTGAAAAGCTCGGCGTGGTGCTTCTGGATGTAGCCGGTCTCGACTGAGCCAGCGACGAAGTCGGGACTAATGCACATCTTCTTGATAAACTCGATGTTTGTGATAGGGCCTGCTACTTCATATTGCTCGAGAGCAGTTTTGAGCTTCTGGATAGCAGCTTCCCGCGTAGGGCCCTGGACAATAAGTTTTGAGATCATAGGGTCGTAGTGTGATGAGACTTCGTCTCCTGCAACGAATCCGGAGTCTATGCGTACTGTCGGTGTCGGTGTTGGTGTGCGCAGATGCAGTAGTAGTCCAGAATCTGGGATGAAGTTCATGTCAGGGTTCTCGGCGTAGATACGTGCCTCGATGGCATGGCCACGTTCCTTTATCCTTTGCTCAATCTCTTGCTGTGTAAGTGGAAGGCGACCACCTTCTGCTACGATGAGTTGCCAATGAACCAGATCTGTGCCGGTGACCATCTCGGTGACAGGGTGTTCGACTTGTAGACGAGTGTTCATCTCCATGAAGAAGAATTCGCCGGTGTCGTTGTCGAAGATGAACTCGACTGTACCAGCCCCCTCGTACCCAACTGCAAGAGCAGCTTGTCTCGCCTTCTCCCAGAGATCTTGACGAATGTCTTCAGGCAAGTGTGGTGCCGGTGACTCCTCCAAGATCTTCTGGTGTCGCCGCTGAATGCTGCAATCGCGCTCTCCGAGCGCAACACAATTTCCATGACTGTCCGCAAAGACCTGTACTTCGATGTGTCGCGGTGTTGTGATGTACTTTTCCACGAGCATGACCTCGTCGCCGAACGAGTTGCGAGCCTCGCCCTTGGCTGACGAGAGCTGGTCGAAGAACTCCTGCTCCGTGTTGACGATTCGCATTCCTTTACCACCACCGCCTTTGACCGCTTTGAGAAGGACAGGGTAGCCGATCTTTGCTGCTTCGCTCTTCAAATGGTTAGGATCTTGTTCGGCACCATGGTATCCTGGTACACATGGAACGCCAGCCTTGGTCATGATGTTCTTGGATTCACTGCAGCCCTGTCAGCTAGTGCAGTCACCGCGAAAAGTGCAATGCTCACCTCTTGCTGCCCATGGCTTCAATAGCCTGAGCGGGTGGCCCGATGAAGGTGATACCGGCTTCTGTGCATTTTTTTGCGAAGTGTGGGTTCTCACTCAACTGCACTTTGTCAGCGCCCACGCTATGCTTCATGTCTGGTTGATCGTACGAATCCATAACCAGGATGTATGCCCTGGCAACCTTGCTCCTTCGCAATCTGTATTATCCTGTCACCGTCAAGATACGCGGAAGGGTCGCCGAGGTTCACGGCGAAAGGTGAGCTAAGAGCGTGTTGTGATCGAGCATCTGGGTCTGTGTAGAGGGTTGTTGTCCGCACACCATACTCTGAAGCTGTGCGGCCGACGCGACTGAGGTATATCAGCAAGGTACACTGGAGGAGACTGAGGTTCGTACAGCGCAATTTCTCCCCGGTTGGCAATCAGGACGGAGGTAAGCGCTCTAGCAGCCGGTGCAGTTGTGGAGTTGAAGCGGGCGCCATTGGCAGCTACGAGCTGGCGCGAGAGATGAGATGACTTTCGGAGAGCACGCATGGTCACGGTAGGGATTGTGAGAAGTGAACTGAGTTCGATTACAAGCTACGAAAGAACATTGTTGTGCATGCGCGGGACAAGGCCGAGCTCTTGGAGTGGAAAGCTGGGGTACATTTAAGCCGAGGCTGCAGCTTGAACCGCACCTTACCGTGGTGCGCCGTGGACCGAGCCAGCTGCATGTGCGACATTCTCGAGGCCGCTACATGGACGCTCGGAGCAGACCGACCGCCCAACTAGGCAGGAGTTGAAGGTGAGGGTGAGGGTGAAAGGAATGACGCATGTTTACTGCATCTTGTTAGGTGCTGTACGCTGCGCGCTGCTTACTCAAGTGCCCTGGACCCTTGTTTGTTAGTTTTCGACACCCTTACACACGGTCGCGCATCCTTATTCTCGTTCTCATCCACTTGACATCAACATCCTCGACTCCACCGACTCCCCCGCACTTCGAGATCTACTACCACAAACAACGGTGACACCGCAATCTCGAACCCTCCGCCGCATCGACTACCGGCCGCTTGCGTACGCATCTCGCCGTTTGTGCGACCACAAAGACTACCGCATGCAGTCTGCTGCACGAAGCCCACTATGAGCGACTACGGCGACGACTATTCCGACTATGGGGAGGAATGGTTCTACGTCGAGGAAGAGTTCATGGCGGCAGACGACTTGGCAGAGCACGCTGTCGCTTCACCTCCGCCTACTACGTATGCGGACGAAGATGCTGCCGAGGACTGGGATCGATTTGATTATTTCAATGACCTCGAATACGCGTCAGACGGCTACGATGATGCAGTTTTCCAGGTTCACGAAGCCAAAGGTGCAAAGATAGGCGAGAAGAGGAAGCGCCATGTCAAGCCCGCTGGCAGTAAGAAGAGGCAGCGTTCGCTAGGAGACACAAAGGCACCAGCACCGGGGATGTCGCCTATTGTTTGGCGTTCGCAGACTGATCGAGGACTGCAGCCTAAGCTGTTAGACCACGACGCTCAGACATACACTGTGCTCCGAGATTGGAGGAAGAAGCTCCAGGACACACCACAGTGGGCTCGTGGGTCGCCGCCACAGTCACCTACCGTACAAGCTGCTCGAGAACAAAAGAGTGTAGCTAAAGGCACAAGCACCGTAGAACCCGCGTCGCCTCCTTCTGAAATTGACGCCGAAGACGAAGGTGCACACGAGGACGAGATGGACATTGATCCAGGGGCCCTGATGGCTGCACTACAGAGTCGACTCGCAGAAGCTGGTGGTCCACTGAGCGGCATGGATCCACAGCAGCTGCTAGACTTCGCCATGAGGATGGCCACAGGCAAAGACGCAGGGGACGACATAGCAGGCGAAATGGCTGATGCCATATTCGATCACGGCGAGGAAGGCGACGAGGAGGATTCAGCGGTGGAAGCAAATCTACTCTCATGGGTAGCGCAACAGCGCAATAGCGGTACAGAGCCTCCTGCAAGTGCACCGAACGCAACGACGACCAACAGCGTCAGGCAACCCCCAACACCCATTAAAGAGGAAGCTGGTACACGCGCGTCGAGCAGGACCGTCAAGGTTAGCCAAACGGCGACAAAAAGTCGCTCACAGAACTCATCTTCTCTTAAAAGGAAGACAGGCAATGACGATGACGAAACTGAAGCTTCTGCAAGACCCGCGAAGAGACGAGCAACACGGACGTTCGATGCGCCAACTGCAGCAAGCCAGGCAAGGACTGCACCACCGAAGAGTACAAAAGGTGGGCGGAAGAAGTAAACGTCGCGTATCGTTTTGAGGTATTGTGTTTGCAATGCACCTTTGTCTCATATTTGCAGCTCTCATGTCACCTTGACCTTCTGAACGTCAGCCACCAGTTGCTCGTACCCGTTATAACTAGAGGCATGCACTTGTGACGATGTGGCGCGTCGTGTACATGCAACGGGAAGATCACGACAAGGGTACCGCGTTTTCGGGCGTGTAGCGCGGTGTGATTACCGTCTACCCTGGGGATGATGTACTTCATCACGCATGGCAGAGAGACTCGGATAGGGCATCTGGAGGTAACAGTACGGTATAGCCGTGGGTTCGGTCGAAATTGCCACACCCTCAACTTCAATAGCTGCAGCCAAGACAGCCTCAGGTGAAAAGTGGACAACATGTGACCCTTGAGGACGTTATGGCTAAGCCAAAGACGATGGCAAAGCTGAGTGCTGGACGGTACCCAATAGTCGTGTCTGTTCCCGTCACCACTGCATTCTTCGTGTACTTTGCCTCTTGTCCTAAGGCGAACATCGAAGCCAGTCTAACTAATGCCGTAATCGTTCTCTAGTCGTGCAAACTCTTTCTGCGCCACGGCACGGCAAAGCCGACTGCTTTCGAACATACAATGCCATGTGACCCTGCGTAAGATGCGTTTGCCCACTGTCGTCACGACTGTGATGGTGGCCAATCAGAATCACGCCTGCCGTCTTGGGGGTGAGCTACAGGACTTAGTCTAACCAACTACCACGCCCAAGATCGCAGCTACCGTCGCGTAGATCCGAACGCGTGAGCTCCGCGGCTAGCAGGGAAAGAGAGTGGCTGCCCTGCTCACAGCGGGTAGTAGTATAATACCCAGCTGTGCGGTCTTGCGCAACCAAACACACGCGACTCACCTCAGCCCATTATTGTGATTCTCTCCCTTGCATCGAGACTCACAATGGCTTCTCATGATTCTGGTGATCTCACTCACGTGGATGAGAAGAAAGACTCGATCCCTCCTCCTTACAAGGAGGTCCAGGTCCCTATCTACAACGACTTGGAGACAGCCTCCTCTGAGGACCTCTCGATAGGTGCGATCCTGCGCGGCACTGCAGCAAAGCCCCTCAACACTTTTGAAAAGAAGGCTGCGCTCATCAACGTCGAGCTCGACAAATTTGGTCTTGGAAGATACCAGCTCTGCATCTGGTTCCTCTGCGGCTTTGGCTATTTCTTGGATCTGGCCTGGTCACAGGGTGTTGGGCTTGTCTCAACAGCCATCTACCAGGAGATGAACGTTGCTGATGCTGACACTGGAACCATTTTCGCATGTGCCAATGCTGGCCTCGCTCTCGGTGCGCTCGGATTCGGACTGGCAGTCGACATCATTGGCAGGAAGTGGGCCTTCAACTTGACCTGCTTGATCACCTCGATCTTTGGACTTCTCTTGGTAAGCCATACATTCAGGACACTTGGCGTGAATTGCTTGCTAAGAGAAAACTAGGCTGCTCCTAAATTCAACTACGCTGCCATCTGTGGAATCTACTTCCTTGCTTCACTCGGTCTTGGAGGCAATATCCCCATCGACGCGACCATTGCTCTCGAGTTTCTTCCTCAAAACCGCCGTTACTTCGTCGCGCTCCTGTCCATGTGGCAGCCAATCGGTGTAGTTGCTGCGTCTGCCATTGCTCTGGGCACTGCTGCTAAATGGCGTTGTGACCCCGAGCTGCCATCTTGCCGAGCTGTTGCATCTGGAGAGCCATGCTGTACCGTTGACAGCAACATGGGATGGCGCTACAACCTTATCATCCTCGGTGTAATGACTCTGGTCATCTTCTGCCTACGATACTTTGTCTTCAACTTCCACGAGTCGCCCAAGTTCCTACTCAGCAGAGGCAGAGAGGCTGAGGCTATCGAAGTTTTGCACAAGATCGCCAAGTTCAATAGGGCACCGCCTCCGACCCTGACCATTGAACACCTTGCTGCAATTGATGCCATGGACGGAGTTGTGCACGAAGAGGCGCCAACCAACCTCACACGAGCAGAAAAGAATAAGCGGGTCATCAAAGGCTTCGGTACAGAAATAGCTCGCTTGAAGGGCATTTTCACCAACAAGCTTTCCTGTCTCATCTTCGTGCTACTCGGCATCGCGTACATGGGCGATTACTGGTCTTTCAACCTCGCAGGTTCCTTCCTACCTATCATCTTGCTACGAAACAACGTCGACAACGGCCGCGGATCTGTCGTAGACACATATCAGCAATACCTCATCATCTACTCGCCTGGTATTATTGGTGCTGCGCTCGCTCTGGCTTCCATACAGTTGCCTCTTTTAGGAAGGAAGTGGTCGCTCGTTTTCTCTGCTATCTGCCAAGGCCTTGCCATGGCTATGTACACGCAGGTCGAGAACACTGCTGGATTTGTCGGCCTCAACGCGCTCGAGTACATCATGCAAACTGTAAGTTTTCTCCCAAATGCTAGCTGCAGCAATCCCTAACATTTCGAACCAGTACTTCAACGCCGTTCTCTATGCTTCTGCGCCTGAGCTATTCGACACTAGCTATCGCGGTAGTGTCAGTGGCATGCTGTCTTGCCTAGGTCGTCTGGCAGGTATCGTCGCTCCTTACGCCGGATCGCAGTTGCTCGCCAATCAGAGCTCGGGTATCCTCTGGCTAGGTGCTGGTGGTATTTGGCTCTCGGCTTTGATGATGGTGTTCTTGCCCGTTGAAATGAGGAACAGGCAGATGTTCTAGATGCATATGCATTAAACATACGCTGTAATCTTCCCTTTCCAAGCCTATGCTTTGAGCAGTTGCTCAGCATGATGTCCACATTCGTAGTAATGCCAACTTTTCTCCTGAGAACTACACATTTTCTATGCACCTCAATTGTAGTGCGTTGCAAACATCTGTTTAGACGCCACCAGCTCGTACTCGCCATTAGTAGCTTGGCTAGGCGGTCGCGGTGGCGAGGCTATGATAGCTATGATAGTTTGCCCCATATGACCATCTTCAACGGGTAGGAACAGGAAAGGCTCGTCTACGAAGAATTCTCATGATCCACCCCGCGGAAGTCGTCGACATGGGATTCTTCCTTGTTATACCTGCAGGGATGAGAAGTCGATGCAGACCCACTTTCCGATCCCAAATTCTGCCCCACCGACCCCACCAATTCTTTTTCCGCGCCCTAAGGACGCGTCTCGATGCTGCCCTCCTCGCCGATTCCAAACAGCACAGATACCGTGAACATGAGCATGCCACACCGGAGCATGACTCGCCAACAATGATTGTCACATCGCATCTCCGGATTACAACTCCTCGAACATGGGTGGCCGCGGACGCGTGAAGCGCCAACAAGTCGGAGCCGATGATGGCTGGACAGTCATTACCCATGGGCTATCGAATCTCTCCGTGGGCAACAAGAAGGGGAAAGGGAAGGGGAACGGTCCGAGATACAACAACGCATCACAAGCCGGTTCCATGCCAGCGGCCACTGTAGATGGCTTGACAGCTGAAAAGCTGCTTCGCGACTTCAACAACCGCACCGAGAAGTGGGAGGCTACGGCTTGTGCACAGCATTTGCAGAGCGTGTTGGCGAAGACGGAGTGGGGTGTGAGAGAGGCTGTGTGTATTGGCATTGGCAGCTTCAGTCGTGATTGGGAGCACAGACATAGAGCCATGTGGCAGCTTGTCTTGTTCGTGTCCGTCGTCTCGCGCTGTAAGCTTCTCCGTCGCGAAGCTCTAAGTGGTGCTAATCTATTCTAGTGCGGAAGAACAATGTAGAGGTGAAACTCTACGCCCAAGAACCAGCCTTCACGCCCCTCGACCACGCGTTCCTCTCTCTCCTCGACGTCGGCGTCTGCACCAACGATATCGAAACACACATCACGAACCGCTCTTTCGTGTTTAGTCCGTTTGTCGACTGGTACATACTGCTCCCCATATTCCTGAAGGATAAGGACCCTGTGCTGTACGTGGGCAACGAGATTCTGGATGATTACGGGGCGTTTGCGCAGAGCGAGGAGAAGAGGGCGAAGCTGGAAGAGTGTAATGAGCTGGGAAGGAAATGGTTGGTGAAGAGGGATATGGTGAAATTGGGGGATTTTGAGATGCATCCGCATGCTTTGAATGGGATGGTAGTTTACTGGGTTCAGGATAGTGAAGGGCATGGAGTAAAGGTTGAAGAGACGAGCCAGGAAGCGATTGAGGGGAAAACATCGAAGGCTGCAGATCAAGATCATGGAAATGAGGCAGAGAAGAAACCAGATCAAGAAACAGACACAAAGGAGGATGTGGAGAAAAGACCAGAAACAAACGAATGAAAACGTATTGCTAAGTTGTCGATGAACAAAGATATCATCCTCTGCTACATGAGCGAACTGGTGTACTATCTGCCTGGAGCTAGGTTTCCACCAGTACATGCCGTGTAGCCTCACGTGGGCCCTCACGTTGAGTCCTCGTGATAGAGGCCAAAGCATATCGCTGTCGTGTCTTCGAGATCTTCACCATTCAAGCTTCAAGCTCTCAGCCCAGGTCCCCTTCTTCTCGACTTTGATAGCATCCTGCACATTCCCCTTGCCCATGTCACCGCCGTAGAAGTGAGCGAAAGCACCGTGCCCTACTTCGTCCCACTGGATCCTCGCCTTGTTGTCCGCATTGACGTTGCCATCTCCGTCTGTGCCTGCTTCGAGCACGTTGTACTTGAGCTTCAGCAGCCATAGCTCAGTGAAGTCACCAAAGAAGCGGTCTGCAGTGCCGGGTACCTGTTCAGATGTAGACAGGTGGATGAAGCCATCGTTGCGGTCCAGATCTGAGAGCGGCAGGCGGTCAGGGAGGGGTGATGGTGGGGCGGAAGGGAGGATCTTGTAGAGGTAGGTCGGGAGGGGCGATGGCGCTGGCATTGTGGCGGATGTCCTATTGCAACGAACTGTACCAGGGGATAGACTGTGTACCAGCCCTTTGGTCTTTACGGGATAGTGATGCGTGCTGGGATGCAAAGTCGCGTTGGTGAAAGATGGAGCTTCGACGCGTTGATTGGTCATTAGCGCTTACGTTATCGCGACCGGACGAACGAAACGTGGGACTCCAACGACGGGAGCGCGCCACGAAAATCAGGTCGGAAACGGCACAGGTTACAACATGGACGAACAACTCTATTTCTCTAATTTCGATTCGTATCATTACCAGCAGCGGTCCAGGCGCAGGTTCTGTGAAGGTCACCACTCATCGTTTGGCTGAGCGACGTCATTGCTGCAACCAAGTCAGCGCACAATATCGTATGAGGACAGCAAGAGTTATTGAAAGATCAAGCTTTGGAGCTTGCGGCATAAGCATACCAAGGAACGGGGCGCCTGGACCTGGGACTTCACATTGCGCATTCCGAAGCTTTCCCCTAAGCCCTTCGTCACGGCTTCAGGATTTCACGACTGGTTCAACCTCAGTGAGCTGCGGCTCCATTAATGCTCTTACCTGGAACGGTACGCAACGACTTCAAGCTCGCCAATCATGTCACCCTCTTCGCCAATTTTTGAGAGGTTCCGCACCTTCTTGAGGCCACGCAAATCTGAGCGGTCTGCCTCGAAACCGGACATCAACATGCACGAACCACCATCGTCCGGACTGCAGCCTGATCCGCACTCTGCAGGCGCTGTAGCATCGCAACCCAGCAACGCTCATCTAGAGTATCAAGGTGGCGGCTCTTCGTTTTTGCAGAGCCTTCCAGCTGAGTCTGCAGCGCCATTTCAACCGCGACCAACCTCTCAGCGTTCTGATCTCGAAATCCTGCATACCCGGTTGTCAAATGCTCATTTACTTGCCCACCATCAGTTTGAACTGCATCCTGCAGGTGGCGTGTCTTACAAGCCGCATGTGACTGGCCCCACCCGACATGGACGTCAGCCGTCTCATTCGTTGCTGCCACATGTCCAGCCGGAGCCGCTGTCATCGGATCCTCTGATGATCAACACCCAGAAGCCGATCCCGGTTCAACTAACACACACTGAGAAGGAGATCTTTCAGTCGCTTGACGTTCCCAGCGCTCTGTGTTGCCTAAGCAGAGGTAACGAAGACTTGCACCAGTCCTTTATCAGCTTTGGGCGTCTGAATGAAGGGGCCGCCAACGCAGTATTTAGCATACAGCCAAATCATCATGAGAAGAAGGCAAGCGGCTTCTTGTTTGTCGCAGTCAGAGATTCAGGTGACACGGCAACGGCGATCCCTTCTCACATGGTCGTCGACAAGGTGCTCAGAGTTAGCAAAGGGCTGCCAAAGAGCTTGAGATCTGAAGTGATTGTCGACGGCTTCATGGCAGATGTACGGCCACTATTTGTTTCGCTGTCAGCACCCACTACCGCCTCCCAAAATCTTGAGGAGATCGACCTCGACAAGCATCTCATGGCGCATCTTCCAGTGGTGCTCCTCGACGAAGCGATATCTGTACTCAAGGATCTAGTGCCGGCTATTCGACCGCTAAGCAGCACAGCCCAGTTTGGTATCCTGCTCCCTGATATGTCTACAATCGAAGGACAAAATATCACTTTCGAGATCAAGCCAAAGTGGCTCGCACAATCGCCGGCTGCACCTCCGGAGGCAATCCGTTGCCGAACCTGCGCTCTGCAGTTTTCACGGGGGAAAGGTGTGCCCGACGACTACATATGCCCGCTACGGTTGAGTAATGAGGGTCCAACTTCCAAGGATGATATGGCCTGGATTCGACGCTGGGCTGAAAATTCCTTATCGTTGCAATCTCAAAACAGTGGAAATGCCAGTTCAGATCAGCAAGCGAATCTCGGAGTCCTTGTCGACCATGTAGTTGCATACTTCACTACCGGCGACGGCCGGACGCTCCTGCTACATCTGAAGAAGCTCCAGACAACTCTCGATTCCGAAGGCATATTGCAGCGCTATGCACGCTCCCGTGACGACTTCAATTTCGTATACGATCTTCGCCTTGCAATGACTTTGCGAGATTGCTCCTTGTTTGTTGTAGTACCTCTGCACGAAGGCATTATCACGTCCAAACTTGCTGATCTCGACTTCAAGTCGGCTGAGAAGATTGACGACTGGAGAGATAAGGAGGCGGCTTTGGTTGATGAAGGCTGGTATGTGAAGAACCCAGAGACTCATAATGTGTGCTTGTTGGCGGGCAGGAAGTTGGCATAGTTGTTCGAACACAACGTGTCTTTAAGTCCACCGAGCAAAAAGGGTTGGCGTTCGAAAGGGCGTTAGGACTTACATTTCTCTTGCCAATTTCTGGCTTCTCGTTATAACGAAAAGTGCGCGGTCGCACAAACGGTCTAATTGTATATCACAGAGCAGGCTCACAGAGCAGGCTAAATGGGGGTAGTTCCGGTTGTTATGCCGTTCAGTTCCGTCGAATCGGATTGCATGGATGGCCATTATTGCCACGCCTTAGCGTATCCCACGTATTGAGCATCCCAAGCTTCGGCGTACGTCACTTCCTCGCGTTCAATAATACCGCCCAATACCATAATTGCCTTTCGACACTCTGGAAGTCCTTGTGATTATCGCGAGTACAATGTCTAGTAAAACAGCACCCTACGAAGGGACTACATCGAGAGCGCAAGCGCAACAACGCGCGCCACTTCCAGAAGCCGAGGATGCTCCAATACCTACATATGCAGAAGCAAACGGTTATGCGCCACCACCAGGGCCACCGCCGGCCGCAGCATCAAGTGTAAATCCACGCACTGAAGTCGCATCACCGCCGGCTGCAGACGAGCTCCCCGGCTACGACACTATAGACCCGAAGAACACGACTTTCCTCCTATACAGCACATTCATACACACACCCAACGGTCCAGCATACCAATTATCATCAGCTCTCGATTCCCAAAACTCGCCCTTACGAATACGACGTCTCCAAGCCGCCGAGATCCCTCTTGCACACGAACTACCCATACACTTCGACCGCTCTCAGACCCTCTATGAGATACAAGACCCACCATTTCGCGAAAACGAATACTACATGGTCGGCAAGAAACCGCACTGCCATGGTGGCGCTCTGCAGTTGACTTTTGGATGGAAGACATGGCATATTAGACACATCGCTGGGCCCAACTCTGCGCCGAGAGAGATCATGACATGCAGGAAAGTCGCCTCGAGTGGGGGATTGTTTGGAAAGGGCAAAACAAAGAGTGGAGCTGTGGAAAAAGACGGTTTGACAGAGCCTTTCGAGTGGAAAGACACAAATGGCCGACTTTTGGCTACTGAAGGATTGCAGCTGCTTGCTGGTGGAGTTGTACCTACGTTGCATTTGAGTGCGGACTTGGATAGCATGTGGAGGGAGTTGATGATAAGCTTTTGGGCGGCGAGGCTGTGGGCGACGTTTAGATGAGATTGATCTCTTCGATAGTATCGGGCATCTGTACTGATACCGTCACACAGCTTGTAGATTTTCGATTTGCATACTTTGGAGCGCATTGTGCTGGTGTTTGAGGCTAGGTTGGCGTACATACTGTATTTTTTGGCATTGTTTTGTTGTTACTTGACTACAACGTAGCATGCCTTGAGTGCCCACGCATTCACATCAATCTCAGTAGTTTCACATGTTCCATCGAGCTAGTCGTGTCCTTGCCTGGACCATGTGGCTGTCGGTTCAGCGGACTGGTCTGTACATGTCGACGTCATGAGGCTGAACCGAGGTTCGAGGTTCCCCGCAAAACGGAGCTCCACGATCACCTGCAGGCACAACAACCGCAATAATGTATCATTGAGACCGGGTCCACGTGTCAAAGGGAAGAGAAAGGCGAGCTGTACCATTCTGTCGGGAAGCAGAGCACGCATCGACCAACTGAAAATCAAGCAAGACCTGTTGGACTAGAGTCTTGCTGCACCTGGACCAGCAAGATGCCATCGAAGTCGCCATTCCCAGATGTAGAAATTCCCAACCTGGACTTATGGGGCCTCATCTTCGACAGCAAAGACCGCGACTTCTCAGACGACAAAGTTCTCTACCGCGCCATCAACTCGGATCGCAAATACACATTCGCCGATGTCAAAGCACACGCAACAGCATTTGGCGAAGGCCTCTGCAACCTTTGGGACTGGCAACGAAACGAAGTTCTAGCTCTATACACGCCCAATGATATCGATGTACCACCGATCATCTACGGAACCTTCTTCGCAGGCGGCATTGTCACCCCAGCAAACCCGGGATATTCAGCGGATGAACTGGCTTACCAGTTGGAGAACTCTGGAGCACGAGCGCTTGTTACAACAAAGGCGTTTTTGAAGACTGCACTTGAGGCTACGAAGAAGGTTGGGATTCCTGATGATCGGGTGATTATTCTAGGAGCTGAGAAGGATGATACGCATCGAGTTAAGCACTGGACGAATATTCGGAAGACATCCGGAGCACTGAGGTATCGACGGAAGAAGGCTAAGCCAGAGGATCTGGCATTTTTGGCGTACTCCAGTGGCACGACAGGGTTACCAAAGGGCGTAATGCTCACACATCGAAACATTGTTGCGGATCTGCTGCAGATCAAAGGTTCCATTGGACATTGGTATAGCTCCAGAGACGACAAATTCCTTGGTGTGCTGCCCTTCTTCCATATCTACGGTCTCACAGGATTAGTACATCAAATGCTGCACAGAGGGATAGAACTCGTGGTCATGCCTGCGTTCGATATGGAGACATTTCTACGGACGATCCAAGACCACAAGATCACATTCATCTACGTTGCGCCGCCTGTCATTGTACGGCTGGCACGAGACAAGATGGTCGACAGATACGATCTGTCTTCAGTCAAGATGATTACAAGCGGTGCTGCGCCCCTCACAAAGGAGCTCGTCGACAGTGTCTACAAGCGGCTCAAAATCAAGATCAACCAAGCCTACGGCCTTAGCGAGACAAGTCCAATGACACATACCCAAGTAAGCAAATAGCCTTGAACTTGGTATTGGTACACTAACATCGTCTAGCCCTGGGACGAATGGTACACGTCTGTCGGCAGCGTGGGCAAGATGTTCCCCAATATGAACGCTAAATACATGTCACCTGACAACACGGAGCTCGGTCCTGGCGAAGTAGGCGAATTATGGCTTTCCGGACCAAACGTGTTCAAGGGGTACTGGAAGAATGAAGCTGCTACAAAGGACTCCATCACATCGGATGGCTTCTTCAAGACCGGCGATATCGGGTTCCAGGACAAACAGCATAACTTCTACATCACTGATCGAGTCAAAGAGCTCATCAAATACAAGGTCAGCTCTCTCCTTACACACACGCTTACTTCCAAGTCACTAACAGAGTCGAAGGGGTTCCAGGTCGCGCCAGCCGAGCTGGAAGGGAAGCTAATGGACAACGAACTCGTGGAAGACGTAGCCGTAATCGGCGTGCAGGACGAACACATGCACACCGAAGTGCCCCGAGCCTACGTCGTAGCCGCAAAAGCCAACGGCGAAGCTGGAGAGCCCGAGGCAAAGGCAATAGTGGATTGGATTGGGAAGAAGGTCGCCAACCACAAGCGGTTGAGAGGCGGAGTAGTTTTTGTGGCCGAGGTGCCTAAGAGCGCGAGTGGGAAGATTTTGAGGCGGCTGTTGAAGGAGAGGAGTAAGGATGATACGCCGTTGGGGGTTACGAGTCGGGCTAAACTGTAAGAGTTGGTTGTGGAGCGCAACCATTTTCCCGCTGATCTGGAGTTGCCTTGGATAGCAACATCCAATTTGATCACAGTATTATACTACAATAAGTAGGCATAGTCAGGCTACAACAAGGCACGCGCGATTTGAAGCTGGTCGCAGCAAGCCGCTCAGGACCCGGAGTAGACCATATAAATCCCAAATGACCACAAAGCCCAACAACACAGATTACGCAGCATCCACCCAAGCGCCTCACCACACCCAAAATCTTACAGACTCTGCATTTCTCCGAACCCCAACATCCCAAACCAACAAGGGGCATTTTGAATCTACAGAGTCCGACAGGCGCGTGTGGCTGTTTGGGTTCTTGGACTACTTCTTGTTGATGGGGCGTTTGGGATGGGTGGTGAGGTTTGAGGCAGTATTGGGGCTTTTGGTGTGGGTCCGTGCAGTGTGGACACTCTCGGCAATTACAACAGATGCATTGGAGACCTGAGACTTCTTTCGACAATGTGAGACGATACTCTCGATGTCTGGGATATCTTATGTTTTTGAAATGAGATTATTATGGTTATTTTCTGAGAAAGGTTTATATCAACCAATCATATGGTTCGATGGTGTAGTTGGTTATCACGTCAGTCTAACATCGTTAGCTCACTGAAGGTCTCCAGTTCAAGTCTGGGTCGAATCATCTTTTTGCACTCGCATGTGGCTTGGTATCGCATGATCTTAGCCAGATGTACGTAACTTTTTTGCTATCATCTGTAAGCAGAATACTGAAAGATCGTGACAGCGTCCACAGTCATCTGTGGCGGAAGGCTGGAATCTGCAAGTGTTCGGTTCTTTTGACAGTCTTGGGTCGTGTGGAGTGGTAGCGCGTAGCAAGAATGATACGAATGCTGAATAACAGGAGTACTTGATGCTTTAATGCAATAGTAGGTTGAAAGTTGAATTGATCTTAACTGATATGTATTGAATAATCTCGCCCGCCGGCGTCGGAGTGGTAACCACCTGGGTATCGAAAACTTTCGACAACAGTCGAAGAAAAGAGAGAAGAGAAAGATTACGTATATGGTGGTGTGAGTAGGTGGTGGTATCTTTGCGCGTGAGCGCTATCGCTTCTAGGCTTGTAACTGGGCCCCTGAGATAGATAATGAGAGTTGTGGAACAAGGTGGCGCTGAAAACGGCGTCGGAAACAGTATCCAAACATGACGCATGCTCCAAAAAGAGCGCTTGTAAATGTGTACATCTGTACGTTGCTGTGAAATGCTTTTGTAGCAACAAAGGAAATGGAGCGTAAGTGTCTTGAAACTTCAAATAGAATCAATAGCGAAGAAACTGCTAAGGCGCTGTTCAGCCGTATGGCATGTTGCATCGTATCACGTTCGGTTTGTTCTTCTGTCTATTAGAAGCCACGGAATGGATCGTTGTCGATATCATCATACAAACCTGCCGCTCGCAGGGGTCGCTCACGTGCACTGTCGCTCCACTGGCTACTACGACGATGACGGACACCTCGGGGCTTTGCCTGCAATCCCTGACGTTGAGCAGGATCCCCCAGGGCGTTTTCGATGAAGGCTTCCATGCGGACAGTGCCCATAGCATCGAAGAAATGGTTGCGTGTTGATGTACTGGCCTCGGATGTGCGGCTGCTTACGACACCGTTGGTTGGGTTGTAAACTGAAGATGGCACTGAAGGAGGCTGCATAGACGAGTACATGTCTGATGACCCGTTTGAGTACACGGAAGGCACTTGCTGGTGTGAGAAGCTGCGGAAAGGAATGCTAGGTGGTGGTGCCCCAGGGCCTGTAGAGCTCCTCTTGCGCCCATGCGCCGGCCCGCGGGGAATAGAGGGTGGACTGGCAGACTCTGTTACTGGCCCTTCGTAGCCAGCAAGCGACGGAAGACTCGGCATAGGCTCATTTTGTGCTGCGTACCGCTGCATTACTGGATTGGCCCTACCCTTGGCAAGACGCACAGAGTCCTGCACTCGGGAGCGACGAAGCGTCGCACCTCCTGCGCGCTGCGGGAGGTCCTCCACCGGCGGTGGTTGAGGCATAGCTCCAAGGTCAGGCATAGGTGCGCTCGAATGGGCCAAGAAGGATAGCGCGGTCAACCACAAGTAGTGACGCTCTCGTGACATGGTCGTGAACTTTAGAGCACGTGCGGGTGTCAGGATCAAGATCGACCGGTTGAAGAGTGTTTCGTTTTTCGGTGCCGGACTGTTGTCGGCGACGTCGAGAACGGATTGTATGGTTACTAGAAGTTGTTAATCATTGGCTTTGGCAAAGTTTGACACACTTACGTTTGCGACCGCTCTTGCCCATGAGCGCAGAGCCTGAAGTAGGTTGTTTACTGCTCCACAAAATTGCTCGCTCGTACGGCGATATCCACACCCAACGCCTGTGACGTACGCCACCACTGGGCAGAGAGGTTTCTTCAGCCACACGGTCGGTAGAAGTTTCAGGTCCGCCAAATGGCTTCCTCTTACGCACGTACTTCCACATGAATTCGCCTATCATCGCGGCAGCGATCGCATCAACGACATTAGCTTGAGAATTGGAACTCGCAACCGAGTGACTGGCCGTATACGCGGTGTTGGTAGACAGTTGATGGCGATGACCGAAGCCACTTGCGCTCATGATGTCGCTAGGCAGAGGAGGTATCGATTCAGTGTCGGGTATGCTGGGTGTCATTGGCAACACGGGAGACCTGCTCCGGGAGCGTCCAGTTCGGGACACTGGTGCCGCTGAGCGCACTTTCCGGATACTATCCTTTCGTTGGTGCTTGGTAGCATGCATTCGACGACTAGCATAGGTGCCACCGTTTCCAGGTGTTGGGCTTCCTGATCCCTCACTCTTGCTCTGAGGCTTATTGCGTGAGCTTGAACGTGCAGGTACTGGGAACGGCGGCTGAATGTGAGTGCTGGAACCCAGGCTGCTCATGCTCGGATTCATGTGTGCTGAAGTGCCAGACTGAATCATAGCTGAACGACGGATACTAGGTTGGCGGCTCATAGAGTTTCGCTTCGTGATCTTTGCCGACTTCTCCAGAGATGTGCGCTCGGATCCGACGCGACGAGAGGGCTGAGAATCCTCAGAGATTCTGGACGTCGGCATGACTTCTTTGTCCTCTGGCACTGGTGTAGGTGGATTGACCGGCCGACCGCTCTTGGCATTGCGTGACGATAACATCGGTGTCATATATGGCTGACTTCGATATTCATCCCCACTCGCATCTGCAAAGTCTTCCTCGTCCGAGGAAGGGCCATCAAAACCGGCAAACAAACTGCTCGTCCGGAAAGGTCTTTTGAGAATCTCGATCTGGTGATTGCGGGACAATGGGCCATTGTCGTTGTTACCAGGATAGCGGTTTTCTACTCTAGTATCCGCAGCTTTCTCTAACAGTGTTATCAAATCTTGGCGGGCCGCTGGTTTCGCAGAAGGTTGCTCAGAAGCACTACTAGCAGGGTGATGCAAGCCTTCTTTAATACCGCTGCTAGCTAAGAGGCGCTCCTGTTTCGATTCTGGAGTACCTGGCTTGGAGGAAATAGCCGAGGGCAAGAGGTGAGGAGGTAGCTTAATAGGACGCTGATCAATTCTAATGGGCTCTGTCTGCATGCCGTACGATCTCATCGACGCAGCTAGGTCATTTTCTGTTTGAGTCGCAATCGTCTTGGTGCCTGGCGGTAGCCTTGCATCCTTCGGCGAGGAAGGAACTGAGTCAGGTGCGTGGATGGCTATGGATGGTATGGATATCGGTGCCGGTGGAGCAGCCGGGTTTGCCTTTGAGAACAGCTGAGTATGCTCTTTGTTAAGCTCAGTTTGTGTTGAAGAAGATACGAGTTCGGTCTTGAAGACCGGTGACACAGGAGATGCAGGCAGTTCAGCGGTCGGAATAGCGATCTTTGGTGTCGGCGGTGGACTAAGTGGCTGCTCGATTGTTTGAACAGAGCTGGACGTCATAGCACATGACGTGGAACTAGCGCTCTGTGAGGGACCAGGAGACTCAAGCAACAACGAAGTGCGTTTTCTACGCTGATTCGCTTCCACCTCAGTACGAGTCGGGGAGCTATCGAGAGGTTTAGACTGCACAGGGGATTCATCGACTGTTTGCGATGAGGCTTCAACCATGGTAGGTAGCACAGGCGATGTTGGAGGCGAAGGCTGAAATCCGGTATCCACATAGATAGGTGTGGTCGGTGGAAAGACCAGAGTGATTTCTTTCGGTGTTATCGTGACCGCGGACCGAGTTGTCTCATGCGACAACTGGACGGGGTCATGCTCCTGAGCAACTGCAGGGGTGTCCTTGTTAGTCTGTTGAGCATCACTGCTCAATCCCAGGATACGTTTCGCTTTATCATCGGGGCACATGGACTGTCGTGACTCGAGAACTCTCCTTGCTCGCATCTCATGTTCAGGAAAATCATCAGAGTCCAGCTCCAGCTCATCCAGATCCTCTTCTTCCTCGTCGAAAATGAGCTCGTCTGCAAGACTTAGGCCGTTCCCTCGACTGTGGCCCTCGTTACTCAACAAAGACATTCGATAGTTTCGACCGATACTCCTGTAACTGCTGTTGCTGAGGTTTCTTGAGTGCCGTCCGATCTGAGTTGAAGAGCGTCTCTGTGGTGAGGAGTGCATGCTAGCCGTATCGCTTGCGCCACCGTCTTTTCCATCCTCGCCTTCGCTTTCGACATTGGCATCTTCACGAGCAGCCTCGTGGGCGGCGAGCTCGTCCAGGAGAAGTTTGAGTCGTGATTCTGATATGTGCACTCGGCGCTCCAGAGTCCGTTTCTCACCAGCCCACACGTCCTTCTCGCGTGCCCACATGTCATGCACACGAGTCGAGTCATCATCCTGGCTGCGTGATCGCTTCTCGGCGGCTTCCAGTTTTGTCCTGAGATCTGCATTGGCTTCTTTCACCTTGTCGCGCTCGCCCGCAATCTCTTCCAGTGCTGCAAGCATCTCATTTTCAAAGTGCTGTAGTTGACGTTTTGCTGCACGACCGTCTTTGGCGGCTGACGAAAGCTGTTTTACCAGCGAGTCATTCTCCGTCCGTGCAGTATGGAGGTTTGTCTCGACATCTTCAATGAACTTGTGCTTCGAATCAAGTTCTCGCCGTAAATTCAGAATTTCAGAGACCAGATTTGCGTGCAGCGTCGGTGTGAAGCGTCGTGGATCAAGTATCGAGATTTTCTCATTGTTGACGTCGTCTTCGGATTCGGGATAAGGGTTCGGTGGAAGCGGAGGCGGCGAGCTCGCAACCTCGCTTGCTGGAGTTCCATATCGTGAGGTTCTTCGAGACGACATATATGGTGTGTCGGCCGGGGAAGGCAGGGGTTGGCTGTTGATGAAAGCCTCATGATCGGAAAAGTAGTCGGTTGTCATTATGAAGATTAGGCGACTGGGCGAACTGTGATGTTGCCAGTAGACGGTATAGTTAAGTTCGGACCACAGTCAAGTGGTACTGGTGGATGTCGCTTCAACACATTCCTTCCTTGTCGAGAGTCCGATTAGAAACAAGGAGTGGAAATGGTAGTTGAATAGGGGTGTAGATGACCAGACACAAATAGGATGCGACTCAGTGCTTGCTTGTATAACATCAATCTGTGTCTCAGATTAGTGACATGCAAACTAGTGTATGTTTTCTGTAACATATCGCAGGTTGTAAGAGCCCAAGGCAAAGGATCGCATGGTGTGCTTTATACAAACGGTAAAGTGTACGGGGCAAACGTATGAGAACCCATTTGCTAGTGTAGCAGATGCAGTCGACTTACTAGAATATGAGCGACACGCACGGAAGAAGCAATAGAGTACAAGCTATAGCTATGTGATGACGCAGATCGAACTGCTCGAAAAAGGAGCAAAGGGAAGATTTGAACGATAAAGGATAGAAAGGACAGGATCCCAGTGTGTCGTCACCTGCACGGAGCGTAGGGAGGAGGGAGAGGTCGAGGAACGAGGTGCGAACTGGGCATATTTGCGGATCGATCGCCATGCAGTACCTTTCGTGTTCGGAACAGAGGCACAGCTCCGCACGTTCCTCTGGGGAGGCGGAACCTTCAGAAGCAGCAAATGAAGTCGCTGTGCCCCTAGTTGGTTTGCTCAAATTGTGCTGCAGCCCGTACCCATGCTTATGCATTGTGAGCACAAGCTTCCCTGCATACACCCGTGTCAGGGGCTTAGCCGTACGGGATGCTCCATTGGTTCACGTCAACCCACTTTGCAACATTCAGCGCGACCCATTGGCCGCGCAATTCAACGTATGCGCCCGCGAGCCTGGCCACATTAACGATAAAACGAAATGACCCGACTGGGGGGATGACGGTAGTGCTATGCGCATCTGTGACTTCCAATACTGTGCGCGAAGGAGTGTGATGGTGTGTGACGGCGCAATGCACGTTGTTGTGAACGAGCGGCACAGTAATCTGCGATGCTGTGCCACATGAAAGGAGATCCCGCGCATGTCATGATGGACACCTTCGCCATGATAAAGCCGTGTGGCCTGTGATTCGAAGTCTCAAACTGCGCACGGGAAGCCACAGACTGACGGAGTCAGCGGTTTAAGGTCCGAGCGATGCATTTGGAGCTGCCGTCGCGCGTTACCGTTGGCGTTACCGTAGCGTGCATTTCGATCTTTCGTCTCAACTCTATTTCAGGTGGTTGCTCTGGACCCATTGCAAAAGCCTGGAATCTGACAGCCAGCGTCGAAGGAGTGAGAACTGCTCGTCAGTTTGGGCATCTATGGGGTTACAACATGGGATGAGTGTTCGACTTCGGTCCGCGTTTGGGCGACAATAAGGCCTGAGTTGCCTGTGCGTGCTCGGCGCCGCAAAAGAAGTGGACTGGATTCGAGAAAAGATCAGCCATGGCAACTTCCTAATGTACTTCACTGTTGTCAAGGACCAATTTCGTCAACATGTGGCCATGCGCGCAAGGCACAGGAGGCCAGATCAGAATAGTCGGCGTCTAACGCTACGGGTGAATGCTCCGACGAGCTTGTAGACTTGGCCGTCATTCGCACTCGTGTCTCGATGAACGTTGTAGGGAGAATCGACAAACAATAGTGTCGCGTGTACCCAAGACGCGTAAACAACGCGGTGGAAGTATATCCCCTACCAATCTCCCTTGCAATGTCGGACTTTATTTTCGAGGCACCTCCGCGCGGAAGTCTGCTAATAGCTCAGCCGAGGTGATCACCAAAACACGGTAACAGAGTTCGCCGGCTCCAGCTGTGTCAATAGAACAAGGGCCCTTGAGCGTGCTCCCTGCAGCGGCAGCTGCAGACAGCACGCGCATGAACTCCGTCCCCTGCCTGGCCGGTGTGCATACTGTCCCTGAAGAGCCTCGAGAAAGCTTTACCTCTGGACAACAAGAAAGCCGCGTATCGACGCGCCACAGCACCATAACACCTAGCCTGACGATGGCCTGAGCGTCAGAAGAGGAGAGTTTGATTGCCCGGCATCTGCATGTACGTGATCTGCCCCTCTGGTTTCGAGTCGACATGACTTTCGCATGGTTAACCTGGCCAATTTGGCGGCAAAAGCATGACAGGGTAGGATTTGGCGGAAGCCCCACACTTCACTGCCCGTGACTAAGCGAACATTCGCAAAATTTCGAGACACACGTCACTGAGTGACAGACGCGCCTCGAGACGACATACAATTCTCACAACAGGTAGACAAACCAAGATGGCAGAGCAACAGAACCAGAATGCTGGATCGGTGTCGGCGGATCTGCCGCCAGCCATGGCCGAGATCAAGTCACAGAGCGTAGATCAGGTGCTGGCAGAGATGAACCGAATGCCACTGTTCATGACAACCCTAGACGAGACTGATGGCGAGGGAGGCGAGAACATGATGCTGGAGGCTCTGAAGGCGATAGCGTACGAAGGCACAAGATACGAAATCGCAGAAAACTTTCGACAGCAAGGCAACGAATGCGCAAGAGCGAAACAATGGACAGATGCGAAAGAGTTCTACGACAAGGCGATAGCAGCGCTCAAGGGACCGCAAAGTCAGCCGGATCCAGAGGCGGATGCGGAGGGTGGCAAGGTGATCGAGGTCGAAGTCGACGAGGAAGAGGAGGCAAAGAAAGAGAAGGTCGTCGAGGAGGCGTGTTACGTAAACAGAGCGCTGTGCAATCTGGAGAAGAGTAAGTCGCCGACTTTTGATATTCAAAAGACACGCGCCCATCCCCTTCCTACGCATGCCAGTGCAAAAGACGAGCAAGCGAGGGGTCTAGAGGTGGATGCAAGTATTGTCCACAAGATAGATCGACCATATTCAATGAACAATCCGCATCCTCCGTCTCCTCGCTTGCATACTCACACTGTCTGGCACATGCACTCTCGTTCGTAGTACTGTCTCTCTGACAAGCCTCTTCGTCGCGAGAAAACAACCATTGCACTGTCCTTTTTCCAGAGCCAGCTGTCAAGCTAACACACCCACCAGAAAACTATCGCTCCTGCATAAACGACTGCGCATCGACACTCCGTCTCAACCCCTCCAACGTCAAAGCCTGCTACCGCTCCGCCTCCGCCTGCCTCGCGCTGGACAAGCTAACCGAAGCCAAAGACGCCTGCGACTTCGGCCTCAAGCTAGATGCCAGCAACGCGCCGCTCATTGCCCTCGCAGCCAAAGTCCAGAAGCGCGCCGACTACGTCGCAGCCGTGGAAAAAGCGCGGCTTGCGCGCGAAGAAAAAGCCGCTTCGGAGCGTGCCACGCTTGCTCTAGCACTCAAAGCCAGGAATATCGCTGTTCGAACCACGACCGACGAGGCGCCGGATCTGGAAGACGCGTCGATTGCTCTGGCCAACCCGCTTGATCCTTCCTCGCCTCTCTCGTTCCCTGTCTTGCTGCTCTACCCCGCTCATTCACAGTCGGATTTTGTTAAAGCGTTCAACGAGCACCAGACACTGCCAGAGCATCTGGAGTACATCTTCCCTCTGCCATGGGACGAAGAGAACGAGTATACTGTTGATGGCGTGGAGGCGTATATGGAGACGGCAGCGGGTGGGCTGATCAAAGTGGGGAAGAAGATGGCGCTACACAAAGTGCTGGGGAGCGGGAAAGTAGTGATCAGCGATGGGTTGGTGAGGATCAGCGTTGTTCCCAAGGGAAAGAGTGCCGCGTGGATTGAGGAGTTTAAAAAGAGGAGGGGTACCGTTGCATAGATGACTACGCGGTCCTGCCCCATAAGCAATGACCAGTCTTATTGGTAGACAATGCTCAGTCGTGAAACTCAGGCAGAGATCCAGGGAAGGAACGAATTCGGGAACATGTCTCTAATTCAACGTGCATATCGTATGTTGGCCCACCACTGAATGTTCCACCCAAAGACCAAATTCATGCTTTCGGATACCATGAAACAGTACCTATATCGCCGTACACCATAAACTCCGGGGTCCTTCGACCACGCCCTCCGTGACCGAGACAGTAAGTAGTAAGGGATTGATAAACAGTGTTGATCACAGCCTGACTCGCCAGGCAACATGGTAGATAACATGGGACCACAGATGCCGACATGGGCGGTTGTCCATGTGAGCTCGCGAGAAGCGTCAACTTCACTCTATATCATAGAGTTTTTTCTTACGAACCATCTGCTCGGTGAGTTCGAGCCAGACGGTGTGACGAACCTTGTTGTCATGGTGGTAACTTCGTGGGTGGCCCTCCTTTTCTAGCTCGTCTGTCTTTATCTGCTCAAGATAGCCCAGAAATTTGAGATCCGACCTGTGGAGTTGACGGCGGCCTCTGAAAGCAAGCGACAGCTTACGCAATTTGGCATGTCGCAATATACGCAGACAATTGATCAAGACGTCGTCGGTCATATAGCGCCGATCTTCGTTGGAGTTCGCATGTGGGGTATCCGAGGGACGAGCATCGTTGAAGACGATCTTGAGGTCTCGCAGATACTGCAGATTCTCAGGACCGATCATCTTAAGAAACTGGAGTACGTCTTGGTATCCAATCTCTTTGGGCTCGTGCTCGTAGAAGATACCGCGAGTACTTTCGTGTCGCTCAAATGTGAACATGTTTTCGCCGTAGAGAACCGAGCAGCCTTCATTGTGCACAAGTTTGCACGTACCCAAGAACTGAGCTGATTGGCAGAGGTCCGCGCTTCCCCAGGGCTTGCAAGCTGGTATCTGAAAGCTCTTGTCCCGCACGAAGGCGTATCGATAGATCTTGTTTCGCAGTTCTGGTGGCAGGTCTGTGAATCCCTTGGGACGTCCTGATAGTTCCGTGTGCGCTACCCGTACATCTGCTCGACTCTTCTTCGACCGGCGCATCATATTCGAGGCAGTCTCGTTGTCCGATACTAACATAGCGGGATCCAACTTGATGAGCAGCGGGCCGTGGTAACCCAGAGGAACATCGAACCGTAGAGTCAGCGGCGGCTTCTTCGGGGTGCGTCGATGGAACGCTCCGCCTGTCTCATCATCTGTCAATTCGTCCAACTGCTGGTTGTAGATGATGGGGTCGAGACGCGGCGAGGGGGGTGAAGGACTGCGCTTGCGCTTGCGTTTAGTCTTATCTGCACGGCCGCGAGGAGTAGCAGAGGTGTCGTCTTCTTCACTGTCGTCGTCTGAGGTGTATGGAATAAAGTCTTCTTCTTCGAGAATGCTAGAATCGACATAACCAGCAACAAGCTTCATTTTCCCCGCACTTCGTCGAACAGGACGACCAGTCTGCTTGTTGTACTGGGTGACCTTGGATGGACTACCAAGCTCAGGGCTGCTCTCTTGTCGTGCGAGGAACGGCAGTTGGGTAGAGGTCGACTTCTTGGGTGTGCTCAGAGCCATGGTTGTGCAAAGCTAGCCGTTTGATGCGTGTAGCGGTGTGTAATGGACGCGTGATGGGCGTTGGCTGGTCAAGCAACGCTCATGTGGAGGTTGTGGACGCAGTGCAGCTCAAGAGAGAGGAGAGGCAGTCGCAAGTGCGCGCAATGACCGTAAACTATAACGCAGCGTCGTTTGCTCGTGCCTGCCCAAGTGAAGCTGATGTGTGGCTTGGCATTCGAGGTCACGGCGGGAGGTGACGTCGATCGCAAGAGAGAGATAGAAAGAGAGAGGGAGAGAGAGAGATAGAAGAGTCAATTGGATTGCTACCTACTTACAGACGATGAGAGCACCTCGACGTCTCAAAGCCATCGACATAGAATGGCTTGCGAGTCACCGCTACTCTCACCGTACACAATGGCCACGGAAGCTTGCATTGACACGGCAAGATGCAGCGCACAACTAATTCCAATCATAAGGTCTCTCGTCTGCTCTTGGGTGGTGATGCCCGCAGCGTCTCAGCAGCACCCGCGTCAGCCAGCTTGCGCCGGCCGAGCGAGAATGAAGCTGTCTTGAAAGCATTTAATCACGAGGTTTTAGTTGTAAAGAACAGGAGCGAGACGCGAGGCTGGGAAAGTTTTGAGCGCCAGCCGTCGGAGAAAGGTTCCACCTATTGCCGCTTATTGCCGTGCTCATCGTTGGGTTACCTCTTGCGGGTATCGAGTCCAGCATCACCTCGGGGTTTTGTTTAAAGGTCACAGCGCGCCTCTGATCTTCGCTATCCACCTGCAGCCATGGCGTCCCTCCGGTCTGTATGCCGAGTGCCTTTGGGCCAACTCGCGCGCCGCACTGCTGCCACCAACCATCCAAGATTACTGCAGCGACAATGGCGTGGATACGCAACATCGCTGGAGGCACAGCAGAAGGTAGCTTTGGGATCCTAGACGCTCACCACGGCCAATTGGCTGATAGACTTGCAGGTGCTCTCCCAGGACCTTGAAGACGCCGACCCAACCGTCTACAAGATCATCGAGCAGGTACGACTCACGCCACCAAGCTCAGGCATGCAGTCGAAGCTTACCATGATTGCCGTGTAGGAGAAGAAGCGCCAGAAGCACTTCATCAACTTGATTCCCTCTGAGAACTTCACATCCCAGGCTGTTCTCGACGCGCTGGGTAGTGTTATGCAGAGTATGTGTCACACATGACTGTGCACCCAACGAAGCTCACCTGTGCCGTAGACAAGTACTCGGAAGGGTACCCGGGCCAGCGATACTACGGAGGAAACGAGTACATCGACCAGGCGGAGCGTCTCTGCCAGGAGCGTGCACTCAAGGCCTTCAACCTCAGCCCCGAGGAATGGGGCGTCAACGTCCAGCGTGAGTTTGCTTCGAGTGTCGCGGGGCCCTCGACTGACCTATGCATGTAGCTCTTTCTGGCTCGCCTGCCAACCTCTACGCCTACTCGGCCGTTATGAACGTTCACGACCGCATCCTCGCACTTGACCTCCCCCACGGCGGCCACTTGTCGCACGGCTACCAGATCCCCGGCAAGAAGATCTCCGCCATCTCCAAGTACTTCGAGACCCTCCCCTACAGGCTGAACGAGAAGACGGGCATCATCGACTACGAGAAGATGGCCGAGTTGGCGCACCTCTACCGCCCCAAGGTCATTGTGGCTGGCACGTCGGCGTACAGCCGTTTGATCGAGTACGAGCGCATGCGCAAGCTTGCCGATGAAGTTGGCGCATACCTTCTCTCTGATATGGCCCACATCTCAGGTCTCGTTGCGGCTGGTGTCATTCCCTCGCCCTTTCCCCACTCCGATATCGTCACTACCACCACTCACAAGTCGCTGCGCGGCCCCCGAGGCGCCATGATCTTCTTCCGCAAGGGCACAAGACGCGTCGATAAGAAGGGAAACAAGGAATTGTACGATCTCGAGGGACCCATCAACTCATCTGTCTTTCCCGGCCACCAGGGAGGACCCCACAACCACACCATCACAGCTCTGGCCGTTGCGCTGCAGCAAGCGCAGAGCAAGGAGTTCAAGGAATACCAGCAGCAGGTCCTCGACAACGCTCAGGCTTTCGCAAAGCGTCTGGGTGATGCCAAGGAGAACGGCGGTCTGGGCTACAACGTCGTCAGTGGCGGTACCGACAACCACCTTGTACTCATCGATCTGAAAGACCGCGGTGTTGACGGTGCACGAGTTGAGCGCATCCTCGAGCTCGTCGGCGTTGCATCGAACAAAAACACCGTTCCTGGCGACAAGTCTGCCCTCAAGCCCGGCGGTCTGCGCATGGGCACACCCGCCATGACCACTCGTGGCTTCCAGCCTGAGGACTTCAAGCGTGTCGCTGACGTCGTGCACCGTGCTGTTGGCATCACACAGAAACTCGACAAGGACGCGAAGAAGAAGGCCGAGGAGACTGGCCGCAAGAACCCTGGTAGCGTCGCAGCCTTCAAGGAGTACGTTGGCGAGGGTGATGACATCACAGATATTCTTGAGCTCAGGAAAGAGGTCGAGGACTGGGTGGGGACCTTTGCGCTGCCCTGGGACAAAGAGTCGTAAGAGATGATGAGTACGGAGGATATGACTGATGCTGCACTGTTTCGAATCAATATAGCTCTCCACATAGCAGATTCTGGAGTTTGGCGATACCACTTGGTTTGTACATACGAGATCTCATACCATTCAACATCTCCTGGCCTCGTCATTGTTCATGTTCACGTTCACCTACACACTTCTCACAGTCACATTCGTTCCTTCCCGACTCGAAACTTCCAAACACACAACAATAGCGGCTTCTTCAAATCCCATCGCCCATACCTTCCTTCCCTTCCTTTTCTCCTGTCATTTCGGAGCTCAAGCATTCAGCATCCAATTTTCAACAAAAGTAGCTACCTTTCAACACTCGTTCATGCAAAGCAGCGCTCCGCACGCTCAATTTAATTGACAACAACACTCGCTATGTTGTTTCGCACGCTCGTTTCCATTCCGGCACTTACGGCTGTTGCTGTTGTGCTGCCCTACAGCTTCGTCCTCGACGTGGACAGTATCGATGGCGCTGCCATTGATGCACCACCGTCTGCACCGCTGCTCACGACGACAGCAGAAGCTTTCGGCTCACACACGACCGCACGATCACCCTTTCCCACCACGACCGTGAGCGGGCTGGCTTACGCGCCGGTCCGACCGTTCAATACAACCACCACCGGCGTTCACAATGCGACAAGCACCACCTGTCTCCCGACTACTGTAATCATTATCACCCTCCCCAACCCCACGCCCCGCCCAAGCACCGATTCAGAGCGCAGCGACGACAAAGACACCTTCCCCAACAACCAAGCCACCCTGACCGACAACGACCACGACAACCAAGCCACGCCATTCGACACTTCCGTCCCAGCGCCCCTCTCAGCATGGCCCCACTGGTTCACAGCCGCGACCTTCACGCTCGTCTTCTACGATGCCATCACGCTGGGCCTCTTCCTCTGGCTGTGGCTGTTCGGGTACCTGTGGTGGTTTGGCCGGGGCCGTGAGACGCGAAGGGGTGGGTGGGCCAGGAGGGGCGCCGTGGCTGAGGGCATGGAGATGGCTTCTGCGCTGGACAGGCACGGAAGGTATGAGAGGAGTTCGGGATGGGTGGCGTCTGGGGACCGGTATGGGGGCGCAAGGAGCTGGGATCGGGCGAGGAGTTTGCGGGAGGCGGAGTTGGAGAGTGAGATGAGGAGGTTGGGCATGATTTAGCTGGCGTGGTGGAGATGTAGTGTTCGAGTGCAAGAAGGGAGTGTGGGAGCAGTGACGAAGATGGAGAAGCAGAGACACATGTTATACTCTGGTATTTTACATCATAGATCTAATCAGGACCATGCGAACCCCACGCTCACGAACCAATTAGCCATGAACCTCCCATCCCCCAATGCAACCATCCACGCCATAGTCATCACCTCTCCACTACAACTTCATCGTCATCTCAGCCCCGGGCCCGCGTTCCCAAAACTCCAGCGTCAACGCCGCCAAAAAACACGGAATCTCCTTCCTCCCCTCGACCCAATAAACAATCTGATCACGAATCTCGCCCGCAAAAACACTCTGCTCCCCGCCACTAACCTTCATAGTGCCATTCTCGCCATCAAAAACGATGCTGTTCTCGCCCTCGTCGTCGGCAGGCTTGAACATGGACGTAACCTTGACGCGGCCATTAGGCATAAAGTCTAGTTTCCAGCCCAGGATCGAGGCGACGGCTTCGCGGAACTCGAGGGATTTGGCGGCCCAGATTTGCTTGAGGCGGGATTGTTTCTTCTCGGAGGACGCGAGCGAGTGTCGCAGTTCTTCGATTTCGTCGTGCGCGGCTTCGAAGGTGGCGAAGGGGACGGTTTTGGGTGCGGGTTGCGGGGGTTGCGAGAGCTGGGCTAGGAGTTGCGCGTTGGCTGTGCGTAGGGTGCGTACTGTGGAGAGCTTGAGCGCTTCGGCGTCGGCGGTGGGGTTGGATTTTAGCTCGAGGACGCGTGTGCGGGATGATTCTTTGAGCTTTTTGAGCTGCGAGTGTTGCGCTTTGTACTCGGTCTCGATGAGCTTCGTCTTCTTCTGCAGCGCGCTTAGGTCGTCAGTCAGTTGGCGGTTCTTGCGGCGCAGTTCGCCGACGCGCTCGTCGTTGTCGTCAGTCGTATCGAGAGGACGCTTTTGCCCTGTTGTCGGGGTAGGGGTGAGCTTCTCGATGCTGTTGAACTCTTTCTGAAGGGTGTCGAGTTCTTTGCGGTGTTCATCCACGAGGGCTTCGAGTTCTGCTATCCGTTGCGACTTCGCTGCGTCGTAGGAGTCGGGTTGCATCTCGCGCTCTTCGTCATCGAACGCCTTGACTTGGGCGCGCAGGAACTCGACCTCCTTGGTCGCCAGCGCCTTTTGTCGTTCCAGCCTGGCGCGCGCTTGTGCTTCCTTTGCGTTGGGCGCGCTGTTCGTCGTCGCAGAGCTTTTGAGTTGCTGGATTTCGGCCTGCAGCTTGGCTTTCTCATCTTCCAGTGCTTGTATGTTGGCTTCCTTCACGGTGAGCTCAGGCTTGATTTCACCCAGCTTATTCAGAAGGTCCGTCTTATCTATCCGCTCCTTGATAAAGGCTCGCGCAAGATCCTCAGGCGTCTCGAACTGGAGCTCGCTATCTTCGTTGCCTTCAGACTCGAGGTATGAAGTCCACGAGTCCCGCTCCTCCTCAAGCACCTGCCTCCTCATCTCAGCCTCTCCTAATTGTCGCTGCAGATCGTCCATCATGCGGAGCTTAGTTTGAAGGGATCTCTTCTCTTCTTCAACGACCTCAATCGCCTTGTGCTGTTTCCTGAAGTTCCTGAGCTCAGCATTCTGCTCTCTTGTCAGGGCCTCCAGCTTCTGGATGTGCGCAACCTGGTCCGACAACTCCCTCTTGATTATGGTCAATGTCTCGGCATCGCCCGTGATAGCCTTCAGACGCAGCACCTCCGCCTCGAGCTGGCCGACCTCCTCCTCTCGTTCCCCGAGCTTCTTCTGCGCCGCCTGCAGCGCGTTGACCTTGGACACCAAGTCCGTTTGCACATCCTCCACGCTGTCTTTCAACCGCTGGTGCTCGGTCTGCAGGTTGTTGTATTTGTGATCGTTTTGCCGCTGTGATGTCGCTAGGTCGTCTTTGACCTCATCGTAGTCCTCCTGCAACGACTGCGCCTTCTCCTGGCTCTGCCTCAGTCGCCTCTCCAGATCTTGTCGCTCGTTCGCAGCTCGTGTCTGGACCTCAGACAGTTCTTTGGACAGCGCCTCGTACTTCTTGGCTGTCTGACTGGCTGTTGCTTCTGCTTGTTGTGCTTTGCGGAAGTCGGCTTCGGCGCGGGTTTGTGTGTCTCTGATCTCTTGGTCGAGCTCAAGCTTGAGCATTGCCTTTTCCTGTTTCGCAGTCTCGAGTTCATAGCGTAGTGTGTTCAGCTGTGCGCGCAGATCCTCGTTGACGGGGTTATCAGGAACGACCGTGTGCGGCGCATTCGTCATTGTTGAGGCGCGCATTGTTGTACGGAATGTTTGGCGCAACGGTTCGGGAGGAGGCGACTCTTCCACCCCAGTGAAGAGGTTGAAGCTCGGCTGGTTCGCCTTTCCGAACGCCATTGTGTTGATGTCTTTGTTGTTTGTTGACTTGTCGCAAAGCAGATGGTGGGACCAGGGCGTGCAAGTCGTTGGATGGGGGTGGGCGTAGGGCTACGACATGTTTCAACGATGGGCGGTTGTGAGCGAGGTATGCACTTGGCCGTTGCCTGGTGCTTGTGGTGAAGTTGTATTGTTGATCGTGGAAGGGCAGGTGCGCATCGATGCGAACGGCAAGTGGACCCTTAGCGCGCCCCAGCTTCGACCATCATCGCGAACGCACGTGTCACACTTGACTGCCTCTCCACTAACGTTCAAGTCATGTTGCTCAAGGGGTATATTTGTTATTCGCTACGCGCTGCATCTTCAGTAACTGCCAGCTTACGCCTGTTCCTGCATGTCCGCCCAAGCCTTTGAAAATATATCGCTCTCTCCATCTCTCCAACCCCACGCGAAACAGTAGTGCTTGAGCAAGAGCTCGAGTTCCTCCAGCTCATCTAGCATTTCCAAGCTCGCGACGCGCTCCTTCTCCTCCTCACTCACCCAATGCTTCCAGATGAAGTTGGTGTCCGCAGCCTTTGCGCCTTGTCTGAAGCCGTATCCAGTCAATCGTGCGCGCTGGTCGCCAAGCTCGGGGTATGAGGTGAGAGTGGGGAGGTGTATGTTGCGTGTCTGCAGGTTCGATATCATAGTACGGCCAAAGGCATCTTGTGGTAGGATGGGTTCGTATAAGACGAGGGCTGCGGGCGTCGTGGGCTGGAGATAGTGTGTAGTGAAGGTCGAAACTATGCTTTGTACAATCGAAGGCTGGAGGTACACGAGGCACATCTCGGAGAGGATGAGGGTGGGGAGGGTGGGATCGAGGTTCGGCAGATCAGGTAGCGGCGCATCGTCCGAGAGAGCGGCCAAGGAGCGCAGATCGAGCGCATGTATGTTGTATGTTGCGGAATGGTAGGAAGTTGATGTGCTGGGTATCTGGAGTAGCTTGCGGTGTAATGCTGGCTGTCTCTGTATGCACGCAATCTTGGGCAATGTGTTTGTGGGGAAGTCGATCTCGTGGTATACTAGACGGCTATCAGGGTAGGCGTCGAGGAGGCGAAAGAAGCGTGTGTCGGTGCCAGCGCCGAGGGACACAATCTGTTTGGCAGAGGAAGGATGGGTGAGGAGGAACTTGGTGACGAGCATGTCGATTGCGGTGGTGCGGACATAGGAGCCTGGAGTGTGTCAATGAGTGAACCAGAGCAACCGTACATGAAATCTACCTCTGTTCAGCAGCGGCAGGCGCCTTGTCGAGGGCTGCATGGCGAAGAGCCTCGCATACGGATCGTGCAGATAGCCCAGCTCGACACAGCTCACCCTGCTCCCCGCAGCGTCCTGGTCCGTTCCCTTGACGGCGCTGTCTCTGACCTCGTCGCTGGAGCTGCCGGGCCCGCCTCTGCCGCGCCCTCTGCCTCTGAGGCCTCCCCCACGGCCGGAACCGAGGAGCGTTCGGAGGTTGGGGATTTGGTTAGAGGAAGTCATGTTCGCCTGTTGGTAGAGCTCCGAGAGCATTTGGCGGGGCAAGCGCGGAAGCTAAGCGCTAAGCGCTCCCTGCACGCCAAGCAACGGCGGACTCGCGGGCGGCCTCTTCACATTTTCCTGCCGCAGCTGTACAGAGCAACCACGTCGACGCGCGACTCCCGAATCCTTCACCCTTCACCCTTCACCCGCCAGCGCGAGCCGCCGCCCTCACCACCACCCGCACAACTTCCACCACCACCCACCGCCGCCATGTCCGACGACAAGCAGCCGAGCGCGAGCCTGATCCGCATGTGGAGGGTCTGGCGCACAACCAAGGAGATGATGAACGACCGGGTAGGATGCGCCCGCGCCCGCGCCCGCACGAGCTACGACCCACGGCGCTGACACAAGACAAAGGGCTACCAGGTGCTCGAGGACGACATGAACATGCCGCTCGACGAATTCGCCAAAAAATACGGCCGCGCCGACGGCGAGCCCGAGTACGCGCCCACGCTGCACCCTCCCCAAAGCGCCCCCGTGCTAACGCAGCTGCAGTCGCTCCCGCCTCAACTTCTCCTGCCAGCCCGGCGAGGAGATGCTGCTCAAGTACACCATGCCCCCGACCAAGAAGGACCCCGAGCCGCGGCCCCAGATCGGCACCATCTGGGTCGAGTTCAACAGCGATGAGAACGTCGGCCTGAAGCAGCTGCGCGACTACATGCAGCATCTCGTCACCGGCGCCTTCTACTCGGGCATCATGGTCACCGTCAAGCCCATGACCGGCATGGCCATCCGTCTGCTGCGCGGCTCCACCAGCCTGAGCGAGGGTCCCAAGGGCGGTGTCGAGGTCTTTGTCGAGCAGGATCTGCTCGTCAACATCACAAAGCACGAGCTGGTCCCCAAGCACGTCCTGCTCAGCGAAGAGGAGAAGCAGCAGCTGCTCAAGCGCTACCGCCTCAAGGCCACCCAGCTCCCCAGGATCCAGTCGACAGACCCCGTCGCAAAGTTCCTAGGGTTGAAGCGCGGCTCTGTCGTCAAGATCATAAGAAAGTCCGAGACCGCTGGCCGCTACGCTAGTTACCGATGGGTCATCTGAGCTCGCTTTTGGAGGCTTGAGGGCAGTCAGGCATAGCAAGAAGCACGACCGCGCTAATTGGGGGCTGGAAGAGGGAAGGGAGAGTGAGAGGGAGGAAAGGCAGCGCGTCTCACGCGACTCCCAGCGCACACACCCCCGCGGGTCCAGACAGGCGCGAGGAAGAGCAGAGGATCATATTGCGAGGCGTTTGGCGAACGGGAAAGGAACTCCCCCTGGGCATGTTTGGCATTTGCAAAAAAGAAAAGCAGGACGCCAGCCTGACACGGCGCGCGTTCCTGACATGTATACCATTGAATGCGTAACACGCTTGCACAACCTCGCAGTCCCCCGATTTCGTGATTCTTTAAGCAACTTGCAGCAAAAAAAAAAAAAAAAAAAAGAGGGAAAATTGCACATCTCATGTCAGATCAGATCAAAGGTGCGTGCATCCGTTCTCCAACAGATGAACAAGCAAAAAAAGAAGGTCTTGCCCGGAATCGAACCGGGGTTGCCGGAAGATACTGAGGTGATCAGAATCCGGAGTGATAACCGCTACCTATTGAGGATTAGTGGTTGATCGAGTGGATTGAGTTGATCAGGGAAGAACGTACACTACAAAACCGAGAGATGGTTTGGTGGTTTGATGGAAGCTGAGTTCGCGCGGAGGGATTATATAGCGGGTTATATCTTCTTACAACGGTGAAGATGAAGCAAGAAAGGTGACTTTCGTCATTACCTTGTGTGGTGATGGTGAGGTGACGATGTGGGGTTGGAAAACCCTTTTTTGCTCCCCCACCTCGCTGCGCCAAACAAACTGTACTGCGAAGACGCAAACGGAAGGTCTGGCGGCGAACTCAAACACGCAACACTACAGCTTCGGTCGCGCTTCGTCCTTGATCACCAGGCCGAATGTGCCGGCTTTCTCTTTGTCTCTCAATACGCGCCTCAAAATCTTGCCGGATGGCGACTTGGGGATCTCCTTGGTCTGGTCGGATAGGGTCAGCAGTTGCATTGAAATTCCTTCACAGACTGCCGGACTCACGAATTCGACTTGGTTCACCCACTTGTACCGGACCTTCTTCTCCTTGACGTACGCAATGATCTCCTTGCCCACCGCCACGCTCTCTTCAATGCCAGGCTTGAGAGAGATGTACGCCTTCGGTAACTCGCCGCTATATTCATCTGGCACGCTCATCACTGCCACGTCCTCCACCTTGGGATGGCCTAGCAGCAGGTCCTCAAGCTCCGCAGGCGCAACGCCAATGCCCTTGACCTTGATGAGCTCCTTGATGCGGTCGCTGATGTGGATCATGTTCTCCTCGTCGATGCTGCCCTGGTCACCCGTGTGCAGAAATCCATCTGCGTCAAACGTCTCTGCTGTGGCTTTGGCGTTGTTCAGATACCCCATGACAATCTGCGGACCGCGGGCGAGCACCTCGCCGTCTTCGTTGAGCCCGGCTTCTGTGCCGTCAGGCTTGATGATCTTCACTTCCGTCGACGCGACGATGGCACCGCCGCTGTGCGCGTACTTGTAGTCGAATTTATCTGGCGGGTGCGCGGTGATGCAGGAGCATGATTCCGTCATGCCGTAGCCTTGCTTGAAGCCCGTGCTCGGGAACTTCTTCTGCAGGAGCTGAATGATTTCCTCGGATAGGGGCGCGGCGCCGGACGAGAAGCGTGTAACGTGAGAGAGATCGTACTTGTCGACGATGGGGTCGCGGACGAGGCGGATGAGAATCGGAGGCACCAGGAGCAGTTCTCCAAGTTGGTATTCGACAATCGTATTGAGCATGCCTTCCATGGTGAATTGAGGGAGCATGATCACTTCGGCGTTGAGAAGTATGGGTAGGTGCATTTGATGGACAAGCCCAGTGATGTGGAACAGTGGGAGTACCGCCATGATCTTTTTCTGGGTTTCCGGGGTGATTTGCTGGATTTGGAGACACTGCGCAATTACGTTCTGATGTGAGATCATCACAGCTTTGGGAAGGCCGGTCGTGCCGCTGGAGAACGAGAGGAAACTGCAGACGTCCTTGTTCTTTTTGCCCGGTGGGATCTTGAATGCAGGGCTCTGGCCGTCATCCCCGAAGGACTGTCCGATACGGATGAGCTCTTGGATGGTGGTGTAGCCAGGAAGCTCGCCTTCCAAAAGAAACACGTTCGATTGTGGCAATCCCGCGGCCTTCGCGCTTGCGGATGCGACTTCCATACTGCCCGGTGTTGTCAGGAGAAATCTTGAATCCGCAGTCTTGAGCGCAAAGGTCATCTCTTCAACATTGTACGCCGGACTTGCGCCACTGATCTTCGCTCCTACACGCAAGCCTGCAAACATAGCAACAGGGTACCAGACAGTGTTTTGGCCAAAAAGGGACACTGTTTCGCCGGTCTTGAGGCCATATTTCTTGACAAGAGCCGTAGAGATGTAAGTGGAATACTTCTTGACATCTGCCCAGTTCACACGTTCTTTCGTAATCGCGTTCTGGAAACCAGCAAGCTCGTTCGGTGGAAACTTGCTCAAAGGCGAATAGGAAGAGTCGAACAACCAGTCCCAATCTGTCAATTGCGAAGGTACTACATTTGGTCAGCAGAGGAACCACAGCTACAGCTTGTTTATGAAAGCTCACAGTCGATTGCGGGCTGTCGCGATTTGAAGATAACCATCTTAGAAGCGATGTAGAGCTGTTGTGCTTCAGGTCAATGACGCTGTCTTTTCGAAACCGGGTATATTCAAATCGTATGAGGTGAGCGTGCAAACTCGCATTCTCACGATTGAAGTCTTCATGATGCTTCCTCGGCGCCACCAGCGCGTCGGTTCGCGATGTTCGAGTCGGTTGTCGTGCGGGGATGGTGGGAGCTTGCAAGCCGGACACGCGGGGTTGGGGAAGCTGCTCCCGAGAGCTACCCTCTTTGGGACGTCCTGTCATCAACATCCATCTCACGCGCCATGTCGGAACTCAAGATCACCCTGCTAGGCACTGGAACTATTGGACTCTCTTTTGCAGCCTTCCATCTTACCCACCTTGCCAGCTCGTCCCAGCTCACAATCTACGATACGCGTCCGGACGCCTCCCAATATGTTCAAAACAATCTGCCGCGGTTCTTCAATCACCAGGATTCCTCCAGTGTACCGTCGTTTTCTGATATAAAAATCGCAACCTCGCTTCAAGATGCAGTCAAGGACGCGAACATCATCCAGGAATCCGGTCCCGAGAACTTGCCCTTCAAACTCGATCTCTGGGCCGAGGTAGAGAAGCATGCGCCCAATGACGCTCTGCTCTGGAGTTCAACATCTGGAATCCCAGCTTCGCAGCAATCAGGAAAGATGCAGAATAAATCGCGGTTATTGGTCGTGCATCCGTACAACCCACCGCACATCATGCCGCTGCTCGAGCTCGTGCCCTCACCAGAAACGTCTGACGCAGTCATCGAGCGAACACAAGAGTTCTGGCGTGCACGGGGGCGAGTGCCGATCCACATCAAGAAAGAGACAACAGGGTTTGTCGCCAACAGACTCGCCTTCGCACTACTTCGCGAAGCCGTCCATCTCGTTGATCAAGGTGTGGTATCCGTGGAAGAAATCGACTCCATTGTGACAAATTCGATGGGCCCTCGGTGGGCTGTCGCAGGGCCGTTCAAGAGCTACCATGCAGGCGGAGGGCCGGCCGGGCTTGAGGGATTCTTCAAGAATATTGGGGGTACGGTGCAAGAGTGCTGGGCAGATGCAGGGACGCCAAACGTAGGCGATGGGTGGGAGGAGAAGGTCTTTCGACAGGCGAAGGAGGTGTATGGCGTAGTGGATGTAGGGGAACGAGACAGGATCACGCGGAGGCTACTGCAGGTCTTGGAAGAGGAAAAAAAGAAATCTGATAGTGCAAAATCAGATTGAGATGTCACTATGTTCATCCCAGACGATGTAGTCGCGCACATAGACGCAAGACGAGACCTCACATCTTCTGCCGGACGCGTCTCTTCAGGTCAAGCCTCCTGCTCTTCCTCGCAGTTTTCGATCGCGCAATCTCACTCTTGACGAGCCCCCGCCTTGCGGTGTTCTCATCTGAGCTCTCGTCCTCGCACAATGCATTGCGCGGCAGACAGCTCAAGCTCCCTTTTCTATGATCGCACTTCCCACATACTCCAGCGTTACTTTGTCGATGTCTTTTCATTCGATTCGGACAGGCCAGTGGATCGAAGCTGTGCAGCTCAGCGTGACTGCAGAGTATGTGCTGGGTGCGCAGAGGGAAGGAACAAGACTTGCATGTCGATAGGATAATGTAGCACATCTGAGTGATTGAACAGGAATTGGATATAAACTTCGGTAGTAACAGTAGAATGATGTTGTTCAGTTGTCATTCAGTTGAAAGGCTACTGCAGGTGACTTGGTAGCTGTCTCCTATCTGTCGTTTGTGAAAAGTTGTGCCCAGTGTATTTGAGACGTGAAAGTAAATGAAAAAGCACCGCTTATGTATACAACGATTTGCTGGATATGCGATCAATTGCGAGAACACAATCATCAGGCGCTCAAAACATGTCTTTGACACATACACATCTTTCAAGACATTGCGTTTGGTCGTCGCCCCGCTTTGTGTGGCTGGGCTTGTGTGCTGGCTTTGTTCTACTGTCTGGCATGTTTGTCAGTAGGAGAATGAGTGTCTAGTCTCAAAGATAGTTTACTCTGAATTTCGAGTTCGATTAGAGTCGAGTAGAATTGGTCAGAGCTAAGGTCATAGATGAATCGAAGTAATCCTGACTAGCCAAGCCAGAAGATCGGCTCTGTGAGAGAAAAGCAGTGGGGCAGAATGCCTCCGAGGCACGCGTTTGGATTTGCATTAGCCATAAATCCTGGAATGCTCGCAATTTCAGTCCCAAATGATTGGAGTTGGTGGTTGTTATTGCAAGTGTCAAAGAGCTTGGTTTTAGAACCGACGTCTTCTCAAACTCGGGCATCATGTCTCGATTTCTCCTGGGTTTCCTCATACATCTAAGCTCTTAAAATTATCAGCTACCATATCTAACAACACAGGCAAACAAAGATACGAGTTTAGTATAAATTATGTATGCTGAGTTGTAGAACGACTGAATGATACGCAGCAGCAACCACCAATCACAACCCCCGCTCCTCTCGCTGACCCATCCGCAAAAACAACCTCGGCACGCCGCTCAAACACCGAGCCGCGAGTCGAGCAATACCTACCCCCGAGCCGCCCCCAGACTTCCCCATACCCACCGTACCAAACACGCTTCCGCCTCCATCCTCGCACGCAGAACCGTACCATATAAAAACAAAGCAATCGATCTCCTCACGTACACACCCCGACCCTGCGTTACGCCGCACGACCTCCACACGCCCATCATGTCCGAGCAACTCACACCAAAGCAAGTCGCCGAGCACAACACAGTCGAGAAGGGCCTGTACATCATCGTGGACCAGGATGTGTATAAGCTGGACAGTTTCGTGGAGGAGCACCCCGGCGGTGCGAAAATTCTGAAGAGAGTGGGTGGGAAGGATGCGAGCAAGCAGTTTTGGAAGGTATGTTGTGACGTGTGCTTGTTTTCAGTGGTTTATTGCGCAGTAGAGTCTTGTTCTGTACTGTCGGGTTCAATTATGAGTGTCTGCTAACGCAAAGTAAATAGTACCACAACGAGAGCGTCCTCAAGAAGTACGGGCCGAAGTTGAAGGTTGGCACAGTCAAGGAGGAGGCGAAGCTGTAGGCTAAAGAAATGAATACTACATTGCGATACCAAACACACTGGCTGCTTTCCATGTGCGCTGTCACGTCACCTGTGCCTTTTATGGACAAGCGTTGCCTGATGAACAATGATGCTGGTGGTTGCATGTAGTCTCGTTGCCACATAGAGCACCGGCTTGTTGAACAGTTTGGAAGCGTCACAGGGAAGTATGTTCACATCTTTCGTGGTTGTGTATTGTAAATTCTCCGCGATCAACCTGCTCTCCGTTTCCCCTCTAAATATATACTAGAAATTAATGACATGCAGTGCTATGCAAGACCAAAGACGAATAAATCCAGGCTCTAAGCAGGTATAATGCGTAAAATCCAACAAGCGCAAACGCCGTGGGTATCGTAATGCGGCGCGAATAAGCAAAAAAAGGTGTGTGGCCGTTTCTCGTGTGTGCTTTTGTTGTCTCAGAAGCAAGTCCATCTCGACTTCAGCTTCGGTCGGTCCGAGGCATGGCCAGGTAGTTGTTTGATGTCCTTCTCGTTGATGCGACTTTCAATAACGTCCAGTCTGTAGCGTCGAACGGATCCAGCGTCCGACTGATCTTTCTCGTAGAATCTCTCCGGTGGGCCTGAGACACATCGCGGGACTACCCTCCTCACCAGTCCTCGGAAGCCAGTGTTGGCTCGGTCTATTCTCTCGTAGTCACGCTTCCGCGTGTTGGGCGAGATCCAGTGCGTGGTGGTAGCTGGGACCTGTACGCGTGCGCTCTCTGTCTCCTGCAGTGAGACATGTTCTTCGACCATGGCCATCTCGTCCATACTGAAACGTGGAGCCGCACTAGGAAATCCAAAGTTGTCTTGGTGAGACAATGTCGGACTCGGTAGGGCAGAATTGGTCTGGTAAGATGGGTTTGAGAACAGACTACAACTGCGAAAGTGTAGTGCGAGTACGTCGTCGACATCCTGGCTAGCGGGCGATAGGGTTTGAGAGCTCTTTACCCTATAGTGACGAGCTGGCCTAGAGGGGTCCACGATGGTACAAGAAGTGCGACGGGAAGACAGTTTCGAATCATGACCGCGGCCCTTTGATCTTGATCTGGTGGTTGAGTTTTCCGATGAGGAGGCTGACCTGTGGTTTGATGGTCGTGGCCGTTTCTCAGAAGCTGGTCGGTGTGTTGACATGTTGACAATGTCCGAAGTCTCAACCGAGCTTGGAGAAGCCTTCGCCGTGCGACGGCGATGAGGTGCGGTGTTGCTTCTGTGCAAGGATGATGTTTGTCCCTTTGAGGATTGTGAGGGAAAGGACTCTACGAATCCACTGTCGGTTCGATTCATTGTCGATCCATAAAGAGGCGGTGACAAGTAGTGGACCGTGACGTAGTAATTGAAATTTGAACTCGTTGATGAATTGTTGATGCGTATAGTGATTTCGGCATCCTTTAGCTTCGTCAGTGCTGCGTCCAATCAGGAAATTACTACGCGAAGGGGGTCTTACCAGCAGCCAGTGCGAATGCGTAATCGAAGAGAACTGACCTTGGAGCAAAGAACACTGAACGGAACGTAACAAAGCTCGGAGAACAAGGATGATATGCAAAAGGCAAGGCAATCAGATGATGCAGGCTGTGAGACCCGCAACACTATTGAATGAACCAGTGTGGTCAGTTGCAGAGCGACTAGCCGAGATATAAAGAAAGTCAAACGACGGGAATTGTAGATCTCGGCCTTTGGTTGGTTGAAGCTTGCCAACACCTAGATGCGCGCGCAGGACATGCACGATCTTTGGCAGAAGTGCGGCTGGGCGGTGGGCGGACTTTGAAGCTTGACTTCACCGCCTCAAATTGGACTTCCGGGGTTGTAGAACTAGAAGCGCGAGAGGTCTAGTGCCGGAATAAAACTGGAGAATCGATGTCAAGGCCCTCGGTGCATGAAACGGACAATGACAGGCGCACTACACATGCCAGACACGAACATGTTTGCGAACAGGTGGTTGATGTATCGCGTTGGGCATTTTCACATGCAAAAAGTCTGTGGATGCGATTCCTTATCGAAGGCACCAAAATCAGCAACGGAGATCACTTGGCCGCACCCGTGACGGCCTTTGCGAGTGGGCGAAGTTCGAGGCATGTCGACTTGCAGCCTCGCGCTCCATGGCGTGCACGGCGGACGGGAAGGACCGAATCATATGCGAGAACGCCATCGATAGCGACATCCAGCCAAGATCACCTGTCCGTATCAGGCAAGCTCTGCCGCAACGTGTCAGGACGTGAGGTCCTAATCCAGTGGAGTGGCAACGCACGACATCGTGGGCTGTGGTTGAGGGAGAGCGTTGGGAACAGCGGCGTTAGGTAGACAAGAATTTTCAGGGTCCTTCTCAACACGAATCTGTTTGGAGAAGAGGCTGCGGACAACTGGCGCAGGGTGGGAGTCAATCGAGACCCCTGCTTTTGCCGCACAATGGACGTCTGCCACAGACGCCGTGGTGTAACACACATGCGCCAAGGCTTTCGTGCAGATGACTGGGAACAGGCACTCAGCCAATGACTCCGTCACGAGGGGAACAACACCAGATCGTTCGGGCCACCACATGCGGGGACAACTCCGAATCTGCGGCTCGAAGTGCGCTAAGTATTTGAGTGTACCAAACTTGCCCACAGTTCTCGAACCTATGCCGAACTGCTCACTGAATCTCGTGGTAGAAGCCCTCGATTAGCTTGGCAACTTCTTCGAACGCTTCGAGGCAGTGCCAGTGACCCACACCCTTCATGACCTCCAGTCTCTTTTCGCTTGTGCCCATTTCCTCAAACATCTTCTTACAACCCTCAAGCGGCGCACTCTTATCCTCTTCGCCAGCCAGGATCAGGATGGGGATGCTGATCTTGCTGTAACTGGGCGGTTTAGCATTGATGATGACCCGGCAGTTGGAGCAGTAGCCGGCGGGGTCTTGACCGAGGAGAAGCTCTCGAATGAATGCTGATGCCAGAGGAGACGCTTTCGACCCAACCGCAGCCTGGGGAACTGTATCTGCCATAGGCTGCATGCCATCCTTCTGCACTGCCTCGATGCGCTTCTCGAAGATTGGTACAGCGCCCTCGTTGGGGTACACAGGACCGATCAGAACGGCAGCAACGACTCGGTCGCTACGTTCGGCTGCAAGGTGAGCTACTACGATGCTGTAACAATTAGTATTGCAGCATGTCCTTTGTGCTTGAATGCACATACCCTCCCATACTATGGCCTACCACCACTGCCTTTGATACGTCCAGAGCATCCAGAATGCCGATGATGTCGTCTCCAAGGCTCTGAATGCTGGACTCGCCACCGGTGTATGGTGATCGGCCAGCACCAGTGTTGTCGAAGATGATGCATCGAAAACCATTTGCGCGCAGCCTCTCGGCGACTGCGTGGTAGTAGTTCTGCGAGGAGCCAAGGCCGTGCATGAAGATGAACGTCTCGAGCACATCCTTGCCCTCAGGCTTCAGATCTGCGTAGTGGATCTCCTTATTACTGATTGTGAGGAACGGCATTGTGTGTGTTGATGGATGCAATTCTGAGGTTTGCGGAACTTCATCATGAGCTGCATCATAGCTATGAGGTACCGTTCCGATCGGAGTTCTGTCGGATCGGATAGCGGTGATGTCATTTCCGATTAAGACCCAGAGCTGTGCTCCCCCATATACAATATTGTTCACAAGGACCCACTCTCTCTTCCCACGACAATGTTCGGCACTATCAAATATGTTGAAGTGTGTATGCTCACTGTAAGTCTATTGGGTTGGGCTTCCCCGTATGCTATATACAAAATCACACCCCACAAACGCCGCGCAAGCCGACAGCCTAGTAACTACTGCGTCCCTCCGATAGTATGAATGCTATACTTTGCCTTCACAGCCTCTTTACACACCTCGAACAGCTCCGGGCACAAAGGCTGGGTCTGGTCGTTCAATAACGTCCACAACAGCTGCGCCAAACCCTCTCTTGTAGCAACCTGCTTTAGCTCATCCCTCACACTGCCCTCGTTATCCGGCGCACGCCCTCGCTCCCTCGACCACATCTTGCTGATAGAAGTCGCGCGGTCTCTCCTCCTCCCATTCTTCAAGTCCATCGCTTTCTGCTGCTTCGCCGCCAGCATGATCTCTTCAGACTCATTCCACAGGGCTATCCGCCGGAAAAAGTGCTTGGTTGCTGCTTCCTCGAACTGTGGCCGCCAGGATGCCACCACTTCTTCGAACTCGGGATCCGGGTGCTGCTTGGAGTCCCATTTGCGGAGCAAGTACTTGAAGGTACGGAGCTCGCCGTTGGGGAGTGAAACCACCAGTGATTCAAAGGCGAAGGGGTCCTCAGGTGTACTTTGTTCGGCAGTGGGCGAGTTGCTGCGGTTCTCAGCTCGTAGTGCATCGTAGGCTTCGACTACCCGTGATACGGCTACTTTTTTGTGGGCAGTGACGGCGTCTGTTCCATCGAAGACGTTCGGCCCAGGCTCAACATGCTCCTTCGAGCGGTCGCTGTGGCGCCGATGCAGCAGCGAATGGTGTCGCTTAATAGTTGCCATTGTGACTGTCGAAGCACGTCGAGAAACAGCCTTGAGGTTCGAGCTGGGTTTTCGAATGCTGTAACGCCAGATTCGTAGACTCGGCCGCTGTTCGATCCAGCGCTGAGTAAGTAGGTGAAGTTGCGAGTGATCCAGTTTGGGCGACGTTACAGCATGTGTGTATAAGACGGGGTTTGAAAGGGGAGACACGTATGGTTTCATGCAACGCTTCCATGATTCTCAGTAGCCGCAGATGAAGTTGCGTAGTTACGCAATCTAGGCCGAGTATCCGCTCACGATGCAAAAATCTAATGATACGATAGGTGACCGGCATCGCTCGAGCCGTTCAACAGGGGGTGTCAAATCGTTTCAGCCAATCAGCGGCGAGGCGTCGGCCGTGGCGTCCCGGGCGCAGTCACTGCGCCATTTAACTTCATTGGCTCTCGTGCTTCTAAACAAGATACTCATGCTCGTCTAACACTCCGTTGAATAGCTTTAACAGTGAGGTACACTGCAGGTCGTCGTGGAGCATCACTGAATTAACATGTTCTGGCATTACTATAAGTCTGAATACTGATCTGGGATCAAGAGGCGTATTTGTAAATGTGTTGTATTTGCTTGCTGAAAAATATACAGGAGAATGTTTGTACAGTACTAGGACTTTAGTCCGTTCGCGTTAGGTCCGTGCGTGACCCAACAACGCGATACAGCATGTGGAAATGCATCCTCAGTTGTCCAGAGGGTATCGGTCCAGGAACTTGAAGGTCTTCAGACCTTCGGACAGCTGGTCCACAATAGATGCCGTGCCGTTCGTGCCGAATGCATACACACCTGGGGTTCCAGCCTGAACACCGGCAGCGGAGAATACCTGGCTACCAGCGCCAACAACGCCGAAAGGCTTGCCCCACTTGTAGCCGTCTTGCACAATCTGCAGGGGTCGACCGGCAGGGAAGAGGGTTGAGCGCCAGCTCGAGGTCGTGTTAGAGGCAGTCGAATTGGTGTTAGCAAGACTACCAGCAGCCGCAAAGAGAGTGCTAGCGCTACCATCCACGACAATAGCATCAAACTGAACAGCGGAAGTTGCGGAGTAAGTCTGATCAATGCCTTCGCCAAGGTGCTCAGCTACAACGGTAAGGCCAACGTTGACCTCCTTGAGGGCTGTCTTGAGGCTCGAAGCGGTGTCGCTGCCAGCTGAGTTGGAAGTCAAAAAGCCCACTTTGAGACCGTCAATCTTGAGCAGAGGTGACGCGGAGACACTGACACCAGTTGTAATGTTGTCATGGTAGTAGGTGTCATCAGCATCAGGGGCGGTCAGACCGATAGCCTCGGCGACGCGGACTGCGACGTCATGACTGACACGGTTGAGCTGGATCAGGACATTGTTCTTGACAACGTCGCTCTTGAGTTGAGAGGTCTCGAAGCGGATAGCGTTGACAACGAATTGCTGCTCGACGGGAAGCAGGGAGTTGAAGAACAATCTCGGCTGCGACCAAACATCCGCGAAAGTGGACGAGACAGCGCGTACAAGCTTTCCTCCAGTGGAGCGGTTAGGAGCGGTGAAGAAGCCACGCCCCTCCTTCTGTGTCGCTTGCTTTGGTGACCCAGCGTTGAGAGTGTTAGGGCTGTATGCTGCGGTGTTCAGAGGAATATACATCTGACCAGCCCCATCACGCTGGTTGTTGTGGACAGGGACGCGAGGCTGGTTGATGGGCAGTTGCTCAAAGTTGGGACCATTATGACGGTTCAGCTGGGTGTCGAGGTAGGAGAACAATCGACCCTGCAGCAGTGGATCCTCGGTGAAATCGATACCACGAACTACATGGCCGACCTGGTACATGATTTGCTCGGTCTCTGCGAAGTAGTTGCGAGGGTTGCGGTTCAGTGTCAGCTTGCCAAGCGGCGTGAAAGGAACGATATCCTCAGGAACGATCTTGGTGGGGTCAAGAAGATCGAAACCCCATCGCAACTGGTCGTCTTCCTCCATGATCTGAGCCTCAAAGACCCACTCAGGGAACAAGCCGTTTTCGATGCTTTCGAACAGGTCCTGACGGTTGAAGTCGGCGTTCATGCCTGCAGTGACTTGAGCCTCCTCCCACAGGAGAGACGCTTTACCCTGCAATGTCCTGAATCGGAACTTGACAAGTTTTGTCTTACCCTCATCAGTAACAAAGCGGAAGGTGTGCACTCCCCAACCGTCGGTGTGCCTGAACGAGCGAATTGTACCGTGGCCGCTCATAGCCCAGAAGAGAGTGTGCAGAGCAGAAGGCTGCTGACTGAAGAAGTCCCAAGCACTGTCGTGAGCGGTTGCTGCTTGTGGGATCTCGTTATCTGGCCTAGGCTTCACTGCGTGAATCAAGTCTGGAAACTTGATAGCATCTTGGATGAAGAAGACCGGGATGTTGTTTCCGACAATATCTATACTGTGGTTAGCATGATATGGAGAGGGTGGTGTGGTCGGGAGAGGTGGAGATAGGTGTGGTAAGGCTGAAGTATCTCAAGAGCTTACCAAAATTTCCCTCGTCGGTATAGAAACGAACAGCGAAACCGTGTACATCGCGCACTGTATCAGCAGAGCCACGGCTACCAGCAACAGTCGAGAATCGAAGGAAAACAGGAGTCTCTTTGTCTGGTGTGCTCAGAAATGAGGCGCCTGTAATGTTCGACCAATCACCATAGGACGTGAAGACACCATGTGCGCCAGCTCCTCGTGCGTGGACAGCGCGCTCTGGAACTCTTTCGTGATCTTGACCACCAGTAAGTTACTGTAAGCTGGTACTCTTTGACAGACTCACCGAAGTGCATGATCTTCTCCCGGAAGATGAAGTCTTCCAAGAGCGTGGGACCTCTTTCGCCAGCGCTGAGGCTCTCCTGGTCTTCGATGGGTGTTCCGGAGTTGGAGGTCAAGTAAACATCAGTGTCGTTGACTTCGAACTGTGACAGGAACTCATTGGTGTTGGATGATACGCCCTGCGAGCCATCTGCTCGCTTGACCTGGGGATGACTGGCAGGTACATCACGAGCATCATTCTCCATGAAAGGACATGCAGCTTGAGTGACATGCGCATAAGCAGCGAAAGCTGCAATGAGTGCGGACTTGACCATCTTGGCGGGTGTGGTGAGAGGGTAAATGAGACAACATGTCAAGAAACCTTGAGGGCCGGTTGCTTTATACACCTGGACATCCTCAATGTGGAGAAGACCACCTGCCGATCCACAGGGTATGACAAGCCGGTAACTCGAGTAACCTGTGCTCGATCAAATCTTGTTGACGATTGGAAGCTCCCTGATTTGATCAGCTGAATGTTCTAGGACGGGATTGCGCCAACTCGCCGGACCCACTTGTGAAAGATTAGGTTCGTGCACGAAAACGGCCGCTTTGAAACAAGGGTATTGTGAGCTGTGCCAAGCCGTTATAGGCTGACCAGAGGAGCGGGACGCGTACTGCATGTAGATGAGGCGTAAACGAGGGTCTGAGGGACGGTCATATCGAGGATCTGGGAACATCCAGATAGTCGAAGCTGCTTGGCAGTGTTGGTAGAACGGCTGACAGCATGTTGGATCTCGCACCCGCGTCTTGAGATGTAATTCTATCGGCCTCAACTCCCCTTGCGAGTATGGCCGGAGCCGGCAGACAGGGATCTCAAGAGTCCGAATGTAATACTCCGGCGCGTACGTGACTGTCTTTTCTGTTGCCCACGATTGATGTGCAATCAACTCATAACCAAACGCACCTTTACGGCTTGGTCAAAGACCTAGTGTCGGCCTTAGGCACATATCTCGCCGGTTTGTGTTTTCGTTGCGGCCATGAACTTGGCCGTTCTAAATTCACCATCGCGCAAGGTTGCTATGAAGCTAAGATCCTTCATCCAGTAAGAAGCATCAGGTGTGGGAGATCATGCAGTAGCCACTCGGGTATAGGTCATTGTAGTGCTTTTCGCGCGGCTATCCGTCTTGGTATGGAGACCAAGATCCCACGAACATGCGATTTTGGGATGCAAAAGTGTCTGATTGATAGATTAGGGAAGGTGGAGGATGGTGCCCAGAAGCTTACATGTTAGTAATGGCCGCCCCATGGTCTTTCTCCACTGCCAAGCCAAAGTAGACGTGAGAGCCGAATCGGCAACGTCATCCTAAGACCCTGGGCAGCCCTGCAGTGCAACTATGGCTCATGCCAGAAACGTTTCGTTGGAACGACCAGGATCACAGTGGTTGTCAATAATTCCAGTATGATTGGCACAAAGCAGATCGCCGTACGATTTTGCAAGCACTTGCAGAAGGAAGCAACAGCCAAGAGCCCCTTGAGTAATCTGGATTCCTGAGTCTAAATGACAGGAGCAGACTGCAGGTCGCGCGTTAATTGAAGATTCGGTGCGAACAGCGCCGGACGCAGACGCACGATGGTGGCTGTGTCCAAAGCTGTAGTACCAGCTTCCTGATCAGACCTTCAAAGACGAAAAGTAATCCGGGAGATGCTCCGCGGGAGCAAAGATCGTCAGGAGTGGCTAGCACAGATGCAGTTAGTCGGAGGTCCATTTATCTGTTGCACTGCATTGCCTACAGGGTATGTACATTCACAAAATCCACGACTGTAAGCAACTGTGGTCTCGCCCTCTGTGCTTCCGTCATGTCGAGTGACTGTCACGTCAGCTCAACGCTCGCGATCATCCTCAACCTAGTGACTCTTGACCGACCTCAAAGGGGTGGCGATCCCCGAACAATAGCAGCCATTCTTGTCACTAGTCATCATGCAAGGCTCAAATGGCTGTTCGTCTCGATAATTGAAGAACTTCTCAAGATCCATGGGATTGCGCAACGAGGCCCTTGAGCTGTGTGACGGTTGTTCCGGACCAATTGTCTGGTGTAATCACAGACCAACAGCCGAATACTGGCGCCGAACATTCAACTGCAAGCTCAGTCCATGCCTCAGGCTTGTATAAGTTCGGAGTTTACGTCCCGAAGCCTCGTTTCAGCACGTGCGCTTTGGGGAGGTTAAGCAGGCGGCAGCAAGTTAAGCACCTAAGCAGCCTTCCTCTTGCAAACTCATATTTGCAATGCTTATGCGATGATGAAGCTGCTGCAACAAGGCTCACCCCATGTAGAGTACATGAGCGTCATCGAGTCTCTTATCGTAGTCGCGAATGCAAAATAGACTCTCGCTCCATTTGGGCTTGCAATGCTTGAACAGCACCGCCGTGGACGCGATAGAAGCGATGTCTTGTGGTACATTGGCAGTGAATTACCGAGTTGTGGCTAAGGAGGCGCGGCTTCCGGCGCGTTGGTGATGACATCACTGGCTGCTTGCGCGACTTCCTGGTCCCCCGCCTTCCAACCTCAAACAGACCCATACTCCGACCCCAGCACTGCAGAGATCAGAAGAGATCAGAGCGTCGAGCGTTGCAAAAGCCCCGCATTATTTTCTCAGAAAGGTAAGCTGATCGCCATGTTCTCAAGTTCAGCCTCTTGAGTTGCTGCGCAAGACTGCTCCGATTCGACAACATGCTAACGACAGCGATGGGCAGACAGCATACAGTACGCAAGGAAAGAAGTAGCAGGGAACAGCCAACATGTAAGCCTACTTCCCGTGCCCGCTTGATTCCTCCTTATGCTATCGCACTCGTATGGCTCGGCTTCATTACGCGCGCTTCATCTATCACTGTCTGGGTTGCTTCACATTGTCGATATGGCATATTCGGCAGTTGTTCGTCGACGACCGGGACTACAGGCAGTCCTCTGCTTTCCCAAATCTCCCAGGCGCGGTTCGCTAACCATTGGTCTGCGTGTGTCAGGAACCGATCACTCTCCGTCCGGTCCAAGAAGGGCACCTCTAGTGTCTCCGAGAAGCAGCCGTCGAAGCATCGTTTCACTATGGCATCTCTGCGGGGTACACAACAGCCGGAGCTCTCGAAGAAGCTATACAAGATTATCAAGACCGAGAACCACGTGATTGGCGCCCATGAAGCCGCAGCGCGCGAACGTGTCGGTGTCGCAAGGCAACTCTCTGAGTGGGGCGAAGCAACTGAGGACGAGACAATCTCCGAGGTATCAGACAAGCTTGGTGTCCTCATGGCGGAAATCGCAGAGCAAGAAGATCTCTATGCGCAGGCGCTGGAGGACTACCGAGGAGTCTTGAAGCAGATCCGGAACACTGAGAGCTCAGTACAGCCCAGCCGAGACCACAAGGCTAAGGTCAGACTTTTAATATGCCTGGGCGCGCAATTCACTGACCCTCGCATAGATCTCAGATGAGATCGCCAAACTCAAGTACAAGGAGCCTCAGAGTACCAAGATTGTTCAGCTCGAACAGGAGCTCGTCCGTGCAGAAGCGCAGAGCTTGGTTGCCGAGGCGCAGCTCACCAACATTGTCAGTATCAAGCAACTTCACAGGTGGAGCAGCATGCTGACTACACGCAGACTCGTCAGAAGTTCAAGGAGGCATATGACCACCACTTTGCAGCAACGATTGAACGTGCTGAGAAGCAAGTTATCTTGGCTAAGCATGCCCGTCGACTTCTGAATCTGGTCGATGACACACCTGTCGTTCCTGGAGATTTGCACCCTCCTTTTGCAGGTGTAGAGGAAGCTCGACAAGTGCTCAATGACGCTGAAGATGACCTCCGCAACTATGAGTTGCACGTCGAGCCGATCCACTCCAACTCAGGCAACCTGGGTGTAGGAGCGATGCCGGGAGCACCGATCGGTGAAGCTGGTACAGCGCCTGTGCAGGATACCACACAGTACCAGGATGATGTCGGTACTGTTGAGGATGGCCGTTACGCGGAGTCGAGTGTACAAGGCACAGATGTTGGGAGCCAGCCCCCATACCCAGTGTCCGAGGCTGAGAGATTGGAGCAACGACAAGCTACTGAGCAGATCTCGCAGCCACAGCCAACTGCCTTTCAACATGTAGCTTAAGTGTAAGATGATTCAGACTTGGGACTCTGTTGCGTATGTTATTGTAATGCTAGTATAATCTTTGGGATGGAGACGTCCTGGAACGACCGTTTGATCGTTTCGTGTGGATGTAGCTTGCGCTTAATTACACTTCATTGTATGTTGATGTGCGTTTGTACTTGCATGTATCAAATTCAAGCATGCGTTTCTTGACTGCGCATGGTCGAGCATGCTTAGCGGGGACACATGCTGGCGCGTTGAGCAGATGTGAGTGAGCTGGCTGAAGAGAAGGGCAGTCTTGGATGCAACGGCTGCTGCCTGGAGCTGAATGTAATTGTCAAAGACTCCCGAGCAAGGGGAGGACACACTTGCGTTTTGCAGGAAGGTGGTGTACTTAAAGATGGCTTGCGCCTGGATTTGGCGGGGATCTTCTAATTAGCGCGGAATGTGTGCGGCAACCCAAGAAGACACATCGATCGAGCTTGACCGTCACTTCAGTATCCGAACCGCCTCGACCACCACCGCTTACCCTTTCGACGCCGCCTCTCTCGACCTCTCACCAGTTTCTTGAGGCTCTGCTACACTCACTATGGCGGATCGCAAGAAGAGGGACAGATATGCGGGCGCCGCGTACGAGTTCGGAGCCAACGCTGGATTAAATGCAGGTGGAGCAGCTCCTCCCCCCCAGCCAGCTGTCCCTGGATATGGAGCATCTGCACCTGGATATGGCGCCCCAGCTCCCAGCTATGGCGCTGCGCCAGCACAAGGGTACGGACAGCCATCACCGGGCTACCAGGCAGCTCCCTCGTACGGCCAGCCGGCTGCCCAGGACCCCAATGCGCTCAGCCAGCAGTTTGGCCAGATGGGCTTGGGCCCTCAGCAGGGCCAAGCAGCGCCGCAACAGCAACAGCAACAGCAGGCTACTGCAGCTTCGCAGAACCAGCTGTTCCCCTCGGACCTGATCGCGCAGCCCTTCCACGTCTCCGAGCTCTACAACCCCCCACCGCCAATCAACCTTCCCGCCAACGCCGCTGCCACGCCCTCCGAATTCGCAAACGAGTCGAGCAAGTACCTGCGCTGTACGCTGAACACAATCCCCACAAACCACTCTCTGCTGAAGAAGAGTAAGCTGCCATTCGCGCTAGTCATCAGCCCTTATGCCAGCTTGCACGATTCGGAAGACCCTGTGCCTGTCGTTCACGACCAGGTTATCAGCCGCTGCCGACGATGCCGAGCCTACATCAATCCATTCGTTTCCTTCCTCGACCACGGCCATAGGTGGAGGTGTAACATGTGCAACCTGACAAACGACGTTCCTCAAGCGTTCGACTGGGATGCCGCGCAGCAAAAGAGCGTGGATCGATGGCAGAGGCCTGAGCTGAACTACGCCGTTACCGAGTTCGTTGCGCCCCAGGAATACATGGTCCGACCTCCGCAGCCGCTGTGCTACTACATCCTCCTGGACTGCACACAAGCATCAGTCAACAGCGGTCTGCTTGCAGTCGTTTCACGGGTCATCAAAGAGGCGCTCGAGAGGATACCGAACGCAGATGGCAGGACTCGCATTGGTTTCATGGCTGTAGACTCCAGCCTGCACTTCTTCTCCATACCTGCAGACGGCAGCGAGAACAACGATGCCCACCAACTTGTTGTTTCCGACCTAGACGAGCCATACCTGCCAATGCCCACAGACTTACTCGTCAGCTTGAGCCAGTGCCGCAACAACATTGAGAACTTCCTTGACCGCCTGCCTGCAATGTTCCAGAACACACACGTCCCTGGATTTGCCCTTGGCTCTGCACTTCGGTCTGCCCACAAGCTGATCTCGCCTCTTGGAGGAAAGATCACAGTCATCGGCGCTTCGCTCCCTAACGTCGGGCATGCTGCATTGACCCCTAGGGAAGACAAGTCTCTACTAGGCACTGGTAAGGAAGGCAGTCTGTTGCAACCGGCAAACAACTGGTACAAATCGTTTGCTGTGGAGTGCTCTAAGAACCAAGTCTCAGTTGACATGTTCCTGTTCTCCTCCCAATACCAGGACGTCGCGACGCTCAGCAATCTGCCCCGATTTACGGCTGGTCAGACATACTTCTATCCTGGATGGAATGCTGCCAGGCAGGAAGATGTCGTGAAGATCGCCAAGGAGTTGTCCGACTACTTGTCGGCAGAAATTGGCCTTGAGGCTGTTCTACGAGTGCGTGCTACAACTGGTCTTAGGATGTCTGCATTTTACGGAAACTTTTTCAACCGCTCTTCGGATCTGTGCGCTTTCCCGGCCTACCCTAGGGACCAGGCTGTCGTGATTGAAGTCGCGATTGACGAGACAATCAGCAAGCCGTTCGCCTGTCTCCAAGCTGCTGTGCTTCACACAACCTCGAGCGGCCAGCGCCGTATCAGGGTCTTGACACTGGCCGTACCCACCACAGAGAACCTTGCGAACGTATATGCTTCCGCCGATGCACAGGCCATCACTACCTACTTCACCCACAAGGCTGCTGAGCGCGCTCTGTCGAGTGGATTGGACGCTGCTCGCGATGCGCTGCAAGGCAAGATCATTGAGATCTTGCAGACTTACAGGAAGGAGCTAGCAGGTGGCAGCATGGGAGGAGGTGGCCTTCAGTTGCCCCAGAACCTGCGTTCTCTGCCGATCTTGTTCTTGGGTCTTATCAAGAACGTCGGTCTGCGAAAGAGTGCACAGATTCCCTCTGATCTTCGATCAGCTGCCCTCGACCTTCTCTCGACACTGCCACTGCGCCTACTCGTTCAGTACATCTACCCAGCTTTTTACAGTCTTCATGTAAGTCGATGCGTCCTGAAACTGCCATGCTTAGCTGACAAACTCTAGGACATGCCCGACGATGCTGGTATCCCTGATCCTACTACTGGTCATATCACAATGCCTCCTCTGATGAATCTCACGTCGCAGTCGATTGTTCCCTACGGCCTATACCTGCTCGACGATGGTGTCAACCAGTTCTTGTGGGTTGGTCGGGACACTGTACCAGCTCTGCTTGGCGATGTCTTTGGTGTTGAGGACCGCACACAACTCAAGCAGGGCAAGGCCTCTCTGCCAACCATTGACAACGATTTCTCTGAGCGTGTACGAGCCGTCGTCGAGAAATCGGGAGACCACAAGAGCAAGGGCGTCGGAAGCATCGTTCAGCCCAGCCTGTACATCATCAAGGAGGACGGCGAGCCAAGCTTGAAGCTCTGGGCCCAGACATTACTCGTGGAAGACCGCGCAGACCAGGGTGAGAGCATTATCCAGTGGATAAGCAAGCTGCGTGAAAAGGTACGTTTAGTTCGAATGAAGAGCTTCGCAACCATGACTGACTCATCTTTGGCAGGTTGTTCAGTAAGCATCTATGAAGCGTTGCGTCAAAATGTAACTCGTAATGATCTGGAGCGGCGTAGGCGACTTGGAGGTTGCAATCAATGTTGGCGGCGGGTGGACTGCCATGAGCATAGGTCTATAGCATCAGCAACCGACATGCTCGCAATAGACACATTTGAAATCACCTCAGCAGAAAATCAAGCCACTAACCTCGTCAGCTCAGCAAGTCAGCAACACATACCGCATGTCGCACATCGGGTATCCCACTAATCAACTCATCACGCTTACTTCCCCTCAGCATCGCCATGAGCTCCAAATCCCAAGCATCGCGCACCCCGACGTCGTACACGCGCTATCCACCGTCGCACAACCGTCCGTACTGCGAACGACCACGCCCGTCATGGCTCCACGACATGCCACATGCATGGTGCTGAAACGTAGGTGTTTGTGACGACGCCTGAGTACTGTTGTGCGAGGGTTCTTCTGGGCTATTTTATTTTCCTTACTTTTATCCATTGGGAAAGAAGAGGGTGCGGATGCGAGGTTCGAGAGTATATGTACGTGTATGCGTGGAATATGTCGTGCATTGGGCCTGAATTTCCAATTCTCATGAATACCGGAATCAGCATCTAGGTTTGGCTCTGGAAGCTAGGGATGTCTGATATACACTGTGTGCATCTGCACCTCTTATTCCCCAGTGCTGATGCCCTGCGGCAATGAGGACACTGGCTGAGGATTTTGGTTGTGGAAGGATTGGAAGGAGGCAATGGAGTGCAATGCAAAATAAGGGTAGGACTTCTGGCAAGATAACAGAACGTTGAGGCTACACAGTTTGTTCTCTGACATGGAATTGTGTCGAGGAGATGCGTGGGCATGAAGTCCGGGGATTTGTGGTGGACGGAGAAACGAGGCACAAACGATTTTATATATTCATGTCAACATGAAAATAGCTAGTCTGTGGTTGCCTTTACATATCCTAGGGATTAAACACCACAAGAAGTGTCTTTCAGCAGCAGCGTAATACCACTGAAAACTCGTCTTGTTGCAGCGCTTCTGCGTGTCTTGTTTCTCTTGTTGCACATACCTCGGTAGCGATGCAAGGTGTTGTTGTGGTTGTGGTAGTGTTGTGACGCGCCTTGCCTACTGCCTACTCTGTTACTACGCTTGCCGCTGCGTGGCTTCTCTACTACCACACGCATCTAAGCCCATGTGCGATTTACGATATCTTATATTTCCCTTTTTATTTCCCTGTCGCTATCAGGTACGGTGGCATCAGGAGGGTGTAATAAAAATGTCATGTTTAGTGGCCAATGGATGGTCTGCTGCAGGGAGGCCCACTAGAAGAGTGACACTCCCTCTTTTGACAACGGGCCATATATTTTCAAATTTGTGATTTCGACATCAACATCTACCAAACGGGTCGGTAACTCAGGTTAGTTATCTCAAAACACCATATTTGAAAGCCCCGTCTAACAGCCAACAGTGGTAGAGTGTAGGATTGCAGCCCTCCAAAGCAGTAAATCCCGAAGTCACCGGTTCGACTCCGGTTCGGCCCTGACTTGACATTTTTTTGCGCTCACCACGTCTTTGGGCCGCTGGCGCTCGACCGTGTAGCGGGGTCAGTGGGGTGGTGGTAGCGAGCGTCCGTTGTTTTTGGCGCAGCTGACGGTCTCCAGAACATAACTTTTACGCCCAGCTCTGTCGGGCAGGCTATGCGAAGCTGTGCCGCGTCGCTGCTTGAGCGTCAGGCCCTCTGGCGGTGGGTCGAGAGTGCCCAGCTCTGCGACTCAACACCATGCAGCCATCGCCACCACGGACCGTCTGATGGCGGCTGATCGCTGCTTCTGTTTCGTCAGCTAACGCGAGGTTGCATGAGTCGGTGGCTCGCATAACCGCTAAGTGTTCACCAAGCTTGCCGGCTGGCTTGCCTTACGTGGAGCAGCTGCGAGACTGTGGCATGGTACGGTACATGTATCCTGACGAGACAATATCGAGGTTGATTGCAACCGTGACCTCGTGGTCGCATGCATGGTCACGGACTCGACAGCACGTCAACATTAATGTGATACTCTGCAAACTTTGTTGGTGGCAGATGTGCGTGGGCAGAGGATATGGCGTGGCCCTGGATGCGCGTCCCAGAACGCCATCAGATGACGGCGGGAAGACTTGCCAAAGGCCAGACTAGTGCTTGATAGCGTCCCACCGATTCGAGGTCCAGGAACGTTTGACTCGTCCGAATCTGGCTTTGAGTGTCGAGGCTACAGTCTGCTAAAAGCGCATACCTACACCACAGCCGACGTGAGTCTTGCCGCTCGTGTCTGCAAGGTGAGAAGTGCGACGAGTAAGCGGTGGAGGCAAGCCTCACTCTGCGACACTCCATGCTGGTCTCGGCACAACATGTCGGTCTTTTCCTCCAGAGCAAACGCCGGTTTTATCACGGCTGCTAGTCGTTCGCTTCGGCAAGGTACAAAGGTACAAGATCAGATTATGTGGGGGTGATACTCGAGCACCCCCTTGCAGCGGCGCTTGTATACGCAGCTAGCCTGCAGGAGCCGGATTCGTGAGCCAATTGCCAGGGCGCGAGAGGGTCAGCTTCGCTAGGGAGATTCACGCCAGGCTCGCAGCAGCTCGTCTGCTTACGGGAGCCCTTGGAGGCATGCAGGCTGTGTGTTGGGACAAGCCGGCGCGGTGGACGAGGGTTAGTTGTAGTTGAGGACAGGCCCGTAGTCAGGCCGGTCATACGTGTGAAACGCGGCAGTGGCAGCTGTGGTTTCGTCATCAACATCGAATTACTGTGAAGGTCGAGCACGCCTCCATACCAGCCACGGCCAAGTTCAAGTAGACGTCGTACTCGTCCAAGGCCGAGGACATGGACAAGGCAAGGGGGGGCGCATGGCTGTTCGCAGTAATCCGGAAGGCAGACTCTGGTGCAGTGTAGAAGCCCCGCTTGCGTGAGCTGCCTGCTGCCGTGTGTCCTGCACGAGGGGCGTGCAGGAATGGCCGATTACCTGGGCTCTGTCGAGTTCAGTGCAGTACTCGACAGTGTCCAGGGTGCAGTGCAGTACTGGGAGCAGTGTGCGGTACAACAGTCAGCGTTCAGCTTTCCGTGGTGTCAGTGTTCAGCATTCAGCCTTCTTTCACCATCGAGAGGGGCATCTGCAGCCAAGCCACGTCTGGACATCTGCATGTCTGCACGTCCGCACAGCTGCATATCTGCGACTCGAGAGGTCTGGTGCAGATCTCGCAGCTCACCAGTGAGTGACGACGAAGCAGGCTGTCCTCGGGCCATGGCAGCGGTGGCAGATCGGACTCTAACGCCAGCCTTCGACCTCCACTTGCACTTCCAGGCCAGCATCAGGGCGCGACGATACAGCCGCTAACACTGCTTGCCCGTGCCTTACCAACCCCTCCACTGTCCAGCACCAGCACAGCGGTCCATTTGGCCCTGCCCTTCCCTTCCTTGGGGTTCAGCTCGACTTTGCGCAGCGCCTCAGTCCCCCCTTCCCGCTGCTTCCTGCACGACACTGTTTCCTGGCTTCAGAGGCCTTGCTAGCTCTTTTGCGACCCTGAGAGCCGCATTCCAGCATCACAGCCCAGAGCTCACAGCCTTTACACAGCACTTATAGCGCACAGCGCACAGTCGCTTGCCCGCCTCCTGCTCGCCTGCTTGCTTGCCTCTTTGCCCGCGCAAGCTCGTGCGGCGTGCTGCTGCGTGCATCGAGTCTGCGTTCCAAGAGGAGCCCCTCCCTAGCATAGCATACGTCTGCACCTTATCGCATACCTCCACCAAACTCCGAACACCCGTCGCTCACGCATCATCGCCGCCGCCGCTGCACCGCTCGATACTGGCAAAGGCCTGACCACGGGCCGCTGATTACTTACGACGCCACGACTGACGACGCAACGACTGACGACTAGGTTGACGCTTTTGACTTGTGCTTCTTTGTTTGCGTTTCCCCTCTTCGCCCGCTGCGTCCGGATGTTGCTGCTACAACACGGCTCTCCATTCGTCATCACATCCGTTTCAGCCTTCCTGGTCCCGCGTCAAAGCAGCCGCGACCTACGGTACACCAAGCAGTCTAGTCACCGCACCCGGGAACAGCCCCTGCACGCACCCTCAGGTACTGGTTCGCCTGCCTTCTAGAAGTGCTGTTGTCGTCCGTCGAGCGTGCACCCTTTACACGTACTTCCCGACCACCGCCGTCCCCAGTGCTCAGCTCGACAGGCACACGGGACCCCTCCCCCACCTTACAGCTGCCGAACCAGCCCAGCATGTCGAGCTTCCAAGCAGTCAACACCACCCTGACGGTGCCGGAGCCGCCACCTGCACGCTCTGGCGAAGAAACGACTCCTACGACCCCACGACCAGACGCTAGGTTCCACAAAGACTCGAAGCGTGGCGAGGAAGCTAGAGCCGAAGACCCTTCGCTCAAGACACCTACACGCAACAGCTTCGTTGATCTCGCTGGACAGCGACCCCTCCCTTCTTCGCCCTTCACACCCTCGCGCGATCTGAGCGAGACTCCCTCGACCAAAAGTAACCTGAGCAGAGGGCAGTCGTACACATCGGCACATTCAGTGGATACGGCTGAAGATGTACAAATGGGCGAGGGCGACGAAGACGACGATAAAGACGCTTCAGACAACGAGAGTGTGACCAGCGAAAGTGGCAGACCGTCAAAGAAGAAAAAGGGTCAGCGTTTCTTCTGCACCGAGTTCCCTCCGTGCAACCTAAGCTTCACAAGAAGCGAGCACTTGGCCAGGCACATCCGGTACGTCCGAGAAGAACCTTTTGGGTGCTTCCTTACTGACTAGTGGTAGCAAACACACCGGCGAACGTCCCTTCCAATGCCACTGCTCTCGGCGCTTCTCACGACTCGACAATCTTCGACAACATGCGCAGACTGTCCACGTAAACGAAGACATACCCGCAGAATCGCTTGCTGCGACTGGCACCCGGTTTCAGAGACAGATCAGAACGGACCGCGTTAGACCCCCTGGGCCTCGCTCTAGGGCCAACACACTGGGAAGTATGGGTGGGCATAGTAGAGGGCATAGCAGGAACCTTTCCACTTCGAGCATCACGTCGACTATCTCAGCCATGAGCGTGGCACAGTCTCCAGATGCGCGGCGCCGACCCCCACCTCTTGCCATGGCTAGTGACGACTCCGCGAGAGCACGTCTGTCGCTTCAGTCTATGGAAGCATACAACCCACCGCTCATGGGTAGCCCTGGACCTCAGATCGTCGAGTACGACTCTCAATCAAACGCCCCTACGACACCCACGTCGGCAACTTACTCTACCGTGGCTGGCAGCCCTGCTCACTATGGCTCTGCCATGCAGTCACCAGCATCGACTGCTTCAAGACCGGTTTCATGGGCCGGTCCACCGCCTGGACGCCGCCTGTCCAACAGCAACCCCTTTTCAGGACCGCCCGGACAAGTTCCTCCACCCTACATGTCGCCGCTACAATCTTCTGCCGCCTCCACGTTTTCGACTCAGAGTAGTGTTTACGGCAGCCCAGTGGTATCGAACTTCCCTGGACAGAGGAGGGAATCGAACGCCGATGCAGACTGGAGACGACGCACCTGGCATCCAGGAACATACACGGGACCGCGACCAGCGACCAGTGGGCTTGGATATCACCAGACACCCGACGCAGACCGTCCCTCGTACACATCGCAGCCTGCTGCGTCGCAGACCAGACTTCCTGGTATTGAAAGCTTTGACTACGCGCCTCCTCCACTAGCTCTCTCACGCCCCCAGCCAGGTCCCGCGCATATCGAAGCACCACAACGCCCCCTCACCTATCATGCACCGATCGAGCCTCTACCAGGCGTTGGACACAGGAAGCGCATGAGTGTTTCCTGGGAGGATACTATGCAAAGGGGCATCAACCGTCTGGACATTACCGGATCAGCCTCCCCACGTGAGTCGTGGTCGCAGTACCCCCCGAACGGACAACCAGCTACAACACGGCCAATGACTGCACCTCATGGTTACTTCAGCCATCAACAGCCTTCCCATATTCCCCAACCACTACAAATGCATCCGGCTGAGCCCGAACGTAACTCTCAGGAACTGCCTGCCACCCCTCGCAGAAACAAGCGACAGGCTTGGTACAATGGACCTGTCAGCCAACCTATAGGTCAACCAGTCAGTCAACCAGTACGAGCCATTCAGCGCACGTCACCCGAGGACTCTAGTAGCAGCGAAGGGGTCCCAACTCCTGGAAACACCACGATGAGCGAGTATCATCCTGCAATCGTGCACAGCAACGGCTTCGTTGAGGCACATCCCCCAGGGACGCATGTGGACGATTACAAGCCTGCAGCCTCGATCATGGATAGGCCGCATCCACTGCATACCGGCTACCAATCGTATCACAGGCATACACTGTCCAACTCGAGTTCTAGTTCCACCTACAGACCACAGCGCGAGCCTGAGAGAACACCTGCTACGTTTGGACAACCATCACCTCCTGCAGGTGTCCACGATATGAGACGGCTCGATGCACTTGTGGCTGTGGCAACTGGCGAACACCAAGCTGTCGAGAATCGGTCTTAGGCCGTCATCATAAGTCAACACTGGCATCTCCCCTACACAACTCAACCACCCCACATACGAAGTCACGGCCATGGAACACCATAACGAACATTTCTGATCTGACGCTACGATATACATCTCCAACTTGGTTCACCACCACCACACAACACCTCGTTTCGCATTTGATTTAGCCGATGGAGAGGATCCCTTTCGATGATACCCCGGGTTGGCTCGATCCGCTCGTATTTCGGATACCCGAGACGGCATTCTGTTTGCAACGACGCCATCGTTGAGCATTTGCATGATGATTTTCGTTTGATATTAGTTAGCATTGCGCCACTGGCAATTAGGCCTTGGGATATACCAAATCGATGACAGCGGGCGTTTTTGCTTGTACTTTGATTTTTGCTTGCTTTCCATGGCTTTTTAGCGTTGCTTCAAGGGTTTGACTGAGTTTGACTTGAGTTTTGAGCATGGTAATGGTTGGAGGTCGTTGTCAAGTCTCGGTAACAGTCTACATGCCGTCTCTGCTTCCGTACATAGTCTCCATAACTGAACTCCCATGTTTGCTTTCACAAGACTAAAACTGTACTCCATTTGATGATCTGTCTAACGCTGCTTCGTGCAGATGTGCAGTCTTTGCGGCGTGACCGTCCACCAGTACATGCACCACTAGCCAGAAAACTGCGGTAAGACCCCAGTCAGACATGGATCATGTCGACTTCTGGTTAGGTGCTTTGGTAGTGCTGACCTGTCGTCGATGGCGTTCGAAAGTTACTCGATGGAGCAAGTCGCGCTTAGACCCCTGCCTAACGCGATTAACGCGTCGATCAAAAGTTTTGGGATTACACTCCATCATCGCCTGTCGTCGTTGCACCGTTTCTCCTCTTGCACCATACCACCTTCCTCTCTGTCAATGTCTGCGTGCTCAAGTACTCTTCGAGCACTCTCCCGATCTCGCATACCCACAAACAAGACGCTCCTGCCGTTTCTGTACCATACAGCCACAATCCAGCAATGGAAGCCCGCCGCACAGCCTATCGCACGTCGCAACATCTCGCGCTACAGTCGTCCAGATGACACAGCACCTGTCGAAGACATCCCCTTCGAAGACAAAGACGACCTGCCCCCAGCGCTCGACGACCTGGAGCCCGCGCGCAAAACCACAATCACCGGCTCTGAGCGTGCTGCTTTCGAGAAGCTGTACAGAAAGTTCAATGCACGCGGCAGCCGTCAAGAAGAGATGGATCATGAGGTCGAGATCGACGCCATTGCTGACGAATACTGGGAGCCTGACGATGAAGACAACCCAGCGAATCTGGACAAAATCTTCGACGAGGCGCTGAAGGGCAACCCAAAACCAAGGGACTGGAATCGGTCAAGTACAGAGCAGCTGAAGAGCAGGAAGCCTGGACAGGACCTTCAGACCATGGCGCAGCACATCTTGAAGGGAACACGCCCTCTTGAGATGAAGCGCGCAGAGATGCGGGCTACGAGGAAGAAAGATGTCAGCGCGAAAGCCGCGAAGCTACATGAAGCACGCGTGAGGGAGCGCACCCGCGTAGACGACCTTCTCAAATCCGCCGAAACCGACCGCGAGCTCTGGGACGTCCTGCACCGCGAAGTCTTCGACCTGATCCGCCAACTAGACCTCGACGGCACCAATAAGCCTGCATCCCGAAAGTCTCGAAACCCAAAGTCTACCAATACAATCCTGGATCCGAAGATCCTTTTCGCAAACTACCCGCACCACCTCCTCACCGCGCTCACCACCCTCCGCACACACTTCCCCGCCTCCCCGTTACCGCTTTCGATCCTCCCCACCATGAAGAGCCTCGGCCGCTCGTCCTACGCCCTCGGCGCCACAACCGCACTCTACACCCAACTCCTGCGCACAGCCTGGCTGCAGCAATCCTCATACCCGCTGCTCACCTCGCTGCTAACAGACATGCACAACGGCGCGATTGAATTCTCCATCGACACGCTGCACCTGCTGGACCAAGTGATCAAGGAATTCGACATGGCGCGCAGCGGCCGGCTGGGCCGCGAAATACAGATGGTGTACGGCATGGAGCAGTTTGGCGAAGGGATCCGCGAGGTGCGCCGCTGGCGCCAGATCGTGGCTAGTCGTGTCGGCGTCGACGATGACCGCAGGGAGAAGGGCACCGTGCCTGTGCCGAGGAGACGCGGAGTAGGCGACCAAGACTCAGCTGATCATGTCCCACTCGTTGAGGGCTTGAATGGAGCGCTGCAATCATCACAATTACAGTCGCAGTCACGGTCACAGCCACTAGAGGCAGACGTAGAATTCAGCTTCCTAAGCCAAGACAGCGCTTTAGAAGCTCAATCGGACGCAACAGAACCCCCCAGCACGCCGACGACCAACTTCGAGACGGCACACGACAACAACAAGGCAGATGAGACGGCGGAAAATAAGCTGGACACCGAAGCCCCAGATGTCACGCTTGAGAAGAAGCTAGATAGCGAAGCTGCGGACGACGCCAGCGAGGAGCAGGATAAGAGCGCCGCGGACGCAGAAGCCGTGGCTAAGACTTCGAGCGGTGAGGCTATACCGTGGACGCCGTCGTAAGAGAGGAAGCAAAAGCGAGGCGGGGGGAGATGGAAGGGGGGTTGCTTGTAGGATATGCGTAACACCATCAATGTAGATATGACTTTTCTTTTGTGTATATAAGCATTAGAACGCCAGGCTAATCCTGCGAGTAGAAGGAATGCTCGAATGTACAATGTAAGCCACGATAACTGAAAAGAAATTTGCAGGATCGCTAAAGGTGGGAGGCATGGTGAATGATTGTTCCCGAAATCTATGTAACTCTATGTACTACATATGCTTAACGCCGTGATGATGCTCTATCGTCTCCGTCGCTCGCCACCATCCTCTATTCGAACTCGCCTACAATGTCTCCCACCCGCCGTTATTGATGTCGCCCTCGAGCTTCCTCGCAATCAGGCTCTGGATGCCGCCGTCGAGCCACACCTTCCTGAGCAGGGCATCGTAGCGCTTCTGGTTGAGGAACAACTGCTGGTGTCGTCGCAGCGTGGGGTCTACCTCGCCGTGCTTGTCCAGGTAGGGCGCGACGGCCCAGGTGCCGTGGTTCTTGTTGAGGAAGAGAACCATGCATTTGCGTATGTGGATGAAGACGCCGATTTGGCCTCCGCATCTGCATGGGTCGTTAGTGTCTGTTGAACGGGTCTAGGGGGGAAACACTTACTTGGTGAGATGCTGATTGCACCCTCCCCTCTGGCCCTTGCCTGTCATGCAGCACACAGCCTGACTGCACATGATCTCGCCGCAGAACAAACACAGCGCTGGATCGGTAAGCTCCTTGCCAGTCGTCGGGCATTTCCTTCGTATTGCTTCGTCTGTAAGCGTATCGTACGTCTTGGGCAGGCCAACGAGTTCGAATATCGCCGGGTGCGAGAGCGAGATTGTCGGACGGAGCGGCTGGTTTCCTGCTTGAGCCCAGAGCAGGTGTCGTACCCAGCCACCAACGATGGAGCGCGTGATGTGCCCTGAGCTGGACCGTGCAGCGAAAGAGCAGAATAAGTCGTGCAGCGAGGGAAGACGCAGGAGTGTGGTGAGGCGGAAAAGTTCCGACTCATCGACCTGGTCCATTGAAATGTGGGGTAGCTCGATACCGTACCGGACGTGCATGAGGATGGCGGCTTTGCGGAGGAAAGGGAGCGCGTAGGAGGATATCATAGTATGAATGAAGTAGAGGAAGTTAGGGTCCTTGAATTGGTCGGGGATCGGCATGTTGTCGATGTCTAGCGATGCGGGTGAGTCGTCCATACTTGCTACGTTGTAGACGGCGCAGACGAAGAAGAGGAGATTGTTCAGCTGATCAGGGGAGAAGTGGCCGCTGCTGACCTTCTCCGAGTTGATGAATCGCTCTGGTTGCTGGAAGTGGGGCGCGTTCTGATGGCCTTCTGTAGTTTTGGTGTACGCCAGGACGACCCGTACCATCTCCGACAGGTAGCACAGACGCAATACGTGGTGAATGTCAAGGTCAGTAGCTGGCACAATACCAGCTGCACATTGTGTAAGGAATACAAACGGATCCTGACACAAGAGAGGCGTGACTGTTTTGAGATCGAGAGGAAGAACTTCTGGGTCAAATACACCAGGGTGGCCAACAAACAATTGACGAATTTGCTCGTACTGGGTCCGGAGGTACTCGATACCGGTCAAACTCGAACCACGGTTTCCAAGACTGCCAATTGTGACGTAGGATGTGACAGTCTCAGACAAAATCTGGAGGTGGGTCAAAGTCTGTGAAGGGATCTTGTCGATCAGTGTGCCCCTAACAAAGTCTGACTGAACCCCCCGTTGAGCAATCTCTACCGCTGAAATTGAGTGTCCTAGGGCCTGTGCAAGGGAGTCCGTGTGCGTCAGATCCTCGATATCAGCTCCCGGCATGGGCAGATGTGTGAAGGCAGACGGAATATCGTTTGAACGGAGGGTATCCCGGAGTCGTTGATACACTTTGAATAGCTCTGTCATCTGAGTTACTGGTGGTGCAGGTTCCGGCTCCGCTTCTCGCGGCGCTCCGCCCAAAAACGCAGGGATCTGGAATCGGTGCGCTGGTGCAGCCGGTTGCACTGGCGGTGGGAACACGGGTGACCTGACGAGTTCCGTAAGATGACTGGCGATGTTCTGAACAAAGTCATGTTGTCCATATTCATACAAATTCTTTCGGTCCTGGCCAAGCTCTGCGGCCGATGCCTTGCCCCGGTCTGCCTCGAAGTTCTTGTGCATTGTTGCAACGCGGGTCTCAAGCCAATCGTCGAATGATGTTGTTGTCTCCAGGGCGCCAGGATGCAAGATCTTCTTCGGTTTCCAGATGATGGGTAAAAACATGTTGCCTAGAGCTTTGCAGAGCGGACACATGAATTCTTTGAACTCAGGACGTTCAGGGTGGTTCCTCGCAATTTGACCAACGTGACGTCTCTGAGTCGCTTGCAGGTAAACCTCAAAGCAGGCGTAATGCATAATATGCCCGCAACCGGTGGAGACTGGGCCCGACTTGACGTGTGCACGAGGGAAACCTTTACCAAGGGTCTGTCTTTCTGTCGCGACACGTTCTCCGCCGGCGTTGACCTTCTCGACTGTTTGTCTGTTCTTCCCTGAAACCCCAAATGGTCTAATCTCATCTGCTGAGCGATCAAGACTGTTAGGGGTTTGCGTGACTTCATCCACCCAATCATCATCTTGCAGATCAGTTTGTCGTAGTATGCGACTCTCCGAGACATAGCCAAAGGTACCGTAGAGCTTTTGATCGTTCGTCTCCTCTTGACACAAGATGCATGTACCGGAGGGATATTTGAACGTCTTCTCTTGCGCAACAAGACCGCCATCTTCGTCTTCCAGATCACTGAAGTCATCTTCTCCCCAGTCAAAGTCTTGATTCGCCATAAACTTGCCTTGCTGTTCCTTGAAGGCTGCCATGACCCTCGCTTGCCGATCCAGAGCCTGCTGCTTCTTCAGCTCTTTCTCCTCTAGTCCGAAGCTGGCTGGTGATGCCGTGTCCATCCTATCGGTTGGAACGTTGAGAGCCGCAGCTGCGATGATGAACTTGTGTTGTTGTCGCTGTTTCAGCCTGTGTAGAATCAACGTGATCTTCGATTCACAGCTCTTGTATTCTTCCTTCTCCTGTAGAGCCAGTAGAAGCGACAAGATGGTTGGGCGCTCGGCTATGCCAATGTTTGCTGACTTGGTGAGTATGGAAGCCACGAAAGAATGCGGCATCTCTTCAGACCAATCTTGTTGCTCAGATTTGTCTTCGAGAATGGCGACAAGAAGCAGTTGGAGTACGAATTGAATATATGTCTCCACACGCGTTGCAGGTATGTTTGGTGTTGCGGCCGCCACTTTCAGACCGTAGCCCAGGAGATAGTACATGACTTGGGTGAAGAGTGGTGTCCTCGTAAAACCTGCAATATTCTGGAAGAGGCCGGACGTGACCGGTTGAAGACTTGGCTCGAACACGATATCACTGGCTAGCTTTCCTGTCTTTTTTGCCTTGTAGTTCTTGTAAATATTTTCTGCTTCTTCTCGTTGGTTGCGGTTATACTGATGAACATAGGGGTCGATCAGTTCGAGATATTGCTCCTTCAGTTCGAAGGTGCCACTATCTGACAGGCCCTCAGGTGCTCGGAACCGCGTCATCTCATGGAGAACATCAGAGAATTCGTCCATGTTCTGTATCCGATCCGACAATCGTGCAGTCATGTCGGAGAACGAGAGCGGCTTGAAGCATAGAACATGCGCGATATCTCGCCGCATAGCGGAGAGGTGTGACTCGCCATTGTTCTCCGCAGGGACGAGGCAGGTGCGATCGCTGAGCAGTATGATCAGAAGATGTACGAAATCTTCAACCACGTCAACAGCCTGGGTGTCTTCGAAGCCATGTTGGCTAGCTTCGTACTTGCCCGTCATCCATCCATTGAGTCCAAAACGGTCGATCATTGAAGCCAAAAACACCGAAGGGTCGCACAGAACCAGGGCAGACTGAAGAAGGAAGAGGTCCCTCTGGTGACAAACATCCCTTTGTGATACACCGCGATACTGGGTCATCTGGTGCCGTAATGTTATACCGTTCCTGACCCAGATACCTGCTCGCATCTGAGCCAACCATGCACACACTCGAAGAGGAAAGTCGAAAACGGCAAGCAGATAATCTTCGGGTTGGTGCGACGAGATAGCAGCAGAGTTGGCTCGAATCTGCAGCTCATCGCGAGTGAAGAGGAGCATTTGTCGCACGTGCTCCGATGGCATACTTCGCGCTCGATCGATCAGCCAGGAAAGCGTGTAATGGAGAGCATGGTGAAAGCTCAAATGTTCCTTGGCCACAACGAAGTCGACAACTTTGTATTGAGGACCGAAGAACGTCGATGGCTCAGCGTCAAACTCAAAGACTTCCAACGTCTTGAACCTAGTCTCGTCCTTGAGCTCAGCTTGATCGAAGCGTTTTCGCTCAGCACCCAACGAGTTGATGGTAACGACTTCTGCTGTAGTCCGAATGGCACGGCATATGTTCGTGGCATCTTCCTCGTTCCTCCATGTGAATGAATCTGCGAAGTGTCGGCACAGCTTGTTGATCTCTCTGGTGATCAGTGACGCGCTGATCCAAGCTTCTGACTCGAACTCGAGATGCTCGCCAACAGCACGCTGGTTGGGGCAGATTCCCTGATGTAGCTTGACGAGATCTAAGAACTGCGAGAGATACCTTGGCTGCTCGCGAATCTTGTCCTGCACAAACTCTGAAGCCAGCAAGTACTTTGTGTCCATGAAGAAGTGGTGCAAGCGTCGATTGGTCACAGCTCCTTGCTCAAAGGCCAGAGTTGCCTTGGGGTCCACGTTGGCTGGATAACCGACTTGACGAGTAGTCAGAAAGGTATACAGAATGGCTAGTAAATTTGTAAGGAAGTTGCCGCGTTCGACTACTTCTGATGTTATTGATGGCGTCGTCAACATCTGAAGAGATAGGTTGATGATGGAGTGGTCCGGCTCTCGGTCAGCAATGAGGAACAGCTGAGCCAAAGCTGTGTATACACCAGCAAATCGCAATCCCAAAAGACGCTTGAACTCGGGGATGGATACTACAGTGCTGATGAAGACATCGCGTATGCCGATTCGAAGCTGCTTCCACATACGTAGATCGTACAGAATCAAGCGATCGAGACGCAGGCGTTGCCAAAGATCCTCGTGGGCAGGCGTTCCAGGCCTCCTGCCGTAACCTTCTGGTTTCTCTAACCAGTACTGTGGCGGCCGAGATGGCCTCAGTGGCAGCGACCGCGTATGAGGCGTGCCAGGTACCGTCATCAGAGGCTCGACGTGGCTCAGCGAGGGTGCGCCCACCAGGGGCTCGCTGTCCGATTCTGCAGGCGTGTCACTCTGCTCGTTTTGCAATCTTTGGCCCGCTGTAGACTGGGGCGGCGGCGGAGGAGGAGGTGGAGGTGGAGGAGGAGCAGGATACCCTGCCATAGTCGCTTCTGAGGTTTCGAGAGCCTCATCTGCGCTTTCAAATGCTTCCATCTCAACGTCTCCATCATTGTCCTGAGCCCCGACTTCGTCGATGTCCATCTCCTCGCCGGCGTCAGCGGTGCCTTCACCCTCGTCATCTCCGTCGTCAAACTCGTCATCCGAGGCTGTTGTGTCATCCGCTCTATCCGCTGTTCGCTGCCGTCTTATCCTAATAATTTGAGCTCGTCGCTGAATAGGCATCAGTCCTCGGAAGAAGCCCATCTCCTCGTTCTCTCTATCTTCCAGTTCGTGATCATCCAGGCCGTCTTTGCCGATGCTTTCGTTGGACGCTGCGCTCCCGATACGCCATGGCTTCAGCATCTCTTCGCAAACAGTACGTCGTAGTACTTGGTGGTCATCGCCTGCACTGCACCCAGCAATGTCTGAGATCCAGTCAACAATAGCACCGCCCATCATTTCTCGGAAAGTATCTCGTGCGGATCGAATGGTCACGGTCAATTTGATTTCTTCAATGATCTTGGCCATGCGAAGAAGCTCCTTGAGATCTGATCTGTAAATGACAGCACTGCGTCCAACATCGTTAACTTCATGAGCCTTTGCGAGGCCAAATGCCTGTTTCTGCTTGCAAGCGCGAGCGACCTGCTCCTGAACATCATTCACCGTATGTTTCTCGTCGTTCCACAAGACCAGACAGTATTCCTGGGCATCTTCCGGTTGATCACCCGGGTCGTACCATTTTGAGGTGAGGCGTGAGTTGCGTTCGTCCTGTAAGATGGATTCCTCGGTCTTGGGCAAACGTAGCTGTTCTGGCGAGCAAGAGAAGACATCGATAAGGTAGTCGAGAGACCTTGCGATAGTCATGCGCATACTCTCGAGCAGTTCTTCGGGCAGCGATGGGCCTTCCTTTGCTTTCCCAGCTGCCTTGTTGCTAGACTCTTCGTCCGCTGAGTGTATGTTGCAATGGACTGGCTGTTTCCAAGCCTCATCGTCGCCACAGTCGCAGCAGCCGGAGTTGCCAGGCGAGACACTTACCAAGACGTGGTGGCCGTCGTGGTCAGAGGCATCGAAGCAGCGCGCGCAAAGCACGCAGGTGTCATCGTCTGTGCATGTCTTGCAGCGGTATGTAGCCTCGCCGTTCTTGAAGATGTGGCCGCACGGCTTTCCCTTTGCTGCAGCCGTGTATTCGGCGCCTTCCATGGCTCCCTGCGCGTCTCGCAGACTCCATGGCTTCTCTTGGTCGGTAGGCAGCCCAGTGGGGAAGAAGAGCGGGAGGTGAGCGTCGTGACCGGCGAGGGAACGGAAGAGGATGGCGCGCAGGTCTCGGTCTGCTTCTGGTGTAAACCGGTAGTTGTGCCGTCGAGGCAGTTCGCGCAGGTTGCGGCAGAGCTCCCGCTCCAGCGGCGATATGTACATGGCGCACCCAAGCTCCAGCGGGTGGAGGGTGCGAGGTAGTGGGGCTGGCTGTTGACGTGCGTGACGAGGCCAACCTTAGTCCGAGGCAGCGGGAGGTGATTGCTATTAGTAAGATCGTGGTCCTGCCACAGCTTTGAAGGAAGTGGAGTCTGGTGTTTGCCGCAGGACTGTTACGTTGGCAGGCAGACGGGCAGGCAGGCAGGCAGGCCAGCAGACAGGTGAAAGTTCCAGAGCTATGTCATAGCACCCATGCATGATGAAGTCCCCGCGACCGGGTAGCCGCACCCAGCTTGTCGCAGTACAGAAACAAGCACACTACATCGCCCCCAATTACGTGCGTGTATGAATCCTGCGATCAAGTTCTGCTTGCTGCTTTTGCTTGCTTCCTCTTCTCTCTCAAACAGGCAATGGGGGGCTTGCGCATGCCAATAAAGAGATGCATTGATGGAGAACCCTCCGCAAAGCTATGAAGAAAGCTGGCCATACAATTCACAAACGATTATTAAAGAATCAAACATCAGTCTCCTCGCAGTAGCCTCGAAGAGCGCAGACAGCACTGGGTCACGAAGACACAGAACAGAGTATAGGATGCTCAGCACTTTGTCCTGGTATTTGCAAGCTGTAGAATACACCTCAATGTACAGTGCCCGTCTCGAAGAAGCGTGGGAAAGGTCCGTCTATGTCAAGTCTGCTCCATTCTCCTGATGCACCCTACTCGTCGTCCTCGGCCGCCTCGATGTATCGCTGCTTAATGTCCTTCCATTGGCGCTGCGCGTATCGTTAGCCTGACGCATCTGAACTACATGGCTGCACGTACGCCGCGGTTGAGGTTGTCCCAGATGCGCTCGGAGCCGGTGTCGAAAGCCCTGTGCCTAGTCTCAGTACTCCATTCTCCTCAAGCCTCCGTCCGGGATTGCGACGTACAGCTGCATGCCAAAGGCCGCGGCGAAAACAGTACCGAGGAGAGTGACGTTACTCCTCATCACAGTGCTGTGGTCGACGGTTAGTACAGTTCCGTCGTAATCAGGTCGTAGGGGTAGGCATGCTTGTAGATGGTGTTCGCGAACTGCACACGGCGCTGTTAGCACGGGCTCGCGACCGCAAAAATTCCCCAATTGACTTACGCCGGCCATTGTGAAGGTGTTTGTGGAACGCGGTAGGCTGCTGGGGCGGATGCGGTGGTGGTGGTGGTGGTGCTGGGCAGGCTTTGAGGTTGGGCGAGCCACGGCGGCCGCTGTCGACATAAGAAACGGCAGTCGCGAATCGCGGCAGCCCTGATTGGCTCCGCGCTTTCCGCTTTGACAAGTCAAACCTCGACGTCGAAAGTGATTTCCCCATCACGCGCAACTTGATCGAGAGTACGCTCAAGGGCTCTTACGCCCATCTGCAAATACTGTGTGTCACCTCCCGACCACACACAGCATCGCATCGCATCGCCCAGGGGCCGAATTGCTCTGCGTCCGGTGCAGCACGGCCACGATAATTGTTCGACTCAACCCCACCAAATCCCTTCCCTCAACGCACATCCACCACCACACGGAACCGACCAACATGCCTTCTGTTGAGAGCACCCCAGTCTCGCGAGCTGGCATCACCACCTCCGCCAGTGGCGAACGTCACATCCCCTCGTCAGTCCGCCCTGACGGCTCGGTTCGCAAGGAGATCCGCGTGCGCCCGGGCTATCGACCACCAGAGGATGTCGAGCTGTACAAGAACAGAACCGCAGAAGGCTTTAGAAACCGGGGCAAGGCTGGTGTGCCGGGTGCCGAGGCCTTGAAAAAGGAGGAAGATCCCGCCAAATCAACAAACGCAGCCAACAAGAACGCCAAGCGCAGGGAAGCCAGGAAGAAGGCTGCGGCCGACAAAGACGAGGAGACGCCTGCCGAGCCTGCGAAACCTGCTGAGCCTGTCGAGCCTGTCAAACCTGTCGATCCTGAGGCCGAAAAGGAGAAAGAGGCTAAGAAGCTGGTCAAGAAGCTGCGACAGGCGCGCGAGCTAAAGGACAAGAAAGAGAAGGGCGAAGGACTGCTGCCAGAGCAATTCGAGAAGGTCATCAAGATCAACGAGCTCGTTCGGCAGTTGGAGAAACTTGGTTTCGATGCACAGGGCGAGAAGAAGCCAGCTGAGACCTGAAGCTACCCACGATACCCCGCATCATCAATCACAACCTCACATTTCACCAAATGTTCTGGGGCTCGAACTACCCCAAAGCATGGTAGTTTTTGGAGCAGTGGCCTGCCAGACACGAGCCGAAGTAGGCAGTGCCAGTGTCCTTGCACTCAACCCACTTGGCGAGATGCAATGTGTCTACTGACTTTGGAAAATCAACAAATCGACTTCACAGGCCTCGCAGTAATAAGCTTGCTTTAGCTCCGTTACTAGCTAAGCTCGGCAGTTGCGATCCGTCTGCTCAGCACTGCTATCGGTCATTGCTGCCTGCTCCGTCGAAAGGCCAAACGGTACTCAATCAAATGTTCGCGTTCAGCTTCAGCCTGCTATAGTACTTTGTTTCGAAATTGTTTTAGCGAAAGAGAATTTACTCAGCGGCAACGCAGTCCGATTGTTCTCTACAAAGCAGCTATCCGGTCCTGTGTTGTTTATTACTGCGTCCGCTGACAAACCCGTACGTGAACGCTACCACGCCCTTAGACTAACACCTTGCGTCTATCCGAATGATCACACACTGTCTCGACATGGTATCGTAAAGTCCAAAATCGCTCAGAGTCCTCAACGATATCTCCTCCAGTCTCGCTTTGACCAAAACCAACCCCGACTCGTCCGTCTTCCTGACGCCCACCTCAGGGTTACCGCTTGGCGATCGCTCCTCCTCACCTTTTCCAACGAATTTGGCAAGAAAGTTCCTCTTTTGTTTTTGTGGCGTTTCGAACTCGCTCCTCTCCCGAATTGGACTCCTTAGCTGTGGACTCGCATTCAAGCTGTCCCTGAGCACCCTCTCCAGCTCTACAATGACGGCTTGAACTCTCCAGAATTCTGTCCGATTCATCTGCCCTTCGAGGCGTACGATGTTTGGCTCCTCTTCAGATGCAAAGCCGATAACTTCTACGGCCTTTGATGTGTCGGTGTCGAAGCTGAATTCCGACTTCTCTCGCACAGCAGGTAGAGGGATGTCTGATGGCAGCATTGCAATGGTTGTTTGTGCGATACCATAGGAGGCGCGTTGTTCGACAAGCGGGATGATGTGGGTGTCAATGATAGTCTGGATGTGGTGTGCGCGTGTGAGGGTCAACTGGTCGAGGATCTGTTGACCTCGATGCGCGCTCGGACGTGAGAAGTTCGGTACTTCTGTGTAAGATGGAGGCCGCTCGTTTTTTTCGTTTTGCGACATCGTTACGTCTAGTCAAGCGGCGTTCAAGATTCGGCTGAAGGTTGGACAAAATACGAAGCGGTTGACTGGCACCGGAGGCGAAGGGAGATGCACCACGCCAGTACTTTGAGAAGGTAAGGTTTATGGTTATTCCCAGGATGATACTACCAGCTCTGTGTGGCGATGTCGAAAGACGATGTTATCCGTCGCAGCCGTTTCTGCCTCTCAGCCTCATACGATCTGGGTCATACCAATACCTTAGTACGGTTCGCAGACACCCTTGATGTAATGATCCCTGAAACCCCAAGGTATCTGGCCTTTAGAAAGTGGAGTCGAGCCAATGATAATCCCCACAGGAGAAGCATATGCATTGGCCGGGCCGAGAAATTTGGCGTGATGGCGCCCAATAACCTTCCCGGATGGCGGTACAGGCAAGAAGTGCGAGTAAAAGCTTAGAGATCAGTCTATTGTGGCTGTGAGGTGTTTCTGGTGCCTGTTCTCATGTCCGGTATGTCTCAGTACTTAGAGCTGTTTTTCGCGGCCAGAAGGTGAACGTTTAAGTTCACCGAGCTCGGACAAAGGTACTTCTCAAGGTAAGCATTGGTCTCATAACCCAAAGATCGGCTTGGTCAGGTGAGCGTGGCTGTGTCCAAGGCTGACTTCTGGTGCCCGTGTAAGGCTACCATTGGCTAGCGCAAGGCCCGTGCATTCACACCGGTTACGCTTTCGGTAGCACGGCATACACGAGCCGTTTAGAGCTACAGGGCTATGCGAGCATTCGAAGCGAGCATTTGTATGGTTCGCATTTATAAAGGCTCTGGACTGCAGCCTCATGACTGCATATTCGACACCTCAGTGCAAGTTCAGCTTTGGTACTCCCTCAAACTCGCTCATTGAGTTCCAAGGTTACTTCTACCCAAAATCTACCAACATATATCTATACGAGCCAGGATCATTTCTAGAGATCGACACCGAATCCTACAAAAGCTCAAACAGACAGCGATAAGCTGCCTCTACAACTGCACGATCCACACCAACCCATAGCAAATCAACCGCAAAAATGCCTTGGTACCATGTTGCTGAGCCCAATTCCTACCTCGTTGTTACGGGTGTAGGAATTGAGAAAGTCAAGATCCAGAAGAAGGTAAGTTCTCCGTTATACCACACAAAGCATCTGAATGCTTGGAGTTGCTAAAACGTTGCAGGCCTTCGTGTACCCCTTCCAGAAAGTGTCAAAAATCAGCATCACGCCTTTCGATTTCTCTATGTCGCTCCAGGCCATGACTTTAGAAAAGCTCAATTTCTCGCTACCAGCCGTCTTTACCATCGGTCCCGCAGATGACATGCTTTCACTTGAGAAATATGCTGTTCTTTTGACAGGCGAGTCGGACGGTCGACCAACAGCCACCGCCAACAAAGGCGTCGTGACTGTAGCCGGCAGCGAAGGCCGCAGCCATGTTCAAGATATTGTGAAGGGTATCATCGAGGGCGAGACGAGGGGTATCGTGTCTACTATGACCATGGAAGAGCTGTTTCGCGAGCGGAAAGTGTTCAAGGACAAAGTCATCCAGTCTGTTCAGAGCGAACTAGACCAGTTTGGTAAGGTCGCTACTCGTCCGGATCCATATCAGATGCTGACTCTCAATGCACAGGTCTGTGCATCTACAATGCCAACGTCAAAGAACTACAGGACACACCCGGCAGTGAATACTTCGCCTTCTTATCTCGTAAAGCCCACGAAGGCGCACTCAACCAGGCCAAAGTCGACGTTGCAGATGCGCGGATGAAGGGCGAGGTCGGTGAAGCCGAGAAGCAAGGCAAGACCAAACAAGAAGTTGCAAAGATTCACGCCGCCACAGCAGTCCTTGAAACCGAGCGCAAGGCCGAAAAAGCAACAGCCGATGCGAAGCTCACTAATATTGAGATTGAGATTGGAAACAAGCTGAACATTGCGCGTATCAACGCGAAGAGGGAGGCCGAGCAGCGCGATGCAGAACTCAATACCGAGGTTGAGAAAGTTAAGGGATACATGGAGCTTGAGCATCAGCGCGCAACCAAGGTCGTCCAGGCCAGGATCGAGAAAGAGTCTTCTCAGCAAAGGGCAGATGCAGAGCTCTACGCGCAGCAACGCGCAGCCGAGGGTCTAAAGTTCAGCGAGCAGGCCGATGCCGAAGCGGCTGCATACCGCAGACTGCAAGACGCCGAAGCCGACTTCAAAGCCAAGGAGCGCGAAGCCGAAGCCTCCTACTTTGCCGAAACCCGCAAAGCAGAAGCCGACTACTTCCGCCGCGAGCGCGAAGCCCAAGCCCACCTCCTCACGCAGCAGCGCGAAGCAGAGGGTCTCTCCGCCATGGCCAAAGCCTACGGCGAAATGGCCACAGTCCTCGGCGGCCCCCAGGGCCTAATGCAATGGATGATGCTATCCAACGGCACGTACCAGCAGCTTGCCAATGCAAACGCAAAAGCCATCCAAGGTCTGCAGCCCAAGATCAACGTGTGGAACACGGGGGCTCAGGGCGGCGAAGGCGGCGCTATGGATGCCACGGCGCCGATTCGCAATCTTTTCCAGAGCTTGCCGCCGCTGCTGTCTACTATTCATGATCAGACGGGTATGGCACCCCCCGCGTGGCTGGCGCAGATGCCGCAGAGTCAGGAGTTTGATCCGAAGAAGTTTGCGCTCAGGAATGGGAGTGAGACGTCGTAGGTGGGTGGTGAGAAGAAGGAGAGGATGGCTGGGTGGCTGCTGCTAATGGTAGGAGCAAGATAGATGATATTTGGGGGTTTTATGTGGCTTGGGATACCCTGGAGTTAGGATAGATGGTTTCTTTTTGATATGCATAGTCTGGTTTGGATCATGTAATAGAAAGAATTGAATCGAATCGAAGATTTAAGAGCAAGACTGTTGAGTTTCTGTGCATTTCTTATGTTTCTTTTGGAGTTGAATGCACGAGTAGATCTCTCCTTATGGAGACCTCAAGACGGGTCAATTTCTTTAGACCAAATCTACGGTTACCCCTCCTCTTTCGATAACACTCTTTCAATTCAACCATGACACAGATAGAGAGATGACATACATCTCTTTCCCCCAACCCCCTTAAACCCACCATCATAACATCATCAACAGCTCAATCCCCACCGCTCATTGCGGCTTCTTCTTCTCCCACTCCTCAGGGGTGTGGCACTTGGGCGTCCAGGCATGGATGGCTGCAATCTCCTCTTTCAGCGCGGCGTTCACCAGGCGGTGCCGCGCTAGGGTTGTCTTCTTGGTGAACTGCGGCGAGACTATGATGGCTTCGTACATTTGTCCGCAGCCGCCTGGTGGAGGGAGTTAGCCACACGATGAGATCTTGCTGGCATTTGAGCGTTTATTGATCCTCAGCTCTTGGATTTTGCAAGGGGTGGAGATGGCGTTTGGCGAAGAGGGGGGTTCTGGATATGTGACATATCAAGGATCTGATAACGTACCACTCAAATCCTCAATCTCAACATGAGATGCGCCCAGGGTGCTCTGCAGCTTCAGCTTGAGCGTCTCGGGCGTGACGCCGGAGCTAGCAGCGTTTCGCGCAGCCTCGTCGTCTGTGCGTGCGCTCATGATTGTGGGGTTTGCCTGGTCGACGAAGAGCTGGTCCAGTGATTTGGAGAGTTTGTGACGCGGATCCATTGCCGTCTTTTGCGTGACGCCGATGCGGCTTTATCTTCGGATCTGATAAGGCGGGCCCCGGGGGTTGGGTGACGTAGTAGCGTGGGGACGCGACGCAGTTTATTGGGAGGGAGGGGAGCACGCGTTGTGCTGCATTTGGGATTATTTTGTTTGAGCGCTTCGAGGTGCAATTGAAGTACTCAGGTATGTTGCTGTCATGCATGGAAGAGAGTTTAGCCTCTCAGGCTACTGCCCAAGTTGTACCTTCGTAGGGCTGGATTTGTACGCGGGGCCAGCTACTGACAGCCATGTGTGCAGGTAGCCCGAGCATCACAGCTACTTACCATCGCAACCCAGGACTGACTGCATGTTCTTTCCCACATTGAGACGCTCCTTTGCTGCCAAGATGAGTACGAACACCAGCTCTGCGCCGTTCTCGCGGGCCGTGGTGAGGGCCATGCAAAAGCTGTAAGTCTCGAATGTCGAGTCGCGTGCTCTTAGCTTACGCCTACAGCTACCCCAAGGCCCTCGCAGACAACTCGTGGGACAACACCGGACTGCTGCTCGAAGCGCCATTCATCCCGTCGCGCCGTCAATCGAACACGGTCCTGCTTACAATCGACCTCACCAAAGCTGTCGCCGACGAAGCCATTGCCCTGAACTCGTCCATCGTAATCGCCTACCACCCCATCATATTCCGGGGCCTCAAGTCCCTCACCCTTGCAAACTCCCAACAGCAGACCCTTCTGCGCCTCGCCAGCCATGGAATCAGCGTCTACAGCCCCCACACCGCCGTCGACGCCGCGCCTGGTGGCCTGGGAGACTGGCTGGCCGACATTGTAACAGGCACAAAAACATCCTACGACGCCTCTCCCTCCGCCGCCGTAACGCCAGCACCCCAAAGCGAAGGCTCACACGATCCCTTTGTACAAAAGGGAGCAGCCACACTGTCCGTCCAGCGACCCACCTTCCAACTGCAGCACCACCCCAGCCAAACAACCCTCCGTCTCTCCAAAGACCCGCCCAAAACAACATCAATCCCGCACACGCGCCGCCCCGTCGTGCCCCAGTCTCCTGAGATCAAGACCCACCCTGGCGCAGGCATGGGTCGCATCGTAGAATTCCACGACGCCCAAGCACTCCCCACACTGCTCGACCGAATAGGCAAAGGCCTTAACAACCCCAAAGGCTTCCCGATCGCCATCCCGCAAGACACCGCCATCGGTGACATCAAGATCCGCAGCGTGGGTATCTGCGCCGGCTCCGGGGGCTCGCTGCTAGGGAATCTGGACGTCGACTTGCTGTTTACAGGCGAGATGAGCCACCACGAAGCGCTGGCGGCGATTGAGAAGGGCCAGGTGGTCATTAGCCTCTTCCACAGCAACTCTGAGCGCGGGTTTCTGGCTGAGGTGCTGCGCGAGCAGTTGGAGGATACGATTGAGGGCGAGTGGCAGGCGGTGCGGGAAGAGGGCAAGGATGATGAGGAGCTGGGGGAGGCATTGGCGGATGAGGGCTTCGAGGTTGCGGTTAGTGAGGTGGATAGGGATCCGTATGGAATTGTGGTGTTGAAGGGTGATGTGGAGGAGGATGCGTGACTGGAGAGTGAGGACGCTGCGGTGGTGGATAGGTGGAGATATAGCCTCGCAGACATTGGCAGTCATGAATGAAAGACCGCTGCACTGTGCACGTCATAAGAATGCGGTTCAAGACTCAATTACCCTCATATGTATCCACACGACATGCCACGCATCACACGTCCAAACTATCTAGCTAAGCAACACCCTAATCTCCCCACTGGTACGAGGAAACAGATCCCTCAGCCCCGGCTCCGCCTCCTCATCATCTCCGTCATATAACAAATCATCCGCAGCCACAATCTTGCGCTCCACGGCCTCAAAGTCCTCGCAGAACTTCGCCGCCGCCTCCTCAGTAACATCCTGCACCGTCGTCCTGTCGCGCAGCAGCTTGAGGTTCTCCGCAGCGTCGATGAGCGCCGAGGGGAGAAAGTCGTCGAGCTGCTGGCTGGTGGAGACTAGGGCTTCGGGCTTGAAGGCGGAGAGTTGCGGGACCGTCTTGAGGCTCTCTGGTGTGTCGGTCACGGCGGAGAGGGCTTCGTAGAGCGTGATGAGGCCGGATTCGTGCAGTAGGTACTGGTGCTGGTAGTCGACGAGCGCGGCGACGTGTTCGTCGATTGTCTCGCCCATTTCGGCGACTCGCTCGGCGGCGAATTGGAAGCTCGAGAGTGCTTGCTTCACGGCTAGGAGGCAGTTGATGGCGAAAATGGCGCCGTTGGGCTGTTCCATGCCCTTTTGGAGGTTCACGCAGCCGCCGAGGAAGGGGTCGAGGGCTTCGGCTAGTACGGCTTCAAAATCGCTGCTTGACTCGTCCTGAGCTGCTGCTGAGGTGTCGTAGCTCTTTGCTAGCACTTTGAGCGTTTGCAGCGCTTCTTCCAGGAAGTCGGGAGGGGAGAGATCTGTGGGTGCGACAGCTAGCTCGCTTTGAACTGTAGCGACGTGGTCACGCATGTTGGCACGGAATTGACGCATCGCCGAGGCTTGTAGAGTATCGAACAGGGCCAGAACATCCGAGTCTTGACCGAGTAGCTTGACGAATGTGCCTTTGTAGAAGCCGATCAGGTTCGCAATCTTGTAGGCAAGCGTTGCATCTTCGTGGCTCTGGATGACCTGCTCAGTCTTCTGCCGCAGAAGTCGTGCAACGCCCGTCAAATCACGACTGACGAGCTGGTTCAAGGCCTTCTTGCCATCAAACACCTCCTGCTCGCCTTCGCCTCTAAGCCACGGCTCGCTCTCCAATCCGGCCTGTATCGAGCGGCTGATCTCATCGCCATCTGAGACAAAGAGGACTTCTAAAGCTTCTCTTTCGGATACGGTGGCCGAGTGCGCCCAAGCGAGCATGTCACCGACGTAACGCAATGGGTCGTGTGCGTAGAACTCGATGGGTTTAGTTGCGATGTGCGACGTGTCCGAATTGGAGCCAGTAAGAGCCGCGTGGAAAGAATCGGACAGGATCGACTCTCGTGCTTCGGCGAAAGAATCGAGGCAGCTCTGAAATAAGGTCGGTCGTTCTGCGAGGACTCGCAATGACCGACGTACAGACGCGCTGATCTGGGGGTTCTCCAAGTCCAGAGTCTTGAATTCGTGCTGTATCCAGCGATATAGCTTCTGGAACGCTCCATTGAGCTGCTTGGAGCTCTGCTCTAGGATTTCCAGGCCCAGTCGCTGGTCTTCGGTTCCCAGCAGTACTTGGCAGTCGTGGTGGATCTTTTTCACTCGTGTCAAGATCTGGAAGAACTCTTCATTTACCGGCTCTGCAGTCGACGTCAAGACAGTGGCCTGCTCCTCGGTAATGCGGAAGTGCGAGCTGAAAGCGTTCAGAATCTGATGCTTCGTCTCGATTTGTTTCCTCTGATTGATAAGGCTTGTAGCTTCTTCCAGAACAGGGCCAGTCTCACGGGCTGCAGTAGAGATGTGTGCACGCATATCAGCACAGGAGCTGTTCAAGCTGCTGATGGCTGCACCAATACGCCTTAGTTGCTACATTTACTCAGTACAACAGCACGCATGTTGTTTAGACAAGACAAACCTCGGCAACTTCCCCAAAGTCTTGGACAATCTCGCCATTACACTCGATCACCTCCTTCTGGACATCGAGTCGGATTTGCCGTCTGGTCTCTGCTGTGTTTTGGATGTTGCGCTCATCTATGGTTTCCAGAGCCCCTCGAATCTCCAAATCTGCGTACGAGGCAGACAGGACGCTGGTAATTCGACTGGAGAGTGCATTAACTCCTCGTGAACCTGCTCCCACTTGAGGCGAAGCAGGAGACTGGCCAATCTGTGATGCGGGAGTGCCACGCTCCTGGAAATAACTCGACGACATGGCTATTGAAGGTATGGTGGACGGCACAAGTGTACACATTGGGCAAACCGAACGGACGGCAGGTCTAGCCGATCCTTATCGATATCGGCGGCGGGAGCTGCTACCGCGTCACCTGCATCTCCCCCAAAGACCTCCCGCATGACAGCTGCTGTCGCGATACATGTCTTCTGTCACGCCGGCACATTCATAGACTGAGAAATCCTCACATTCATGGAGCTGAGGTTGGTCTACTGGGCAACACACAACCGACCCTCCAACCACACTGTCACATAGACGCCGCAGGACGGCCACGCGCCCCGCCTACCTACTGCCTGAGCGTGTCGCAGACGATCCAGCATGATGGCCTCAAACTTACTATCAAGGCTTCTACCCTCTGCGACTGACGAGCCGTTCGAAGACGACCCCTTAAACCCTCAGCCACGCCGAAGCTCGGCTTCAACAGACGGACAGCGCGACTTGGACATAGACGAGGAGAACTTCGGGGCCTACTTTGAGCCCCAGGACTTGGAACACCTGCTAGAGGAAGCTTCTGGCAGTCAGATGACCACTGACAGTCGCGCTGTCTCTCCTGAAGCAAGACGGAAGCCGAACGCGCCTCCAGGCATCAACACTGCGAACCGAGCAGCTGGATGGAAACAGCCCAGCCCAGCCCGGCCTCTGCCAGTAGACGATGACGATGATGTTCCGCAGTCTCTGCTACTCGAAGGAGGCCCTACATCGCCCCATACAACACGGCGTATAGACGGCCTGCCCCCTCCGGTACCTGGCCCGTCGACACGCCAGACACGAGCGCAATGGAACACAACACAAAGACAGCAGCGACTGCATGCCGATACAGCCGGCGCCCCAGCCAGTGCGTGGGGGCGAACAGCACAGTTTAACGTCAACCCAAAGGAAAAGGCACTGTGGCTGTGGGTCAACCAGACAGACCTGGACACATACATGAAGGATGTCTATGAATACTACCGCGGCCACGGCATCTACTCCATGCTCCTGAAACGAGTCCTGACTCTCTTACAGTCTGCGTTTGTAGTAGGCTTCATGACATTTCTAGGCTGGTGTATCGACTACTCCAAGCTCTCCCAGAGCCATAAGACGAGCGAGGTGCTAGTCCCAAAGTGTACCTCCAGGATACACGGCTTTTGGATCTTTGCTATCTGGATATTCTCTAGCTATTGGATCTACTCCTTCTACACAATGGTCACAGACATACCCAGATTGCGGGCTATGCATGACTTCTACCACCACCTGCTCGACATCCCCGACCGTGACATCCAGACTGTGGAGTGGCAGCAAGTCGTCAGTCGTATCATGGCATTACGCGATTTGAACCTCGCTACCGCATCGAACCTGTCACCAGAAACCCGGAAGCTGCTTGATTCGAAAAGCCGACAGCGTTTGGACGCTATCGATATTGCTAGTCGCCTCATGAGGCGCGAGAACTACCTCATCGCTCTCTTTAACAAGGAGATCCTTGATGTAACAGTACCCATCCCATTTCTGGGAAACAGATACATCTTTTCCGAGACTACTCGCTGGCACGTCGAACTCGCGATTCTCGAGTTTGTCTTCAGTGGCAAGAATGGGCAGTTCAATCCCGAATTTCTCAAGGAGCGCAATCGCCGAGAGCTTGTGAAAAGATTGAGAACTCGGTTGATGGGTGTTGGACTGATCAGTGTGGTATGCGCCCCATTTGCAGTGGTGTTTGTACTGGCATCGTATCTGTTCAAGTATTTCGCAGTAAGTCTATTCAACAAGAGTTTGAGGCCCAACAGCTGACAGAGACAGGAATACCACAAAGACCCCGGCCAGTTGAGCAACCGCGACTTCACGCATTTCGCGCAATGGAAATTCCGCGAGTTCAACGAATTGCCTCACCTTTTCGAGCGCCGTCACAGGATGGCACAGCCCTATGCTAACATGTATCTGGCACAATTCCCGAAAGATAAGACAGAGCAGATTTCCTCGTTCATAGCGTTTGTCACGGGAGCATTCGCTTTCGTGCTAGTAGCACTCACTCTTCTTGACTCTGAGCAGTTTCTCACCTTCGAGATCACACCAGGAAAGACGGCAATCTTCTGGATCGGTGTTTTCACAGCTATCTACCGATCTGCCAGAGGAAGCAGCCCTCAGGAAGACCAGATAGCGGATCCAGCGTTCTATCTTGGCCATGTCATCTATCACACGCGCTACGAGCCTGAGTCCTGGACTGACCGCCTGCATACTGACGAAGTTCGTACCGAATTTGCGAAACTCTACCAACCCAAGATTCTCATCTTTGCCGAGGAGATTCTAAGCATGGTCGTCACTCCCTTCCTCCTCATTTTTCGTCTGCCGAACTGCAGCGAGCGGATCGTTGACTTCTTTCGCGAGTTCTCCATTGTGGTCGACGGTCTTGGTGTGACTTGTTCATACTCGATGTTCCCCTTCAACAAGGGCACTCAGAACCGTGCAAACAATATACCCACCTCCCAACCGGGCGGCGCACGCACGAACGACCCCGCTTCGGATCCGAGAGAAGACTACTTCATGGCCAAGGACAACAAGATGCTTGCGAGTTACTACGGCTTCCTGGACACATACGCAAATTCAAATGGCAAGGGCTACAACAACAGACTTCAAGGCCGCAGCACCTTCCACCCTCCGCCCCAGTTCCCCAACGCATTTGGCAACATGAGCCAGTCAGCCCAAGCTGGAGATGCAGGTCTCCAGGTACGCGGCACCAGCAGAGGTCCTGCCAACCGCCAACCTCAGCACCTCCAGCGCCGCGCTCCCCGCAACCCCGCACGCGACGAGTCCATGTCCTCGATGCTTCTGGACCCCCAGCACCAGCCCTCTGCCTCAGCCTTACGAAACACATCTCGAGGCGCGTCCCACGGAAGGTATCAGTCACGGTTGCACAACGTAGCGAGCCCAACAGGACATCCAGGGTCGAGGATCGAGGAAGAAAGCACGATCGGGGATAGTTGGCGGACGAGCAGGCTGGCGCAGGATGACGACGATGAGGAGGAGGCACCTGGCGCTGGGAGAGGCGGCGTACTGCAGTTGCTGCAGCAGTTCTCTAAAGCGCAGGCCGAGGGTAGAGGCGCTGGCGTTGGCGTTTGAATGGGTTTGCTCCTTCATGGGATTGGCGTTGCACTGGCATGAGCTTATATGCATTGGGTAGGGTGGCGTTTCGATACCATACTGGGCTGGCTTGCCTTTTTCTTTAGTACTTAGTTGAATACATTGTACTGTTTGACGTCTTTGTAGCGCTCTGGGAGAACTGTTACTCTGGGATTAAATATAAAGATGATGGAGGATTGGCATGGCACGTGTCGCGGATAATGTCATCACATCTGCAGAGATTTGTGTTGTTGTATCATTGTCATTGTCGGGCTGGTATTCGGTTGATCTCTACAGACAAAACCTCGTCCGACCTTGATCGATGACTGAGGAAAGCAAACCACGCCATGACCGGTATCCCATTTGAATAACCCAAAGCGCATGTTCATCATCTCTTCACTCGCAACAAAACACCTAAGCCTCCTGCTCGAAAGCCTCGGGGAAGCGGCGCATGTTGTAGTCGAGGGGACCCTTGTTGCGGAGGAACTGGACGTAGGCACCGTCGATCCTGATCTTGCCCTCTCGGCGCTTCTCGACGTAGTCGTCGCGCTTGAGGGGAGTGAAACCCCAGTTCTTGGAGACAATGATCTTCTGGCGACCGGGGAACTGCGTCGTGTTAGTTTGCGTTCATGTGACCAGCTGAAACGGCGCTTCCTACCTTGTACTGGCAACGCCTCAGGGCCTCGAGGGCGGTGGCGCGGTGAGCATCCCTGGTTCGGACAGACATGAGGATCTGACCAATGTTGACACGGGCGACGAGACCGTTAGGCTTTCCGAAAGCACCACGCATTCCGGTCTGCAGCCTATCGGCACCAGCGCACGACAACATCTTGTTGATACGGACGACATGGTAGGGGTGGACACGGACACGGAGATGGAAACCTTCCTTTCCGGCAACCTTGACGAGGTACTTGTTGGCGCAAATACGGGCGGCCTCGAGAGCCTCGGAGGACAGCTGCTCGTACTCGTTGGAGACAAGGTGGATGCAGAGAGGGAAGTCGTCTACGCTGGCCTTCTTGCGACCGAGGTCGAAGATGCGGATCTTGGCATCAGGTACACCACGGTTGAACCTGCTCTTGGGGTACTGGACGTCTGTCAGTCCGCTGTCTGTTCCTCCTTCCACGCTGCACACTTGGGCAGCGCTCTCTGGCAAAACGTACGGGCTTGTTCTTGCAGTAACGGTAGCAACGGGCGGGACGGCGAGCCATTGTGACGACTGGTAACCTGCTTTGAAATCAATGAGTGGTGTGTTCGACGAGCGCAAAGGAGCGGCGGGGCGTGCGGGAGTCGCTCGAGAGTGTCGATGACGATTTGGCCAGCAGACGGGCGTGCTGGGGTACTTATAGAGACCGTACGTACCTCGTTGGATGGGTTAGTTGTAGAGTGTCGTCGGGCGAGCAAGACGATTTCCTCCAGAGTGTGCGAGGGGCGCCCTTACCGCATCGGGGCAGGCGGGCTCGCTTAGTCGGACATCGATTTCAAAGCAGCACTTTGCCACGCTCGGCGATGATTCGCGTGAACGGTCGCCGCTGGACAAGGACAGTGCTGTCGGTCAATGATGCATGATGGCGCTTTATCGCGATCTTCAGAGACAACAGTTGCTCCTCACGCCGTTTGATTGTCGTGGTTTTGGGAGCGATCTCAAGTGTGCAATTTTGGTGATGTGCGAACACTCGCTCGAGAAATGCATTGTGAGCTGATTTCAAAGCAAGTTTTGAGTCATTCGATGCAGGCACAGGTGTCAGACGAAGTAAGAGTCACAGGAGGAATGTAGCAAAACAATGTGATTGGCAGGCCTTTATGGCTCATAGTTCTTGTCATTCATTGGATATCATCATCGTACCAGCACTTAAGCTGTACGTAGGTATCAATTCTATCTGGACCCCTCACCCTCGAGTAACTTCTTAGTTCTCGGTGCTGGTGGTCAGGATGTCGGAGTCACCGGCATCGAGGATGGCCATGGTAGAGCAGCGGAAGAGCTTACCGCAGGCGGTACCGAGCTCAATCTGTTATTGACACGTTAGTTTGCAGCTCTCCGAAGTCGTGTTCAGACCTCTTCTCAGAGCCAACCCTCAGAGTATACCCGGTGTCTCAGTGTATCTCGTCGCGAGGCCGTGAGAGTGGATCGGGGGGTGTACGTACGTTGTTGCCGGAGAAGTGGTGAACGGAGGTCTTGGACAACATGGCGTAGTACTCGAGCTCAGACTTGCGGAGAGGGGGGGTGTTGCCGGCAATGATGACGAGCTTGGCCTTTCCAGAGCGGAGGGTCTTGAGGGTGGACTTGTAACCGAGGGTGACCCTATTGCAATCAGCATATCGCTCGCTTTCATGGTGTTGCGCCCAACGTACTTTCCGGACTTCATAACAAGCGCCAGGCGCGAGTTGATGGAGTCGGCGGTTCTCTTGCTCTTCTTGGGGGCCATCGTTGCGTATAGGAAGTGATTGATAAAGTTCCTAAGGTAGTTGCTCCGGCTTGGGTTGTCAGAGAGAAAAGTTCGACCTTGCGCGCAAGCGAATTTCGAAGGTGTGGGTTCTGCTCGCGCTAAGCGCACGTGCCCTACTAGCCTTGCGACCATCGCTGGTGCTGCTCTTGAACACAACAACATGATCTCAAACCAGTACTGCTTCTCGCAAAAACCCCACATCTTAGTGGAACCGGGGCTGGTCTGATCACTTTTCACAGATTGGAGGTTAGCACATGATGCTCAAAAAATCAGAGCTCGCCCGCAACGAGCAGATGCTGTATCTCTAAGACATTAATGCATCACTTTATCTGAGCTGCAAAACGCCGATCTATGAGCTAACGGCAGAAGTTAAGGCTTCAAGTCGACAAGCAAATGACGTTGCCCGTGTTCGATAAAACCCAATTGGAGAAGGGAAAGGAGTACAGCGATGTCTAAGAAGCTCAACAGGTAGCCTAACACTGAGACTACAAAGAAGCATTACCGTTTATCTCCCGAGAACGTTTCGAAGCCTAACTCGGTAATGAACATTCAAGTAACTATGGTGGGATAGCTATTGTACCCTTTCCAGCATGACTTCGTGTGCAAGCGTTCTTCGACGAACCGTCTAAGCCCTGGGATATCGACCCGCGCTGCTGCATCGTGCGCGGGCGCAAACATACACTCCCGGCATAACGGTCCCAGCGCGCCTATTTCACGTTTGGCTTCTTCGTGTCTCTCTTTCTCCTCATGAAAACGAGCCTTGAGATCTTTCAACGTCTGAGCCAAGTCCTGTTGCTCGGCTGCAACGATCCATACTTTGGCAGATTCTCGATTGCCACTATAACGAGAAGACTCCCAGTCCACGTTCTCGTCCCAGCCCCATGGCCGCTCGACGGCTAGTTTGCTCCATCTGTCGCACATGTCGAACAGAATGATTGTGATATGTATGCTATGCATGGCTGCTGTTCTGCACAGTGACTCCAGTGAATCGAACCATTCGTATTTCCACATCAACGGCGGCAACTCGATCCGGAGGTGCGCGAGCTTGGGGTAAGCTTGATGCTTGTTCTGGACAACAAGTTCAAGAGCTGGCAGCAGGCATTCTGGAACGAACCGGATGGAAGCATCGTTCACGCGTAACACCTGGTGGTGGGCTCTAGCGATCCAGAGTTGTTCCAGGTTCCTGGGGAGTGCTTTCCAAAGCATCTCTTTCGCCTTTGAGCTGTTTAAGCTTGCCTCATCGGTGAAGCCATGGTGGCCCCAAACGTATACTGGTGCCATCTTGAGACGTCTTAGAGCGACGAAAGGAGTAAAAGAGCAAGGCCAAGGCTTATCAAGAACCTCGCCCATTTGATAGGGGTAGTAGTATTCGTGACTAAGGCCTAGAGTGTCCAGTGTGTCGTGGTGGATTTGTAAGCTTTCCATGATCCTTGGATGCTCCGTCAGGCACCAAGCCCATGTACAGCCAATTTCGTAATTGAAAGTCTTGAGCTTCCCGGGAATCGTTGCGCCTAGCAAGAGACGAAGATTGACCGCGTGTAGTTTTGAGCCTCGCAATTCGATATACTCCACCGGACACGAGCGTGGCCTCAGTTTTGCAAATACGTTGGTCTCTGGATCCGGCTCGGGCTCGCCATCACCTGTCCTCGATCCATATATAGAGCGAAGGTTGGGCATATGGAGGAATACCGCAAAATGAGTTGGCATGTTCGGGTACTTGTCTTCTGCCCCTGTGACCATCACATCAATAGGAGCTGGGAACATAGTTGAGTGTGCTGTTTGCGGTATCTTAACCGCAACATCTTTGTTCGTAGCTGTTGCTGACTCGCTGAGCAACCTGCTTCCACTCATGATTGTTGGCCAAATAGAGACAAAGTCTGTATGTTGGTTGCAGATCCCAAAATTGATGTCTAGCCTCTGCAGTTCTGGAAGGTTGGCGAGAAGTAGTGCAAGTATGGCATCCTCGTTTGCGCCAGATTCGATCTTCTTGTACATCTCACGTGCCTGTTCGTCGCAAGCCACGTATGTTGCACATTTCTTCTTCAACACACTCTCTCTGTCTTTAATTCCAGGCCACGACCATTCAGTAAATTTCTCTTCAAGTTTTGCCCAAGTCTTGGGAACAACAACTGATTTAACAAGAGCGGCGTGGGCTGGTGATGTTAAGATCAGGTACGTGAGTGCAGGAAGATGGTCAGTCTCTTTCAAGGATATGTTCGAGTAGAAATATGGCGTGGCCAGTCGGTTCAATGTCTTGGATGTAAGACACAAGCTGCGGAGAGAGTCGCGAGAAGTAAAAGATACAATAATACTCAAAAGTTCCTCGGGCAGCTTTTGGTGGATTGTGAGTGACATAATGTGAACGAAAATGATGAGGCAAAGGACACAGATCGTGCTGGTCTCGATTGGATTTATTACTGTCAACATTTATAGTCCTATGTGAAACCTGAGAGATTCGTGTTAGGCAGACGGTGCCACACTGGATGCCTATTCGGCGCCCTATGCCTGACGTCAGAGAGCGAACAGGAGAACCCGCGGTTGGTATATGTAGCTATAGACGAACTCCAAACGCCAGTAGCTGTGTAAACAGAATTTGCAAAACGTGCGGTCCCGGCAATGCGTACTATCATAAAAGGACATCGTCCATCTCGTTCCCTCCAAACATTGTACCACAACACTACTCTAAATCTAATATTGAACAACTATGCAGCTGCGCGCTGAGCGTTGCGTCCAGCCCTCGCAGGCGCACGAACTGCACCAGGCCTGTTCAAAGTGTACTTGGCGAACGACCTCGCCAACGCCTTCTTCGCACTGACCTTTTGCGAGCCAACAAACGAGTCGACGGTGACAGCGATGGCACGGTCAATGTCTTGAGAGGAGCAGTAGTCCGACAAGCGCATCTTACAGAATGCTTCTGCGATACGAAGGATAGCTTCTAGATGACGGACCTAAAAAACATCAGTATTTGATATGAGCAAAGAATGAGGGGGACTTACGGTAATGGGGTACGCTCCAGTGGCCATTGACTCGCGACGCATATCAGCGAATAGGCGAGCGACCTTGTCCTGGTCGATCTGGTAGAGCTTTGGCCTGCACTTCTCGCGGGCATAAAGAATGTACTTCCGCAGCAGCTCCTGTGGAATTTCGCTCTCTTTACGAGAAGTCTCCATCTCATCGACCTCCATACCTTCGCCATTCTCACCATCTTGTGTCGCCTTAGCTTTGTCGGAATAGCCGTAGGCAGAATTGACGTGAGGATGCGCTCGGCCGTGGGAGTTGACAACGAATTTGGCAAGACGCTCATCCTCTTTCGGGTCGACGGTGTCACGTACGACACACAAGATGTCGAAACGGGACAGAATGGGCTCTGTCAACTCGACGTTCTGTGAAAATGGGATGGTAGAGTTGTAGCGACCGCCGATGGGATTGGCCGCTGCAACAATGGCGCAACGGGCCTGGAGAGTTGTAACAATACCTGCCTTCGAAATGGAGATAGTCTGCTGTTCCATAGCTTCGTGGATAGATGTCCGATCCTGGTCGTTCATTTTGTCAAACTCATCAATAAGACATGTTCCCTTGTCAGCAAGCACCAGCGCCCCGCCCTCTAGAGTCCATTCGCTTGTCATAGGGTCGCGGCGAACGGAAGCTGTGAGACCGACAGCGGATGCTCCTTGACCTGTCGCGAAGACGGCACGATGAGCTGTCTTCTCGACATACTTTAAGATCTGGGACTTGGCTGTACCAGGATCTCCAAGGAGCAAAACATTGATATCACCACGAATTGAGTGACGACCAGCTGCCTCTTTACTGACACCACCAAATAGCGAAAGCGCAACGGCGGTCTTGATGTCTGTGTGACCGTATATGCTGGGCGCAATCGAGTCAATGACCTTGTCCACAATCTTCGGGTCCTTGGCCAGCCTTCGGATTTCCCGCTCGTCCTCGTCTGTGAGTCGGAAACCAGCCAGCTGGTCATGAGACTTGACAACGTAGTTGGCCTCCAAGATGGTGGCAAAGACAGGGAAGCCGTTCTTGTTGTTGAGAGCAGCATCGTAGTTGTTGCGGTAGATGCCAGTAACCTCAATCTCCTCGCCGGGCTTGGCAGAGTCAATCAGGTCCCAGAGAAGGATGACCTCACGGTGACGGGGCAAACGTCCAGCAGGCACAGTTCCTGGAGACTCCTGTAGAGTAAGCTTCTGATAATTGCGGTATACTGTTCGTTCCGAGTTGACCGTGAAAGGACCGCGAGACTGGCAGTTCTGACAGAAGGAGATCCTGACTTCGACATTCGAATCCTGATGAAAGGGACCAAGTGTAGTACCGCACTTTGTACAGTCGAATTTGACGTACTTGAGCTGAGGGAACACTCCGCTGCGGCGAGTGACAACTCCGCTGACACGGACCAAACTGTTCAAGTGCGATTGACGAAGCTGGCGCAAGGTGTACTGAACGGGTACATCTGTAATACGAACGTGGATCTCGTTGTGAATTCGCTCGTAGTCTGGGTAATGAAGAAGCACAACTTCCATAGAAACTTGGTCGAAGATCTTCAACATCTCAGTCGGGGTGTTCGCAAGCCAATATGCCAATGTAGCCTTGGATTCGGCAAGATGGTCAAATGACACTTCCAGGGATTCGGCGTTAACTTCACCAAGTGTTCGAATGCGAGTGCCGTAGACCGATGTTCCGTTCTCGTCCGTGTACTCTGTTAGGAATGACTTGAACTCGCGAGCAATGGTACGGGCCACTTGTGGCTGGGCGACCCAATCAGTCAGGTTGTTGGCCTTTACGTCTGTAAGAGCCTCCAGTGTCAACTCCTCGTTCATGATATCATCGCCCATGTCCATGTCATCCTGATCTTCATCATATCGATGTCTTCGCACGCGGCGGCGGCCTTGGCCCATGAGATCAGCCAGACCATCCTGGTCGTCGTCGTCTGGAAGGAAAGCAGCAGGCATGCGACGTCTGGCCTCCCGATCGCGAGCATTGAGACGCCGTTCGAGCTCTCGCCTTTGGTCGAGTGTGAGTTCATCGTATTCGCCTTCGTCGTCGATACCCTCTCCCTCGTATGCGTCGTTCTCGCGTCGGCTGTAGTCGTTTTCGAAATCGTCTGCGAAAAGATCGATACCCTCAGCTTCCTCGGCTTCTTCGTCTAAATCGTCCACGTCACGGATGATGTCGTCGTCGTCAAGCATGTCTGCGTCTTCGTCTTGAGGCAGCATCGGCGGCGAAGAAGCCATGGCTGCAATGTGTCAGATGTGCATCGCTCCCTTTGAATTGGTCCCACTCACGGCTCGACGGTGGCAGCGCAGCTGAAGATGAAAGTTCGTCATCGCGGGCACGCTTATTACGATTTCTGCTGGGCCCTGCCCCGCGGTTTGCAGACGACATGTTTGAGTGTAACGGTGAACTGCGTTATGTTAGCCGTTGAATCGGCGGTAAGGGAGGGGTAAGGGCTTGGTCGCTATTGCCATGTGTGCCACAAATGTGTTTACCTACCTCATTAGGAGTCAATGCGCAATCGTATCTTACACGGATATGCAGAGACGAGAGTGATCGTGTATATGGAGGTGTGGGGTCACGGTTGCGAGGAGCAAATCGCGACCGTGACGCGCTTGCCGTAGCAACGCGTGGCGCTAGTCTGAATGAGGGTTTAATTGATTCTACCTACGCCAGAGTTCCAGCACCTTGAGCAGTGTATCGCCAATACGAGACTTACCTCTCTTTAGAAGCCCCAATACCATACAAAATCACATCGCGACCACAGTAGTCCTGCTGCACACATCGAGCACTCATACTCCTGCAATGGCGGACTCGCAGTCCGCAACCACGTCAGCGAAGCCACGCACGAGCAGCATATCGCAAGTGTCTGAGAGTTCCCAGACAGCAGCAGAGTACGTACAAACGCGATCAATCCATGTAATACTATCTGATGTTTGCGCCGCAGATTCATCAAGGAACAACTCAGCCTCGAGGCCGAAGCACGCGAAGCTCTGCCTTACGTCAGTACATCACGCCAATGCTAAATGCTCAAGCTGACACACGACAGCAATTCGATACCTGCACACGCGATCTCGGTCCTCTACGTCAGAGTCTCTACGCATGCCTCACATGTAGCCCGCCGCCCGCTAGCGCCGCCCAAGTCCACACACCCGCAGGCGTATGCTATTCCTGCTCAATATCCTGCCACGGCGAACACACCCTTGTTGAGTTGTTCAACAAACGTGATTTTATATGTGACTGCGGTACAACTCGGATGCCTGAAAATGTGCCATGCACTTTGCGCCTCAATGCTAAGACCGGGCAGAAGGGAGATGTCACTGGCGAGGAGGCTGCGAAGAGCAACAAGTACAACCAGAACTTCAAGAACAGGTTTTGTGGCTGCGGCGAGGATTACGATGCGCATGAAGAAAAGGGAACCATGTTCCAGTGTCTGGGGCTGGGGACTGTTGTCGAAGGCGGCTGCGGCGAAGATTGGTGGCACCCAGAGTGTTTGGTCGGCTTCACCCGTGAGGAGTATGCGAAATCGATCGAGAAGCCACAGAAGAAGGACCCAAACGGCACAGATGTGGAAACCGAAGTCAAGGTGGAGGGCAAAAGCCATGACACCGGCACGGCTACGCCAGTATTGGATGCGGCAGCACTTGAGCGTAGCGGTGCGGACGGAAACGATGTGGCAACTGCAGTTGAACAGAACGAGGATGAGGACACACCGCTACCCCCGGGATTTCCGCCTGAAGATGACTTCGACCACTTCCTCTGCTACAAATGCGTGGAAGCCAACCCTTGGATCAAGAAATTCGCTGGATCCCCTGGCTTCCTGCCCCCAGTCTATACCCAGAAAGCTCTCAATGCTGCTCAGACTATAGAGACTGCTACATCGGCGCTTGACACCGCAAATGGCGAGTCGAAGAAGCGCAAGGCGTCTGATGCGGACGATAATGAATTGAACAACACAACGCTATCAATCCCGGCTCCTGCTAAGCGCCAGAAGTCCGAAGACCCCAGCACTGCACTTTCTAGCATCCCAGAAGATACTCGTACAACGACGCCCAAGAGAGTAGACACCTCAACTTGCAAGCTATCATCCATCCATCCTCTGCCCACACCAGCGCTTACCAACTCTTTCTCCCTCTTCCTCAAACCCGACTTTCGCGATCACCTCTGCCGCTGTGCCTCCTGCTTCCCGCTTCTCAAACCCCACCCACAACTACTAGAAGAAGAAGACACCTACGAGCCGCCAATCTCCGAGGACGGCGATGAGGGTGCACAGTCCGTCGGCACAGGCTCTATCCTCGACCGCGGCGAAGCAGCGTTCAACAACATGGATCGTGTGCGCGCCATACAGGGCGCCATGGCGTATGCGCAGCTCAAAGACAAAGTTTCGGCATTTCTGAAGCCCTTTGCGGAGTCTGGAAAGGCTGTTGGTGCGGAGGACGTCAAGGCGTACTTTGAGAAGCTGAGAGGCGATGACCAGGGCATCCAGGAGGCTGCTGTTGGAGCAAAGACGAGCAAGAGGGATGAGGATGGTGACGCTGGCGCGGATGAAGATACCAGGAAACAGCAGAGTGGTTACTGATGGGATTTACGATACGGCGTTGGGTGGAAAGATACCAAATTTGCATAACGAGGTGAAGAATAATGAATAGTGTATATTACATCGAGTAAATGACCTTGACACGTTTTCGAGCTCAGATTGAGATCGCTTTTTTTTTAAGAACGTGTTGCTTGTGTTGACTTGGATTTGCCACTAAGAAGGTGCCTCACTCTTGTGACCCCGTTTAGACATCACAATGGGCGACTCTTCGGTCAGACTCGCCACAAAAGACTTCCGCTCTCAACACCGTCCGATGAAACGCGATACTGTGGGGATCGAGCATACATTGTCATCCAGAAGGGTGACAAAGACCCAGTATCAAGAACTTTAAAACTTATGGTGAAATTGGATGAAATTTGGACCATAGTCCTGCTATGTAGTCATATTGGGTATCAAATACAATCTTGGTATTACTCGTATCGTTGCGTTCGTCTAGCTCCACACTCCCTTTCTTTCCACCTCCGTTCCGTATTCTGCTCCCGTCCACAGGTTGTCAATCATGCCGTCACAGTGGCAGTCACAGTAGCTGTGACTGTCTCCTTCTCCTTTTCTGTCACAGTGACAGTGAAGATCTGACTCGGTGCGATTGGCGTAATGATCAACGGACCCTCAGATGAGGAGGATGTTGGTACCGGCGCTGATGGAGCCTCACTCGGCCCTGCAGGAGCTTCTGTTGGTGAGGGTTCCACGTTTGTGACAGAGTATGGTGGCCCTGAAGAGGCAGACCCGCTTGGGGTGGGCAGTGATGAAGCGATGGGGGATGATGATGCTGCGAGCGTGCTCGATAAGGAACTTGGTGATGGCACAGCGCTCGGTGATAGAGTCGTTGCCGATCCCACACTTGTGGATACGGAAGAAGGCGCAGCGGAAATTGCAGCGGTTGGTGATGAGGGCGCTGGAGCTGAAGATACTAGCGGTGTCTCTACTGGTGCAGAAGATGGTGACGGCAGGACGGTCGTGTACTGTGTGACTATCACAACTGGCGGAACTTGCAGTGATGTCGAAGGCAGGAGTTCGGCTGAGGGCGATTGTACAATCGTGGTCTGGACCGAGGAAGATACGGGAACAGTAGGAACAGCTGCAACCGCAGAGCTCGATGATTTGACTGACACCGCTGGCGCGCTTAGCGCTGGGGTTGAGAAAAGTGCAGAGCTTGTGACAAATGATGCCTGCGACGCGGCAGATGTAGGGAAGATGGTGGTGTACTCCGTCTTTATGATTACAAGGCGCGACGAACTTATCAAGGTCGAATTGGTCGGGGCCAAAGCTACAGAGCTGGGAGACAGTGGTGAAGACACTGCAGAGCTCACCGGTACTGCGGACGAAAGCGCTTGCGTGACCGACAAAAGACTTGGGCCAGTGGAGCTGATCAGAGCACTGCCTGAGATGACAGTGCCTTGAGATGCTCCCGGATGGGTGAAGCCAGGCATTCCCGTACCGTTCTGTGCCGGCTGTCCTCCAGTTACAGACGCAGCGGAACTAGGAGTGAGAGAACTGAGTGGAACAGAGCTAGGCAGGACGGAACTGATGGTAGCAGAGCTGACAATGACAGTGCTGGGAGGGAAGAATGCTGCTGTTGTGCTCTCGTCCGGCGAGTACGTAAACATGGGCGGCGCGTAGGTCGTTGCGCTCACCGCCTTGCTCTCAACCTCTGCCTTTGAGCTGGTAAGGCCCTTCGCTGGGAATGAGCTCTTTGAACTCAGTGGTTGGCTCTCAGCAGGAGCTGATGACAAAGATGCCACATCGGAATGTCCAACACTCGACTTGGTTTCTGATGCAGGGACTGGTGCCTGTGATGTAATATACGAAGTCGATAAAACAACCTCAGGCGTTTGGGTGGCGATTGCTTGGCCGTCTGGGAGGAGAAACGTTATAGCAGGTGCTGTTTGCGTGAAAACAGTGGGCTGTATGGGCTCAATGATGACTGCAGTAGCTGCGCTGGCGTACTGCTCGCTAAAAGATAGTAAAGTCGGCACAGAATCCGATGGCCTTGTTGAAGCAAACGCGGGCTGTGACGAAAGGACTGAGTCATCTTCCGCTGTGCTGAGATACTGCGACACCTCGACGGTTGATGAGGCTACCAAAGTTGTGTTTGCGTAGCTGGAGAGTCTGCTGGAGGTCAGTCTAGGAGCGCAATGAAATTGTGGACAACATACAACTGTCTCCGGTGGCCTTTAGGTAGCGGCCCTCCAACAACAATAGAAGAAGACGCTGCCAGCAGCAATAATGAAGTAAAGCGAGCCATCTCGAATGGACGCGGATTAGGGAGAACGGAAGTGGAGAACGAAGGGGACGCGCGCGTTTACGACTGGATGAGAGCAGAAACAGAGAAATCCAAAATGACTGAGGGAATAGACAGTTATGAAGGCAACGATCGACAGAACGGAGAGAACTAAACTGAAAAACGGAGAAGCAAACGACAAGAATCGTTCGACTCAGGCAGTCGACAACGCAGAAGTCCAGAGCTCTACTGTGCGAGACTCACCGCTCGCAGGGGTCTGTTCTGGCTTTGAAGCATCGTTACCCGCCTGGCCCTTTGTCTGGACTGATGGTAGTCTTCCAGGTAGTACTGGCCCATTTGGCCTCAATTTGGAGGCGGCACCGGGTTGTTTCCGCAAATACATGACTTTGGTTGGACAACTGGTTGTCGTGCTTTGAGAAAATAGCACTCTTGTTTCAGCTTGGAGGGTACGCGAGAGCCAATCACGCGAAGGAGCGCAACGCAGCCTCGTGACCTGGGCGGCTCATCGAACAACGACATCTCTTTCGTGGCTACGCAGGCGACTAACCGGCCCACGGCTTGTCATGAGGCTGAGCGGAGCGTTTTGAACTACGTGGTCCTTCTGAAGTCCAGATTTGACGCTCGCGAACTTTATGCCCGCCGTGGAAAGCGTGTCTGCATTCTGGCGGTGTGCATATGCACGACAACAACATTGATGCCGACGGGTTCAGTGGCAACCAGCACTACAGTCCAGTCCTAGAGAGGCCTTCTGATGTCCAGAATTTATTCCTGTGCACAAACGCTCTGATATAGTTATGCTGCAGCTCAGACACCACCACGCTTGACCTAGGCTTGACGTGTCAATCGCCACGCGATGCTCGCTATGGGACAGACATGTCAGACGTCGGTCTCCACACGATCCTTTATGGGCCGAATCGAGAGCACGACGGCTGTCATCTCACCTCCAGATCGATATCTGAGTTGAGGCTTCGAGCACGTGCCGTTTCCTCTTCGTTGCCGTGGTGATGTTGAATAAGCGAAACTGTCAGGGAAAGCAAATACGACCAGCCGGGGTGGCCTTTACACTCTGTAGATCGAGTCGACGTCACGACAGGCTGCGTGCTTTCCTTGTTCTTGCGCATTTGCACTTTTGTATTCTTTATCTTTGCACTCGCGCTTCTTCCGCTGGTGTAAACAACATGAGCGTCCGCGTCGTCGCACGGATCAGGCCACTGCTCAAGCAGGAGCTTGACAAGGACACAATCGTTACCGCCGAAGCCGTCGAAGGCGAGTCCACCGCTACAGTCGTGCGGCTACCGAGCCCAAAGAATGATGCGGAATCGTTCAGCTTCCAGTTCAGCTCTGTGTACGAGCAGGAAGCCACACAACAACAACTGTTCGATGCCGAGAGTGCGTAGAGACCACCAGTCGCCATCAGCATCCCGCTAACACATGGCCAGTCGCACCGACAGTGAAACACCTGTTCACCGGCTTTGACTTGTCGATCTTCGCTCATGGCTGCACCGGTACCGGCAAGACACATACGATGCGAGGAGGGAAGTCGCTAGCCGACCGTGGCGTGATTCCCCGACTGTTAAGCGCTATATACCGGCGATGCAAGAAAGTCGAAAAGGACACGGGCGGCGCGACAAGTGTGGAGGTCGCGCTGGAGTACTTTGAGATTTACTGCGACCGCGTCTATGATCTGTTCGAGCCTCCGGAGAAACGCACACCATCTGGACTCCCTATTCGCGACAACCATGGAAAGACAGTCGTTGTTGGTCTGACCGAGAAGCCATGCACAACGTTGAAGGAGTTCGAGCAGCTGTACGACCAGGCGAATATGAACCGTTCAACGTCTGCGACAAAGGTATGGCGACGGTCTCACAATCTCGAAATAGATTACTGACAGAAGCATAGCTCAATGCTCACTCTTCGCGGTCACACGCCGTACTTTGTGTCAAGATCACACAAACCACAGATACAATGATTCGTGTCAGCCGAGCATCCTGCATCGATCTTGCAGGCTCAGAAGACAACCGCCGTACAGAAAACAACAAAGAGCGCTTGGTCGAGAGTTCTGCTATCAACAAGTCCCTGTTCGTGCTAGCGCAATGTGTCGAGGCGATGAACAAGAAGCAGAGCAGGATACCATACCGAGAATCGAAGATGACGAGAATCCTCTCACTTGGTCAAAACAAAGGTCTGACTGTCATGATCCTCAACCTCGCACCGACTCGCGCGTATCATCTGGACACCATTAGCTCTCTGAACTTTGCGAGCCGCACGAAGAAGATTGAAGTCGCAGAAGTAGAGAACGACCCGGTCTACAGAGCCATGACGAAACCTTTGGCATTGACAAGCAGCATCGGAGGGGCGAACATCAAGCGACAGCCGCTACGAGCTTTGACGGCAGCGGCTAATGCCAACGTAACTGAGACAGGGAAGGAGAAGAAGGGAGAAAAGCCTGTGAAGGCCTTCTCCGTATACTCTGATTCTCGCAAACCTGTCTCACGTATATCTAACCTTGCTTCTCAGAACCAAGGTGTACGACGGACAGAAGCCCAGAAGCGAGTGGCAGAGCCGAGCAGCACGTTTGGCACCCGGCCCACCAAAACGTTCCGAGCGGCTGATAGCACCTCACGAGTTCGCAACATCGAGCCCGGCATGACAAAAGAATCCATCGAAGCGCTTATCGCGCAGAGGATCGATGAGCGTCTTGCGGAGAAAGCATTGCAAGATGCTGCAACTGCAGCTCCTGCACTTTCGGATGAGCTGCAACGGCGCCTTGACGACCTAGAACACCGCATTGATGCGAAGGAGGATGATGGGAAGTCACAGGGCTTGCAGTTCTTGCTCATGGCCAAGCAGCACCATGCACGGGGCGAAGATGTCAGCGCTCTTCGCATGTATCACTTGGCCGAGCCGTACTTCCCTGGCAATGAGAAGCTACATCTGAAGATGAGAAGTTTGGAGGATCGAATACGACTAAAGCGCGAAGAAGGACAAAAGCACCTCTCGACGACAGCACCGCAAGCACCAGCATCAAGCCTAATGGTACCATTGAAGGAGGACAAGAAGGCTTCTAGGCCGAGAATGGTGTTCCGGGATGATGCTGAATCAGAGGATGATGAATTTGCACCACCGCCACAGTCAGACCACGACGACTCGTTTGCATCCGAGGATAGCTTCGTGGCAAAGCCGAAAGTGGCTCGCAAGCCCAAGAAGGTGATGAAGAAGCTTCCTATCTTTCGCGATGACCTTGATTCATCTGCCGCCCCTGGCGTGCAAACACCGCGAACATCGCATCTCCTGAAAATCATCAACAGCCGGGACGTCAACCAAATTAAGGCGTTGAAAGGAGTGGGCTTGAAGAAGGCTGATGCTATAGTGAATTGCTTGATGGAGATGGACAACGCTGAAGTACAGGATTTGGCAAGTTTGGCTACACTGAGGGGTGTCAGTGGCAAGACTGTGGAGAACATGAGGATGGGATTGAGCATTGGTGGTGATTACGATTTTTGAGCTTTGGCTCGTCTTGCATTCTAGCGTGGAGTTTGGGAGTGATTCGAGATGGGCTTGGTGAGGATTACTTGCATAGCATGAGCGTGAGCATGGTGAATTTGCATTTAGAGGCGTTTGAGTAAGATCAGTTCCTTCGTACTACATAGTTACATCAGCTGAATATGCACATATATGGGTCCATAAGATCGAAGTTGGAACGATTAATTGGCTGTCAAGAGATCAAGTTAGGCAGGTACCGCTCTAAGGGAAATGGTCTTGACTCGTCTCGTAAAGCTACAACATGTGACTGGAGGGCCCGACACGGCTGGACACGACGAGCCTCGCGGAGACACCCCGAAATCGACATTCACTCATGTGCTCCAGCGTTTCACCAGCGACGTGAAAGTAAGACGCTAGGTGCCCTAAGTGGATTGCATAGTCAGGCTGTACTGGTACGCAAACCCTCAAAAAAGCAAATGAAGGCCTCACAACAATACTTCAACAGTTGTACCGAGTTCATTTGCTGCACTGGGGCCCCGCAACTCCAACATACCATGTACGGGGTCTCCGCTAAAGCGACTAGCGCGTCCGGGGGATCAGCTGGTCTATACGGTACTTCGTATGTTAGCTCATGTCACTGACAATGCAAAAAGAGGGGCTGTCGGCGACCGTCTCCGCGATGCGATGGTTGCCCGCGTTGTACACTCTTCGAAACATTGAAAGTAGCCTCATCCCTCTACCTGTCCCCGAGGTCTGCGACGTTTTAGCACGCAGCCACCGGCAGCCACCTCTAGCTCGTAAAGGAACACACCAAGCTCTTCTCTGCACTCCGCCCGCTCGCACCGGTAGCGATCCAGTATTAGGGAACAAGCAGGTAATATTTCCGGCGTCTCACCTCTCGGTGTAACGCTACCACGAGTCTAGCTCCGTTAGCATGGAGTTGGTGGTGGAGAATTTGGGGAACCTGGGGATCAAGCTTTCAGTGGGGCCGGATAAATTGACTACTCTCGTGCGGGGAAGGGGTTGTATTGGACAAAGCTTCGTAGCCAAGGCATGCTTAGGCTTTGATAGGCTCCTGTTCCGTGATAACCAGTCTGGGCTGCGGCAAAGCGACCCTTCGTCGCAGAACTCGCCGAGAAATTTAACAAGAGAAAGCCACATACAAAGCGCTACACACCGTTCCGGTGGACAGCCCGCTGCTAACGAACGCCTCGTCCAGCAGAAGCATACGAGGACAAGGCCACCACCGTCGAATTGGTAACGATCACATGATTGTGTTCGGCATTAGGCCGACTCGAAGGCTGGGTTCCGTAATGATGGAGCGACAGGAGTAATTGCGAATTCTAGAGACCCGGGTGCCTTTCTGCAGGACCTTAGACCCGTTGCGGCGTTGTCCCTGCGCTGTTTATAAGGTGGTGGTCTTTCCGCCCTGTATCCATTTCTCTTTCCCCGCCATCCCCTTCACAACACATATTTGTTACTCGGCCCACATTAGCAATTATGAGTGACCCCGTCGAGGTCAAGGCTTACGGTGGCGATCACCACGTTGAGAAGGCCTACTCTCACGTGGAAGATGCCCACAACCTGGATGAGAAGGCACTAGCTGCCCAGTACAAGGCGGCTGCCATCGAGGCTGAGAATGTGGAGCATGACATGGGAGTGCTACAGGCTATCCAGGCCTACCCCATGGCTGCCCTGTGGGCGTTCATCATGTCTTGTACTATTGTAAGGCTCCTTGTGCTTAGAATTGCTCATTTGAGAGTTTCTGCTAATATTGTCCTTAGATCATGGAGGCCTACTGTGTTTTCCTGATGGGTAACTTCATCGCTCTGCCTGCATTCACAAAGCAATACGGTGTACCCGATGGTGATAAAATGATCATCGTTGCCAGTTGGCAATCCGCTCTCCAGATGGGTGGACCAGTTGGTGCAATCATCGGCGTCTGCCTGGCTGGTCCCCTCACCAGCCGTATCGGATATCGTTGGGCAACAATCTCTGGCCTCATGCTCTTGAACGTCTTCATCTTTGTCTTCTACTTCGCCGACTCGCTTCCGGTCATGTTCGCCTCGCAGCTTCTCGAGGGTATTCCTTGGGGTATCTTCATCGCCAACGCACCGGCGTACTGCAGCGAGATCACGCCCATCCAGCTGCGAGCTCCTGCTACTCAGATGCTGCAAATGTTCTGGGCTCTTGGTGCTATCATCGTCACCGGTGTAACATACTTCTACAACACTTTGGATGACGAGTCCGCATACAGGTATGTACTAATTTACTCTACAAGCAATTGCTTCGCTAACGGATGATTAAGGATCCCCATCGCGCTCCAGTGGATGTTCCCAACCCCGCTCGCTATTCTTCTCTGGATGGCGCCCGAGTCACCCTGGTGGTTGGTCCGCAAGGGCCGTCTCGAAGAAGCTGAGCATGCGGTTGCTCGCTTGGGACGCGCGGCAACACTTAACGCCAGCGAGGCTGTCGCCATGATGCGTCGTACCATTGACATCGAGAAGACTGTCAAGGAGCCTAACCATCTGGAACTCTTCAAGGGCACAGACCTCTACAGGACCCTCATTGTTTGTGGTGTATACGCGGCACAGAACTTGACGGGTAACCTCATTGCCAACCAGGCCGTCTACTTTTTCGAGCGTAAGTCTTTCTAGCTGCCGTCCCACCTGCAACTAGAATGCTAACAAACTACAGAGGCTGGTATGAAGACAAACACTGCGTTCGCCCTCGGTCTCATCACCTCCGCTCTCCAGGCAGTCTTCGTCATGCTTTCGTGGATCCTCACGTCCTACCTCGGCCGACGTACCATCTACGTATGGGGTTCTCTCATCAACGTAGGCTTCCTGGTCGCTCTCGGTATCGCAGCATCTGTCGGCGTCTCGAACGCAGCTTCTCTGGCACAGGCGTCCTTGGGTCTCATTGTCTCCGTCCTGTTCACCCTGGGACCTGCGCCCGCTTCGTGGGTCATCATCGGAGAGACGTCCTCCATCCGCCTGAGGCCTCTAACCACTGGAATTGGTCGCGCTTCCTACTACATTGTCAACATTCCTTGCATTTTCCTCTCCAGTTACATGCTCAACCCTAAGGTAAGATCCGCCTCCCTTGGGATTTTACGATAAACAGTTACTAACGAAACGCAGGAAGCAAACCTTGGCGGCAAGTGCGGTTACGTTTGGGGTGGTACCGGTTTTGCTTGCTTCGTCGTGGCGTACTTCTTCTTGCCTGAGATGAAGAACCGATCTTACCGTGAGATCGACATCATGTTCAAGCGCAAGATCCCTGCTCGCCAATGGAGCAAGACTGTCATCGACGTGCAGGACGACGAGTAGATGGAAACTTGGATAATAAGGCTGAGGCGTGCTGTGGACAGGAGGAGCTAAGCATTGACGAGCGCTCGATACCGTTTGCAGATTGGAAACGAGGTAGTCGGTTGGGTTACGTGTGCTTTTTACATCCTTTGGTAATCACGAAGAGACCGCAAATGCATATTCAGCTACTTGTCAAAGCCGTTTAAAATCTTTAGCTAAGATCTGCGAATCTGTGCGAAGCTCAACCACTAAGACCATCACGATGGTTAGTGATTGTTGCCATTCCCGCATGGGGAGTATCAAATTGGCTACACTCATTGTCTGAAAACGTGGTTCTGGGTTGCTCGTATTCCGGATTTCACCATGATCTCTCGGAAACTGGTCCGCTTGCGTCACACTGGACCATCTCCCTTTCCTTTCACCAGCTCGTCACTTGAAGTTTTGGTGTTGCAGACTGTCCATTTGGTGATCCTTAGCAACGTGCGAATAGAATCGTCCAGCAGATTCCCCATACTGTTGACCTGACGTCGCGATTATTCACGCCAAACACGCAGCCGCGGCACGAAAGCTTCGTGTGAAAAGCTTAGGTTGCGCCACAGCCAGCCACGATTCTTGGGCCAGCCACGATTCTTGGGCCAGCCACGATTCTTGGTTGGCAATGCTGGGCTACTCGGAAAGTCGGTAGCTCGGTGCTCGGTTTGTCGGTTTCGAAAGGCGCGGGGCAGCCGGACGCGCATAACGTCACCAGCAAATCAGAGGCTCGGCGTGAGTGTTGAATGAAAGACCAGGATATGGCACTCCTGGCGAGAGAAGTTCTCTCGCTCTTATCTCTGCAAGGCGGGAAGATCTGAAAGATAAGCGCGCGCCGAAACGGTCATGATGAGGCCATGGCCAGATGTCTGGAGGGCAATGGAAGCTCTGACTTTTTTCGTGATGCTCGGTGCAAATCAGGAACGCAGTCGCTCAGTCTAAACCTGAATAGGTGGAGGCGGGGCAGCTTTTTGTGTATCAGGCCATGGTGCATCATGACGCAGCATGACACGCAAACAGAGAACAGCTCCCATTCGGCAGAAAGCTCACCTCATGATGAAAGTCCATCGCCTGAGCGGTGTCAAACTGCCCAATGGCCAATGGCACAGCTGGAGCAATGGATCAGGAGAGCTTTCTGGTTCCAGCTGTCCAACGGTCGCAACTGACAGCTACGGGCTCAAATACAGCTGGGAGCCCGTTACACAGCTCTTTGTGCTCCTGCAACTTTACCTTGAGTCCTCAATTGACCCTGTACACCGTTTAGGAGCCCTAGGTCTTTCCTGAACCCCTCAACAACCTGTGTACTTCCGCCCACTCCCGTCCACTACATCATAGCACGCGTCTCCACTTTGAACAAACTTAAAGGCACGCGTTCGCCTGCTCGCACCTCCAACCACAACAGCAAGCATGGACGCAATGATCACGGCCTCGGCGCCTGAGCCTGAGAAGCTCACCGAAGATCTCGACAACCTCAGCCTGTCGCCATTCGGTGTTGCCAGGTCTTCTGTCAACGAGACACCGCTCAGCGACGATGAGGTGCGCCTCATGACTGACTACTTCCACGCTTCTCTCTACATGTGCTTGGGCATGATCTACCTGCGAAGAAACCCTCTCCTGCGCGATCCATTGACATTGGATCATCTTAAGCGACGTCTCTTGGGTCACTGGGGATCCGACGCCGGCCAATCGTTCACCTACATTCACATGAACCGTCTGATCAAGAAGTATGACCTGGATGCTCTCTTCATCTCCGGGCCCGGCCACGGTGCGCCTGCCGTCCTTTCCAACTCCTACCTTGAGGGTGTCTACTCTGAGGTCTACCCCGACAAGAAGGAGGATGAGGAAGGTCTGAGGAGATTCTTCAAGTACTTCTCGTTCCCTGGCGGCATTGGTTCCCACGCTACCCCCGAGACGCCAGGTAGTTTGCATGAAGGAGGAGAGCTGGGCTACTCCATCTCCCACGCTTTCGGCGCAGTTTTCGATCACCCAGACCTGATTGCTCTGACAATGGTTGGTGACGGTGAATCTGAGACCGGTCCCCTGGCTACAAGCTGGCACTCCACCAAGTTCCTGAACCCCATTACTGACGGAGCCGTATTGCCCGTCCTGCACCTGAACGGATACAAAGTAAGACAATCCTCCCCTTGCTGATCCAGCCGACGAACTGACATCACCAGATCAACAACCCCACCATCCTCTCTCGTGTAAGTCACAAGGAGCTTGAAGCTCTCTTCGTCGGCTACGGATGGACACCCTACTTCGTGGAGGGCAGCGACGTACCATCGATGCACCAGGCTATGGCCTCCACAATGGAGCGCTGTATCACCAAAATCAGGGAATACCAGAAGCAGGCTCGCGACTCTGGCAAGGCTTTCAGGCCTCGCTGGCCCATGATTGTCCTTCGCACACCCAAGGGCTGGACCGGTCCTCGCAAGATCGGCGAGCATTACTCTGAAGGCTTCTGGCGTGCTCATCAGGTTCCAATCACCGATGTCCTGACCAACAACGAGAGCCGTAAGAAGCTTGAGGAATGGATGCGTAGTTACGAGCCCGAGAAGCACTTCGATAAAGATGGCAAGCTTATTCCTGAGCTCAGGGAGCTGGCTCCTAAGGGCAACAGACGAATGAGTGCCAACCCAGTCGCGAACGGTGGCCTGATTAGGAAGAAGCTGCATGTTCCCGATTTCCGCGACTATAGCGTTGATGTCAAGAAGGGCGGTGTGTCGAAGATGGGCAGCATGGCCAACTTTGCAGGCTTCCTTCGCGACGTTGTCGCGCAGAACCCCAAAGACTTCCGTGTCTTCGGTCCCGATGAGACACAGTCTAACAAGCTTGACAAAATCTACGAGGCTGGTAAGAAAGTCTGGATGGCCGACTACTTCGAGGAGGACGAAGATGGTGGCAACCTTGCCTTCGAAGGACGTGTTATGGAGATGCTTTCCGAACACACAGTCGAGGTACGTACGGATTGGTGGAATTGATCCTTGAGTGTATTGCTGACAACATTCAGGGCTGGCTCGAAGGCTACATTCTTTCAGGACGACATGGCCTGCTCAACAGCTACGAGCCTTTCATCCACATCATTGACAGCATGGTGAACCAGCACTGCAAGTGGATTGAGAAGTGTCTCGAAGTTGAGTGGAGACAAAAGATCGCATCGCTCAACATCCTTCTCACAGCAACTGTTTGGCGACAGGATCACAATGGCTTCACGCACCAGGATCCAGGCTTCCTCGATGTTGTCGCCAACAAGAGCCCCGACGTCGTTCGCATCTACCTGCCTCCTGATGCGAACTGTCTTCTTTCTACCATGGATCACTGCTTGCGTAGTGAAAACTACGTCAATGTTATTGTTGCTGACAAACAAGAACATGTTCAATTCCTCACCATGGACCAAGCCATTGCGCACTGCTCGAAGGGTGTTGGCATTTGGCAATGGGCATCAAACGACCAAGGCGAGGAGCCTGACCTCGTCATGGCATCATGCGGTGATGTCGCAACTCACGAAGCTCTTGCAGCCACTGGTCTGCTGCGCACACACCTACCGCAGCTGAAGATCCGTTTCGTCAACGTCGTCGATCTCTTCAAGCTGATCGATTCAAGCGAGCACCCTCACGGTCTGAAGGCACACGAGTGGCGAGCCATCTTTACAGACAACGTCCCCTGCGTCTTCAACTTCCACTCATACCCTTGGTTGATCCACCGCCTGACCTACGGACGCAAGGGCCAGCAGAACCTCCACGTTTGTGGATACAGAGAGAAGGGCAACATCGACACACCGTTTGAGCTGGCCATCCGCAACGGTACCGATCGCTACAGCTTGGCGATTGATGCCATTGACCGCATTCCTGGCCTGGGCAACAAGGGTGCGTCGACGCGCGAAACACTGCTCAACGAGCAGATCCGCGCGAAGAACTACTCTTACCACGAGGGACTGGATCCCAAGGAGATTGACGACTGGGTGTGGCCTTTCTAGGTATTGGTCTCTTGCGGCCTGAGCCATGTCTTTATTAGTTTATGATAGTGATTAATGACATGAATTTCACGGAAATTGAATTCTTTCTGCCTACAAAACTCTGGGCCGCTCATTGGTGTGGTATTGAGTATTCAAGGAGGTGATTATTGGCATTTGTCACAAATCATACACTTGTAGATGGACTTGCTTCGTGTTCCCTCGGCAGATGTACAGCTCATACGTCCCGTTTAAGAGGACGTCAATGGTGTCTGTCGTGACCGCGCAGCCCTTCTTTACGACATTCACACAAGACGATACCACCGTCTAGCAAGGCCTCTCACTCGAACGCAAACCAAACATGGCACAAAACATTGCGTCAACAAAAAAAAGGCGTCGCGCAAACTGATGAAAAGAAAAAAACTTGTTTCGTGTCATCTCCCCCGGAAAGGCTCGAACTTTCAACCTCCTGATATGCAATCATCAAGCGGATTAACGGATAACACACTGTTGGTAACAGTCAGACGCGCTAGCCAATTGCGCCACGGAGGATTGTGATCAACGAATTCTGTTGAGTCGCGCTTTGGTTTGCTTGTTTTGATGGCGAGGGGGTTGGTTTGATAACTTATAATTGTAGTGAAATCTGGTAGGGGCTGGGTTGGGGGGAGATTGTGTTGCCAGGATGGAAGGTTTTCTTGAGTGGGGCGGTCGTCCGGATTTCCGGGTTGTGGAGCTGTGGTTCTTCGTGTTGCTGGGTTGGCGAGGTCTACACGGAACTTTGAATTTGTGGGTGTGTTGATGTGAGAAGAACAGCACCAAGCAAGACAAGAACCTGCAGTTAGTATTTAAATCTCTGAAAACTACTCTCTCTATCCCATGTGCTAAACATCCACATTCGATCTCAGAAAAATCCCAACCCGCTCTCAAACTCCTTCCACTTCTCCCCCACCGGCTGCACCAGCGTGTAGCTTTCCGTCGTAGTACCCAACCTCTGCACCCCATTAACCAGATACAGCGGCGTGACCTCCCCATCCGCACTAAAGAATAGTTTCGGCCTCTCCCGCCTATTGAACGTCTCCGTACTCCCATCAGTGAAGCTCACCGTCGAATTAAACGCCTCCTGCAGCTTGAACGTCCACGGGCCCGTCAGGTTCCTGCTGAACATGTGCGCACCTACGCGCGGGTACTTTGCACCGCGCTCGGTGATGTCAATCATCCAGTGGGCCAGCGCGTGCCAGTTTCCGCGCTTGTCGCGCCAGAGGAACGGGTCTTCGGTCCAGGTGGGGGAGTAGTCTGAGGTGTTCCACGGCGGCGAGTAGACTTGTTTGTAAGGGCTGTTGAAGGATGGGGCCGTGAAGATTTTGAGGTCTTCGGCTGCGAGGATGGTTTCATCTGTGGGGTTGTGCGGCGTCCAGAGAGGTGCTGGGGCGGGGTTTGTGCCGTTTATTAGGATCTTGAAGGGGGTCCAGGGGCCGCGGATTGTAGGGGCGCTGGAGACGGATATGTTGTTTGGCCACTGGGCTCTGTATAGTGTCAGTATCCGGTTCTGTACCAAATTTCAGACATTTGTGCGTGACATACTTGTTAATCCCACCACACTGCTTCGGATCCGGGATGTCCACGCCGATGCTCCAGAGCAAATACTTCTTATCTGCTGGACTCCAGTACACATACGCGTTATGTCTAAAGCTCGATGTAACATTTTGTTTCCATACATACGGTCCTTGAGGCCCACTCGTGCTCTCTGCTCTGGCAATGAAGCTTGTGGGTCGCCAGCCGCTCAATCCACAGCCGTGCGCAAATTGGTCGTAGATGAGGTGGAAAAGCTTCGGGTCGTCCTGATCTTGAACAACCTGGCCGCCCCAGGAGGAGTTGCCACGATTGCTGTAATGGGTAGGTGAAGTAGCGTTGGTTTCATTGAAGCCAGTGTATCTCGTTGCTGGCGCAAGATCGAGCCGCCCGCAATCATCACCAAACCAGCCGGGATCACAGCGGCAGGTTGAAGTAGAATTTATGTTTGTGCTAGGAAGGCAAAGACCATTCAGACTACAGTCGGTGTCTGTGAGACATGACTGTGCAGCAGCGAATACTATTAGCCATGCGACCAACGAAAGGAAGCGCGGGGAGAGCATGACAACAATTTCAAGATAGGAATCCGTTCACAAGGTGAGCATCTAACATCCAACGAAGGGGCGCTCGATGTACAGTGTGTTGCTGATCTCGCCAAGATGGAATATGTATGGAGATAGATGCACCGAGAATGCTGGGCCTGGTCATCTCTTTCCGGAACGGGATATATTCTATGCACCCCGCTTCAGCGAGTGCATGAACTATATTGCACCGAATTAAGTCCAATCAGAATGCAGTATTGTCTTTTGTAAGCACCCACAACGGGGAACCAAGACCCCAGCATGAAAAGCCTGACTTACAATTGAAGGACTCATGTTTGCAGTGGCAAAGAAGACAAGGTGTAGTGGTACTGTAACGTCCCAGCATACTATACTCGACGAGCGTGCGGATATACAGATAGGGATATGCAGGCCAGCAATGACCGCAGTCAAATTTTGATTCTTTTGCTCAAAGCCTCAGAAAGACTGAAGACAAGAGGTTGAAGTAGCTAAGTATCGCTCACATGAAAGGGAAGATTTGTGACAAGGGGTTCAGACCTCAAGGTCTCTCTCGATCAAGGTATGAGAATATGAAGCGTCAAACAGTAGGAACCGATAAGAACACCTTCGCTGAAGCGCATTGATTTCGCAAGCGTTGTGAATAGACCCAAAACGTATACATGTCGCGAGCCTCCGCGACGGGCTCGCGCACGAATGCATGCAAAGCAAAAAGCAGAGCAGAAAGAAAATCGTTGGGCTGTAGAGCCGTAGTAGGGAGGACGATCATGTGGCCGGGTTCGCTGATGAAGCAGAACAGGAGACCGGATGTTGTGAATCTATGGGTCGTGAACTCGTATGTATGGAGGTATCTGATTTCTTTCGGCCGTGATATCTGGAGCCGCGGATGAACGCTGGCCCTTCAGGAGTTCGAGTACTGATGTTGTACAAAATGGAATAGGCGACCCTCTACCGACATTGGAGAGTTGTAATGGCTCTTCGGTCGTATCTCCCCAGGGGTTTGAGTGGTATAGCATGTGCAGGCTGCTCTGTTTTCATCGGCTCGACCCCACTCTCGTCGGCCTCGATCAGCCTTTTCTTCTCGGCGTCCGGATCATAATGATAGGTATGCGTGACTACGACACTGAGATCTCGCGTGCTGAGTGGAAGTTGATATTTGAAGTTGCCCCGCACGATGAGTTCAAAAGGGTACTGCGAGACTTCCTCCCACCGCTTTGTTCCACCAGCTTCGGTCTTGTTCCCTGGATGTGTCAGGCGGATCTCACCGATCGATTCGGCACAGTGCCGCTGCCAGAAGGAGCCATCGAAATTCAGCGGAGAATCGAAGTGGAATATGCGGCCGAGCAACATAGTGCGAGGCTCACCGACATCTGGATCTTCGATAGGATCGGTGCCTTCGTCAACTCCGTCTGGAGTTTTGCCGGTTGCGTCAACAATACCGGAAGCCTCGATTGACTGCCAGTCTTCCTCATTGTTGTGCGGTACTCCGTTGCCGTGTTCGTGCCACCATTTGTCTGAGCCAACGTGTTTGCTCTTTGCAAATATGCTGACGTCCATGTCGGTAATCGTAACACCAACGATATTTGGGTTCACAGCATCGACAACCAAATCCAAGATCAGTTCCTCTTGGCTGGCCACCACGTTCCGGATCTCGTGAATGCTCACGTTTGTCAAAGGCTTCGTGGTCGCGAACACAAGCCCCACTGAGCTAAAGACAACGACGAGAAGCAGAATAGACAGCACAAGACACCCGGCGAAACGGCGACACCAACCACCTTCGTTGCGATGTCTGCGATCTAGTTGCCGTTGCAGGTTGCTGAGAGTTACGCTGTCTCTTCGGCGCGGAGTCCGGACTCTGGGGCTTCGGCTTGATGGAATCAGTGGCGTACGCTCGTCATCTGCCACGATGCCCGCATCAATGTCGTAGGTGGATAACTCTCCATACTTGTTGTTGCCGTTGATAGTGCCGTTTGTGACGGTAAAGTTATGAAAGCGAGGACTGTTTGGCTGCGATGGGTGCCGCGAAGAGGGTCCGCGTCCACGCGAGGACTGCGACATGGAGGAGGCGGCGTCGTCATTCAGCAAGATGTGACCAAGAGCGCCACGGCCTTGGCCGTGCCGGCCGATGTGGTGATGGTGGCTGCCTGTGCCGGCGCGGCCAGACCCTAAGCGTATCGTTCCCTCACCGCGATCCATGCCATCAAGATCGAGGTTCGGATTGTTGTATGGGTTGGTAAACTTCATACTGCTTTTCTTGCCAGGATTCTTGTGCTCATTGCGTATCGCCAAACGTGGGTCGGCAAGACTGGCGATGGATGTCATGCTGGGTGTTCTTGAGTGGTGACCCCGGCTGCGGTGAGGCTGATGTTCGGGTGGGTTGGACTCGTAGATGAAGGTAGCGTCCGAGTCGGAAGAATTGGCTTCGTCGACTGCGCTTGCAACTTTCTGTTCGAAGACATCTGCTTTTGATGAAGCTTTACGGAAGCTTGAGTTAGTATTTGAATAGAAATAGCTGAGCGACGGAGCATAAGCAGAAACGGCCATCTCTGGGCTTGCAGGTGGGGACATGGTCACCATCGATCGCCGGTCGTCGTAGGAGCGCAGTGACACCTGACTCCCGTACGAGGACGCGGTATTCGATCGTGGCCCCATGTCGGGCCTGCTAGGGATTTGGTAGTGATATGAAAGTTGCGACGACCTACCGGTGCCCGAGTGGATTGACGGCGCCTTTCGCTTTGGAGGCTTCCTCTCCTTCTTGGGGCGTATTGTCTCGTTACTCGGCTTCAATCGCAGGCTGCCGTCGACACGACCTGAGGCAGAGCGATCCTGGTTGCTGATGGTGGCCTGTGCTATGGATGGAACCGTCTCCGTCTCCACCGTCATGTTGCGCAGGGGTGGATCACGGGCTCGCGATGACAGCGAGGTCAACGAGGGCTTGGTGGAGACGTTGCTGCTCACTCGGTGGGTGGACGAGGATCGCTGCTCCTGCATCTTGCCCTTCCTGCCGTTCTTCGTGCCACTGTCGCTGCCACTGCCCGTGTGCATATTGTTGCTGTTCGTGTTGTTGTTTCGGCTACTGAGGTCTTCGGTAACCTTTGACGAACTGACGTCATTGCGGTCTTCCTCGGGCTTCTTGTGCGTGGTTGCTGTGGGCGTGAAGCTGCGATAGCCGTTAGCATGGTTGTTAGTTGGTACGGTTTTTCGCTCCGTGCGTAGCTGCAACGTGCGTGCGTCGCCATGACAAAGAGTGGGGCGCTGCGGGGAAAGCCTTACCTTTGCGGCTCGATGCCGTCAAAGCCCGGTGTGGCGGGCAGACTAGACTCCTGCACAGTCTCCAGCTTGGGAGCCACGCCGCTGGCGCCACGGGATGGCCCCTTCATGCTCAAGCTCATGATGGGCTCGTCCTGCTCGCCCGGCGTCACCGCCTCGTCGGCAGCCGGAGCACGAGCGGCCGAGGCGGGCGAGGGCGAAGAGTGCTGGACCACGATTGAGGGCGTCGATGGAGCCTCGGGCCTCCGGGTCTGGGAGCGCAGAGAGTTGCGGCGTGAGCGCGAGTGGGAGCGTGCGTCGGGCGGCGGGGGAGACTTGAGGCGCGGCGAGTGCGGCCAATGGGGGGTGCTGTCGCCAGAGACGAGGGCGGAGGGAGACTTGAGCGGCCGTGGTGCCTTGACCGAGTCGGAGGACGAAACAGGCGGCAGCTGGGGGATGGTGGTGGACGAGAGGGCGCGCTGGATGGCCGCAGCGGAAAGGCCTGGGGAGCTTGTGCCGGGTCCGCGGTTGGGGCTGACGTCGGTGCTGCTCTTGCGTGAAAGAAGGCCAGGCTGGGACCTGGCGGTCGAGGCGGGCGGCGCGTTGGTGTTGCGTTGCAGACTGCGTGCAGGCGAGGCATCGCGCGAGTTGAGCGCCGAGTTGGCTGGCGACGGCGAGCCGGACACGTTGAGTGTGCGGTCTCGCGCGAGGGATGAGTGGCGCATCGAGGGGATCTGCGTGGCTGCACTGCTCTGAGTACCGGACGCAGGCGCATGCACGACTGAGACCTGGCTGGACGTCGAGTTCTCGCGTGAAGAGGCTGCCGTGGGCGTGGGCGTGGGCGTTGTTGACAATGACGACGCCGGCTCAGCACTCTCCTGCGCACCAGTGATGCTTTCGAAATCCTCGGCCTCGGAGAGAGAAGCAGCAACGGCAGCAGCAGCAGCAGTAACACTTGAGGTCATGTTGGCTGCGGTTCGTTTACTTCAGATGGCAGGAGCGCTCGGAGCAGCGCTGTCATGCTGCGCTGGGTGCACTTGGAGAGCACTGCAGCCGGCGACGAGTAACCGAACAATGGCGGTCAGCGCTGGAAATGACCCTCGCCAGCACGCGGCACTCGCCCGTTGGATAGCGAAATTGGCTATCGCAGCGCAGCAGAAGGTCCGTGGCGTGCAGAGGATGGGTGGGTGCGTTGGGCGCGGTGATGTGTACTTCGCAAGTGCGCGCCAGGGCCGTCGAGAGACGAGTGGTTGTAATCCGCCGAAACCACCTAACCAGGAACCGAGATGCGCTGGCTGAACGAAAACAGAAGCCCTCGACAAGCAACACCCGCATCTTCTCACACACCGCGAATAGCGTCGCCGTGCCTTGTCAGCTGATGCTGCGTCTCGTTGCGCATGGCTGCCTCCAGCTGTGCGAACGGGCTGTGCAACGCTTTTGCCGGCACCACGCCTGGCTGCAACATGCAACACGCAAACACGTCGATTTCTCACACGCGCTCCGGGTAAAGCATGACAGATTGGATAGGGCTGACTCTGTACGGCGTGGCATGCTCCCGTCTGTGCAGAGAGCGATGCTTGCTCCCTCGGCGCCACCAGGGCTCCCATGAATGTGAGCAAAACACGTGTCACCCCTCCCACGCCCAGCGCTGCATCAAAAGCTGCCCAGGGGCCGCTCTTCATTTGACTGCATCGTTTGAGTCGTTGTCAAGTGTCACCGCAAGATTACATAGGAAGTGGGAACACATTTGTTGCATTTGATCAGTCGCGTCCAAGACAATTACTCTAATGCAGCCCGTAGTCACCCTCTGCTGCTATCGTCCTCTGGCACTCTGCGAAGATAGCCGCCTGCCTTGCTACATCTGCCAGCCTGCCGATGACCTCTTTGTTCCCGTCCACAAATCCATACAAAGCATAGGGTATGTCTACCTCGTTGCAAAAGTCCTGGACCAGCTTTTGCGTCGCCCGCAGGTTGTGCCTAGGGATCCTGGGGTATAAGTGGTGAATAGCCTGAAACTGAAGGCCACCGTGAAAGAAATCGAGCCACTGCGGGCAGTCGACATCCATGGTCGTGCGCAGCATCTTCTGAGCAAACGACTCGTGAATGCCGAGGTCCGTCGTGCTCATCGCGAAATGCGACAGTGTGATTTGCACGTGCAAAGGCGAGGTGAGGGCGTGGCTAATGAGGACGAACCAGAAGCGGCTGAAGTTGTCTGGCATGGTCTTGTAAACGACACCGTAGCCGTACCATGTCCAAAACACCGTCATGCCAACCATCTCAAAGTAGCGATGCCACCACGCCGGCCCCTTCTTCGGGCCCTTACCACCCAAGAGGTACTCCAACGACAGTCTGTAGAGATTGAAACGTGCGAACAGCATAATCGGATAGTATGTGTAGTGCTGGATGCGCACCAGGAGCTTGGCCGCTGCATCGTATTCCATAACCCGTTCATAGTATGTTGTTGTGAGGCCCTCCAGGAAGCGGTGGGTGACAGCGAAGATAGGAATGTACTGGATATCGGGATCATGTTCCGGATCGTTCGTAACGAGGTGATGGACGTTGTGGTTGAATTTCCACCAACACGCACTCAACCCGCCCATGTAGGATGCAATGAACATGGCAATGGTCGTGTCTGTCGTAAAGTCATGGGTAATGCCCATGTGGCCAGCGTCATGTACGGTAAAGGTGAGCTGATGCCAAACGCAAGCGAGTGGAATTGCACTCGTGATGTACCAGCCAGAGTAGAGAGCATATAGGAACAGCGCGATGAATGTCCCGTATCGAAGACACTCGATGGCATACGAGCTGTAGTTGCAATCGTATAGTCCTCGCGCTAGAATCTCCTCCTGCAGGTCACGGTACTTCTTCGTGATCCTGTCCTGTGTCTGTGGGTCTGTAGAGGGGTATTTGGCCTTGTCGAAGTCCAGTTCTTGTTGTGTACGTCTGTCCAACACTGACATCTTTGGCGAGCCCGATAGATCATCGAGGCCGATAGAGGACACCGAAGACGATGATGAAGCGCGTGCAATAGTGGCTGTGGTTCTTTGCCGTATAGAGGACGTTTTATCTGCTGCCTCGAAAATAGGACTTTGGTCCGCCGAAGATGTTGAGCTAGCGGTCTCACGATCTGACGAAGAGCATGACTCTAGATATTCGTCTTCTGACAGTCTCTCCAGCTCTTCTAGTGTCCTGAACTTTCCTCCTTGTATCGGTGGAAGAAAGTTCGTCCAGCGCCCTTCGATGCGGCCGATTTGGTAGCGGTTCATGAGCTCTAGAGTCTGAGAGGAATGAAACCTGCAGCGCGGAGACGTTAGTAATGGCATTTCAACACAGCTTTGTAGCGTACCTAGTAACCTCATCTGTAGCATCTCGTCCTATCATGTGCCGCATGGCTTTATCACCACCGGGGTGATATGGCATCCAAGCTCCTACATTCAGGACCTTGTTGTCCACAATGACAATGGCCCTGCCATTGGCGATCTGGCCCTCAATCTCCCTACGACTGAAGATTTTGGCCTTCCGCTGTGCTTGCACGTCCATAATGGCTGATGTGGTAGGTTGCGAAGCTACACAAAGTCTAATTGTGCGTGTCGAAATCCGGTAAAAAGGCGAAACGGGAGAGCAGGCTTAAATCATGCCTCAAGCGAACGAAAGCAAAGAAGCGCTGACACTCCAGAGTGTTCTCCAGAAACAAGCAAGGGAAAGAGAGGATAGGGTGATCGAATCGGACCACCGCTGTTGAGAGTCGCAAGTCTGGGCAGGGGTCTGGCGCTGTGGCGGAGTGCCCCACGTTGTTCGCGACCACTCAGCGGCCACTTCACACGCAGAAGATGTAAATCCTGTTACTATTTATCATGTACCTACTCTTGCATACAATTTAGATCACGATTAATTTAAGAGAACGCGAAACAAACGTTGCGGCCAGGTATCAAAACAAGGCAGGTGCTGACGCTTTTGTCCCTCTCGATCTGAACCCGGCCATCTCCGTCATCACCAGATTTGCAAGAACTGCATCTGTTTGGTCATACCTACTCGCTTACAGGCGCTAATAAGTACTCACTCTGCTCGTTTCATCTTCTCCATAAACATCAACTCATCCACAGGACTCACGGCAACAATAATCATGGCAATGGACATCAGAGAACTCGCTAAGGAATGGCTGGAGCTTGATCACGACAAATCAACAAGAGACGAGATCTACCAACTGTTACACCATGGCAACACAGCTGAGCTCGAGCTGCGACTACGGAATCGAATTGCTTTTGGAACTGCTGGTCTTCGCGGTCCCATGCAGGCTGGTTTTGCCTGCATGAACTCCCTCACCGTCATCCAAGCATCCCAAGGACTGGCAGCCTACCTCCTGAAGACCGAGGTGGACGTTAAGAAGCGAGGTGTGGTGATCGGTCGCGATGCACGGCACAACTCAGAGAAGTTTGCTAAACTCACAGCGGCAGCTTTTGTTGCTAAGGGCATCAAAGTATGGTGGTACGAGACACCATCGCACACACCACTCGTGCCCTTTGGTGTACGAGAGCTGGGTGCTGCCGCTGGAGTAATGGTCACAGCAAGCCATAATCCCGCAAAGGATAACGGATACAAGGTATATTGGTCCAATGGTTGCCAGATCATCCCACCGCATGACACCGGCATTGCTCAGGCGATTCTGGAGAACCTCAAGCCCGTCACTTGGGACACATCCATTGTAGACGAGCCATGCCTGATGGTCGAAGGCTCTCTTGATCTAGTGAGGGACAAGTATCACCAGGCCGTCCTATGCGCGGCGCAGCCAGAGCATGCGATCAAGCTGAACCCGGATCTCAAGTTCGTTTACACACCGATGCACGGCGTCGGTCTGCCAGCCATGAAGCGCTGCGCCGAGACTCTCGGAGTTGCCTCACAAATGACTGTTGTGGAGGCACAAGCACAACCGGATCCTGACTTCCCGACAGTCAAGTTCCCAAACCCAGAGGAGAAAGGAGCACTAGATCTGGCCATCCAGACGGCTGATGCCGCATCGTCGAACCTCATTCTGGCAAGTGATCCAGATGCTGACCGGCTAGCCGTGGCAGAAAAGGTCGGAGACAGGTGGCACATCTTCACTGGCAACCAGCTCGGTCTCCTGCTCGGCGCCTATATCTTCGAGCGATATCCTACCTCGAAACCCCGAGAGAAGCTCGCTATGTTGGCTTCCACGGTCAGCTCTAGGTCACTTGCTGCATTGGCGGCAAAGGAAGGCTTCCACTTCACGGAGACCTTGACTGGGTTCAAATGGCTTGGAAACGTAGCGCGGGATCTTGAGAAGCAAGGGTACCAAGTTGCATACGCGTTCGAGGAGGCTCTTGGCTACATGATCCCCCAAACAGTACACGACAAGGACTCGATCAGTGCCGCAGCTGTTTTCCTGACCGCAGCTTCCCAATGGTCGGAGCAAGGTCTGACACCATACGCCAAGTTGCAACAACTCTACGAGCACCTCGGCTACTTCGAAGACGCCAACACGTACTTGGTCTCTCCGTCACCAACAGTCACAGCTGCAGTGTTCACAGAGATCCGCGCATTGGGCAACCCCCACCCCACCACCATTGGACCCCGCAGGATCATGCGCTGGAGGGATCTCACGCTAGGCTATGACTCAAAGAGCAAGGACCATGTGCCAGATCTACCCGTGGATCCAACCGCCCAGATGATCACCTGCGAGCTGGATGACGGTGCCGTGTTCACGGTCAGAGGGAGTGGGACAGAGCCGAAGATAAAGCTGTATATCGAGTGCCAAGGAAAGACCAGTGAAGACGCGAAGAAGGGCGCGAATGGTATCTTGCAGGATCTGCTGAGGGAGTGGTTCAAGCCTGAGGTGAATGGATTGAGGCTGGCATAGAAATAGCTATGGATGAAGATTTGAATGTGTCAGGTATTTGGTGAAGGTGAATGAGATGCATCGAGTATCTAGCAAACAACAACCGATATCAATCCTTCAACAACACTCTTTCCAGTTGCTCCCTCAATCAATACTAACTTCAAATCCCATCCCACTCATCTTTCTAGCTACCTTAACCATGTCGACGCCTTCCAAAACCTTACTTGCCTCCTCCAAAGACTCACCCCAAGTCCACGACTCAAACACGCATATAAGCGTTCCCCCATTCCGCCACATGCGCAGCTTCAAATTTTCAACTACTTCGTTTTTCATCTTGGAAGGCTACAGGCCTACATAGCGACAGGCAGATTGGGGGATGATCAACGAGCAGATACCTTGGAGGAGGCTTGACAGGCTCTGACGGTATCTTGTCGACATTTTGCGATGATAGAAACCTGGTGCAGCCGTTGCAGAATAGAGTGTAGCTGCTCCAGGTGGGAAGCATGGTTTAGAATTCAAAAGACTCAATAAAACTCCATAAGTATTTTGGTGTGATGCACTGGAATACGTTAGCTATGCTCAGCTCACTCAAAACAACCCAGCATAACTCCAGCTATCGTACAATCTGACCCACAAATGACGTATCTCCATCAGCTCTTTCACAGCCGCCGAGTGCGACTCCACCGATGTTACACGACCGCTGTACCCACAGCGATGTTACACTGAAACAGCTCAGGCATGCCGCAGGCCGCGCAACGATCTTTATGCCTCACGTCTTGCACCTTCTTACTATGTACCCACCGCGCACGCTCAACGCGCACGCAGGGCTGACGATTGCACATGCGCGTTGCGACAAATAGTCACGTACTTTCGCTGCCTGGCACGTACTCGCCAACACCACAGGCCCAAGTCCGGGTCGAAGCGTCGCCCTATGCAATGACCCCGGTCGCCTGCATTCGGTGGGAATGGTCCTTCGAATAGCGCCCAATGAGCGGCTTCGCGCAGAGCAGGGCAGAAGTTACTTGTCGCGCGAACGCAGCGCTGGAGCATCTGGACTGCTGGCTTGGCGCGAAAAGCATGGGCTGTCGTGTTGATAGAATCGCCTTCTGCTGCGTGTCTCAGGCTGCGTATGCGCTGTTCAGACCCAAGTAGGCAATCGCATCTTCATTGCTGCTGGAGACTGAGGTGAGCCAGCCCAAGCCCAGGGTGAACTTAGAGCTAGCGCAGCCGCTTTCCCCATATTCTAGCAGGCCGTCAGCCTATCACACGGCTGCGATAGTTTGGTACAGGGGCCGCGCCGTTTCCGCCGTCTCGGTGGAGTTTGTCGAGGGCTGACGGTTGCTAGCACAAGCACAGGCGGCATGCGAGCTGCGAGAGTCACTTCTCTATCGATTGCCTGCTTCCAGCTTCGATCCTTCCCCACCCAAACTCGTCGACCCACCGCCCCCGTGTCTGTGATAAGGCTTGATCGTCAGGCATCGAGTCTATAAAGCCTGGCTGCCCCCTTCGAAGGGACCTGGTTCCTTCGTCTCCTGCCCGCAACATTCTCGGTATGCGCTCGGCCCCGCCAGAAATTGTCCAGCACGCTGCTAACGCAATGGCAGCGCTCTTTGCATTCGCACCCATATCCATAGGTTCTGCGCCATGTCCCAGTACTAAACTCGCGCGCTCCCTTCGCGGGATGCCCAAGTGCTGGCATTCATGGCGGGGTTCGCAGAGCCAGACACGGCTCCTACGCAACGCATCTTCTATCGCCCAGCAACCGACCGAGAGCCCGCTCCCCGACGCGCGCTTCCCAACGGACCCTGCAATTACCGCGACGCCTCGCTTGGCCCCTGCGGATGTGACCAGTTTTGGGACAAGAGTAGCGCCGAGCTCCACGATGGCAGCACCCTCCACCGTCCACAGAGCGAGCGCGTGCCCTGGTGTGTCTGCGGACACCATGCGTGCTTCCATCTAAGAACGTCGCGCGCGCAGGAACAGCCTCCTTCCGTCACGCAGACAGGCGCAAAGCACTTGGGGCAGCAAGTGAATGTAGAAGAAGCTCTGAGTGCACACGATGAGCGGATACAAAAGTCGTTCTATGGCAGTAGCCAACGACTCCAGCGACCAGCCGCTTCTGAAGCCAATGGGCCCGGTCGCATATTACAGAGTCGGGACACTCCATCGCAGGTCAGCACAACTGGCCTGCCTGGACTCCCTTCAATGTGCATGCTCCCTCATGACCGACGCCCAGCGGCTGACGACGAAGCTAGACGTGCTGTGAACAAGCCTCGCGGAAGTGTAGCAGGCCTTGGATTGTCCATGTTGAATATGGACAGTATGCGAAGTGTTAACCGTCAGCAGTCTGCCTCACCCACCATTGCCGATGACAGCGTCCCACCAGCGCTCCAGAGAGCCTTCAGCGAGCCAGAGCGGGCCTCTACCAGAGACAGCTCGATGCCTGCCGACCCAATCAGACTACTCAGCGATCTGCGCGGCCCCCTCGAGCAGATCAAGGAGTTCAATCGCAATCTACACCTTGACGTTGCTGGCGACACCATTCCCAACACGCTAGATCCCCACGACTTCATACAAAGTGCGACTGAGGCTGCGACACCTAGCATTCGAGGCACACCTGACCTAGTTGCCGCCGATAATGCTGTGCAGCAAGGAAAGAAGCTCATTGATACGCTGTCTCGACTGACCTCGAACAAGCCAGGACCAATTGGCTCGCCAAACAAGCCGGCTAGTGTAACTTCTGTGCCTAGCCAGCCCCTTCGGCAGATCAGTTCGCCTTCAGTTCAGCAAGAAGAGCAGCTACAAAACGTGCTCAGGTCTGCATCGCCTCAAGACCTTCAAAAGCTCGTCTCGTACCTAGCACCACTACATAATTTGCTAAACTCTATCCCAAACGTGGCCAAAACTATGAGGGAGCTAGGCAGTCGTCTGGACGTGTTGGAGAACGGATCTTTCAACTATGTGCAGCCAGAAGATCTTCATCAGACCCTTGAGATGTATGATGACAGACTCATCACTGTTGAACACCGGATGGATGAGCATGACAAAATGCATCAAGCTATTGATGCTGACAATAGCAGCGTCTCGCACAGCAGACGTCGTATTGACAACGTCACAGGATCTTTCACTTCCAACCAGTCTCTGCAATCAACAACCTCCTCGGCTCTGATTCTCGCTGCCATGAATCGCAAAGACCAGGAAGCTGAGCTTGGCGATATCAAGGGCCGACTGGAGGTTTTGGAATCTGCCGCACTGCCAACTATGCTCAATCCGTGGGAAGTCGAAGTTGTATTGCTGCCCTGGGGTCGTGAATTGCGTGGCATCTGGTTCTCACCTGACCAGCCAATGCACGATTCTTCCAAACCTACAACCCAGGACTCTGAGGAATGGACACAAGCCAGGACCCTGAAGCCAGCGCAGAGTCTCCAGAACCTACGAGACACTGACTCGAGTCCCAATCCTGGTGTCAAGGGCGTGTTTAGCGATACCGAGAGTGGATGGAGCAGTCAAGCCATCAGTGACTGGGCCTCTGGGTCAACTGACGACTGGCTGTATCCCAAAGCATGTGGAGCTAACAACCTGGTCTACAAGCGGCTTTACAGTCGAGGTTTTGTTCGCAACGTCACTTTGCAAAGCGCCAGCGCTCGGGACATCCAAGCTACATTGTCCCATGCGTTCAGCGATGTGATGGAATGGTTGCACTTCACTGATCGAGACGAGGACCAAATGGTCGCCGCACACCCTGCTCTGAGAGCGTCCTTCATTCCACTCAGAAAGGCGATGAAGGAGTCCAAGCTTCGTTTCCTCACTCCAAGTGAGATGTCGAGCTCTGCACATTGGTCGGCACAATTTCTCGCCGCCGGTGTGGTCATGCGGGTGTCAGGTGGTAAGAGGAGGCTGTACGTCACACAACGTGAGGCATATGTGCAGCGTAGCGACGAAATGGGCAGCTCATGGACCTGGCCAGAGTTGCGGCAGCTGCCTCGATACCAACCAAACCAGGACTCGCAGATGGACGGTAACGACGAGCACTGTCAGCCTGTTCCGGAAGCAGATGCGAAGGAGACATGCTGGCAATACAATGCTACATACGACGCCCCTCCTATTAGTGTACATTCCTCGTTCAACAGCCATCAATCGGTCGAGTTATCTATGCGCCCAGCAGATCGGCAGTGGCGCCGATCGATCACACCCAGCTCCATCCTGAAGAACAGGCAGCAGCAGCCTCTCTCGCCTCTCAGCCTGTTCCATCAACGACGACCTAGATCCCTGAGCCGTACAGCATCTACTTCAGTCCTCGAGGTGCCAGGATCAGCGAAGCGCCGCCTCAACTCATCTCCTACTAAGCATGCATCGTCGCAGCCACTGCACTCACGTGCTCCAAGTGTTCCGGCAACACGGCTCAAACGTCGACGGGTCACAGACTCCTCGTCGCCACGGCAAAAAGAGGCTGCTCCTGAAGAAGCCCAAATCACTGTCTGGAACCCCACCCCGAGACGCTCAAGGGAGCCACCATCTCCTCATTTCACGCATCCTGCCCTTCCAAGGTCAGGCTCAGACGTGACAAGCCGCCCTAGTCAGCGATCCACGACCCGTACAAGCAATCCTGCAGCGTTTGCATATGCTACACCAGCCTCGGGGCCGTTCGTCGGCGGGCCTGCTTTTGGTGGCTACAACCAGGGAGGAGACACAGAGCCTGACGATGACAATAATAGCGATGAGGACGCTGAAGACGCCGATGATGACGACGACGGCGAGCAGAGCTGGCACGGGGTTACCGACGGTGATGAGGTCAGCGTATCCTCCTCCAACTCTAGTGCCGGTGTCGGCGCACAAGAGATGGTGAGCTTCTCGGGTGACGACAGTGGCTTCGAGTCAGAGAACGATGCCTCACAATCAGAGGGAGACAGAACTCCCACCGCACAACGTAGGCGACTTGATGAAGATGAAGACGAAGACGACGATATGGACGGTGGCGACGGTGACGAGATTTTCGACACGTTGCTAGAGGTATTGGAGCCCAGACACCACCAGTGCACATTATATGAGTGCGATTCTTCGTAGGCCGCACCCACAACGCGGCCCACGCAAAGAGAACGCAGGAAGGACGTTCTCTCCATCCAAAACCATGGTTTTTGATTCCAATAGGGTAGGTATATCCTGATGGACAGGTTTGGGACATTCGGCGTTACTGAGCGGCTTTGTAACATACTGTCTCATCTCCGGCTGGCTTTACTTTGCGACCTTCTCACTTCTAACTCTGCGTTTCATGTCAGGGTTGTAACAAAATGGCATAGCGAGCATAGCATGGCGATGATTGCCAACACTCTCCCCTTAGAGCGGTAGAGTAGCTGAATATATGAGATCGAAATGAACTTCTTCACACGGCAGACTGATAGGAGTACGGGCTTCATGCAGAGATCAAGAGCGACAGCCTATAAAGAACGAGTCCGAGATAAGGAAGCACGTCAACCTACTCGTACTCACTATGGTGTTGTCGTGCGATGATACAAGCGCGGAACTTGCCCGCGTAGCTTACATCAACGTTGGTTAAGCACCGGCAGCATGAACCTTCCGGCATCCGCCCCACAGAGCCTCACGTTAGCAACCATCTCGTAAGCACAGCCAACAAACAACCGCAATGCAACTGATTCTATACCCCCGGGATCGGAAATTCCCATGCGCTCACACAAGCTTCCGTCGCGCTCGCTCTTAGCTTTGCAATCCTAATCGTCCCTATCACGCCATCCATGTCCATTGCTGCACGATCGCTGTTAACGGGCCTGTTCGTTGGTGTGCTTCTTGCTCTCCTGCTGCAGCAATTAACACCCCACATCACTAGCACCACACCGCTTCCAGCGACGGACTCGATGGCGCAAGTGCTTCGAAATATTGCTAGAGGGGTGGTGCGCGGGGCTGGTGGGAGAGGCTCAAACTACAAAAGCGCCATTGCTTCTTCTTCTTCTTCCTTTCCTCTCCTTCATTCAACGCCTGCTCCTTCTGCTCCTTCAGCTTCAGCTTCTTCTTTGATACCCCGCACATCCTTCTCCAGCACATCCCCCACAATGGCTACTTCGCAGCTCACAAAGTCGGTCCTCGAGGCCATCAAGGAGCGCCGCACATACTATCAGCTCAACAAGGAGGCGCCCATCTCGGACGCGAAGATTTCGGAGCTCGTCGAGCAGGCCGTCCTGCACGTCCCTTCGTCGTTCAACTCGCAGTCCACTCGCCTCGTCGTCCTGCTCAACAAGGACCACGAGCAGTTCTGGGACTACGTCGTCGATGTCCTCAAGCCCTTGACGCCCGAGGACAAGTTCGAGGGCACCAAGCAGAGGATCAGCGGCTTCAGGGCTGCCTATGGCACTGTAAGTACCCTTCTCTTTTGCCGTCTTGAGGGGTTGCCGGAGGGCTGCGTGGTGGTGCGGCGTGTTACATGATGTGGGAGCAAGCTCGCAGCCCCACGGTCAAGCTCTCAAGCCCCACCACGCGCATGATGCAAGCCAGCCAAGCCCCACCATCCCACTTGTCGTATGCCACAACTATTCCTAACACCACCCGCAGATCCTCTTCTACGAAGCCCCCGAGCCCGTCGAAAACCTCCGCAAGCAGTTCCCCATCTACGCGCACCACTTCGGCACCTGGTCCGAGCACACCAGCGCAATGCACCAGTACGCGCTGTGGGTTGCGCTGGAAGCCGAGGGCTTCGGCGCAAACCTGCAGCACTACAACCCCATCATCGACCAGAAGGCTGCCGAGCACTGGAGCATCCCGCTTGAGTGGAAGCTCAGGTCGCAGCTGGTCTTTGGTGGCCGGAGTGGCGAGCCTGGTGAGAAGCAGTTCCAGAAGACGTTTGGGGAGCGCTTGTTTGTTCACGGCGCTAAGGAGTAGAGCAGCTTTGGGTTGCGCGTGGGTGAGCTTGGGATTTTATGCACTAGAATAGCGAAATGGGCATTTGAATTCATCCGTTACTTGGCCGTGAGCAATTGTTTTTGGTTAATGCTGTGTGGTTGTTGTCGACTTGCTAGATGTTGACGACATGCTTTTCTTGCTACAGTGGTGCCAGGCTGAAGTGGTATAGGTATACGGACATGAGCTCTCTATTTACCTAAGCCAATGAGAGGGGTATTGGTCTTAGATGTCCATTTCAATACGCAGGTAACCACTGCGTGACCACCTACACTACTTCTGCCTGCTACAGTGGTAGACTGTAGACGCACAAAGCTCAACTGGAGTATCTACAAATGCTTTCCGGCGTTTCCGACGTATCTGACATGTCCCGGCACTCCCGACTCCCTGCTTTCACGCTTTGCGAGTCCCCTGCGACGCGCGTTGTTGTTTAGCCTAGAAGCAGAAGACCTGGTCCTCGAGCTTGCTGACAGGCCTGGCCTTGGTGAAACCAAGACCCTCGGTGGCCTTCTTCATCGCTGCGACCATGGGCGGGGGACCGCAGATCAGGACCTTGACGTCGCTGGCCGGCGCAGGGAGCTTCTCCTTGATCATGTCCGCGGTTACAAAGCCCACACCGCCCTTCCACCCCTCGGGTGGGTTGTTCAGAACGTAGTGTACGCGGAACTTGGGGTCCCGGGCGGCGAGCGCATCGAGGTCGTCCTTGAGGAGAATGTCCTCGGGATTGACGTTTGCGAAGATGAGATCGACCTCGGTCTTGTCGCCGGCGGCGCGACCGCGGTGGATGGCCTTGACAACTTGCAGCATGGGTGTGATACCAGTGCCGCCAGCAATCATACCGAAATGCCTGACCATGTTGGGAGTGTAGACCATGGCGCCCTTGGGGCCCTTGACCTTCATCTTGTCGCCGATCTTGAGGTTTGCAACATACTTCGAGATGTTACCGGTGGGGTAGGACTTGATCAGGAGGTCGAAGAAACCCTTGTCGTTATCAGAGGAGGTAGGGGTGTACGAGCGGACGACTCCCTTGGGCTGACCTTCGATGGTGGCGGCGAGGGAGATGTGTTGGCCAATTGGGAGACCGAGGATGTCGTTCTCCTTGGGGAGCTTGAAGCGGTAGCTACACGCGTTAGATGCTGGAGAGGCATTGCAGCGGCAGATCATGCGTACATTGCTGTGTTGTGAGAAAGAACCGTCTTCTCCCCTAGCTCAAACTCCTGGAAAGCATCAGGCTTCAGCACTTTGCGACCGCCGCCTAGAACTGTCAGCAATTGATCATAGCTGCGTGAGGGAGTGTGAACGTACCCTGGCTGCTGAAGAGAACAGCACCAGTCAGTACCGCTGTTAGAGCAAGAGCGTATGGCAGCCATTCACTTTTGAACGCAGCGGTTCCAATCAGCAAGACGGCCGAAGGCAGGTAAATGCCCGTGACGTACTGCGTCGAGAAAGGCGAAGACATTGCGAGAGAATTTCCTGAGGCACGCGACCACTGTCAGAATTGAACACTGTTTGCGACACGGTCAATTGAATTTACAGGTGCGCCTACAGGGAGAGATGGTGGAGGGAACAGCTGACTGTGGGGTAGTACAAGCGCTCGGTGAATGATCGGTGCTCAGCAAAAAGTGGACGGCTTGGCAGGGTCGTCGTCCTCCGGTGAGAGCCGAGGATATTAGAGAGGAAATGAATCCCGCAACAGCGGAATTGAATGGAAAGCAGAGTGAGAGGGGTGTCTAGAAGAAGTAAGGTTACTGGGCTTCTAATGATTATCTAGACCTTAACTCGTGACGGTTGTCCATTGAAAGGACTCTCTGAGCGTTTTAGGAAAGCAAATCCTGGACCTCTGCCTCAGTGACGACATTGGACTGGTTAGCAGATCTATATACACGTTTACATAAACAGATATCTGCAGCTCGGTTCTAAAGGATGCTGGTACAGTAGTAGCTTCTTTTTGAGGTGCAAGCAGCCAAGTTATTCTGAAGTTCGCCGGGCGATATCCTCGATTGTCAAAAGGATGCATTTTACAGCCTAAAAAGAGCTTCTCTTATATACGGTTTGAGCAAAGGTAACACTCAACAGACAGTATATGCTAGAAGTGTTGGACAAAGGTCTCTTTCACACCTCAACGTCACATGACTAAGTTGGTGTTCACTCACTGTCACATGACTTGGTTATCATTTGCTACTATCAGCTTCACGCTAGTCTCACTGTGCAGGTACCATAGGTATAAGATACTTGCCTTTCTCCTGGATAGATCAATTAACATATTAGTTCAACAAGAAGAGCTGCCACTGTGCTTTCACGTGACTCGCACAATATAGGCCAGCATAAATCCGGTCGTTTGCGGAACGCCACTGAAATCGTTGTTAGCGTCCTGGAAACAAAGTCTTTGCGGAATGTATGGCGTCCGTGACCGTCTGGCCCGGTCTGTTAAGCTGGACTGAACCCTGCAGGAAAGACAATTGTGGTCATGAGTGGCGGACAACGATCCAGCGCACGAACGTCCCTATTACACTTGACAGCCGCATTTGGTACCTCACCATGATTTCCGTTTTATGCGAACCTCGAATTTGAAATACGATATGAGGGAGTGACATAGAGCCTGGGCCATTGCCGAGCAATACCGCTTGTTGTGCTTGGACTTTTCACCCTACCATGGTCATGTTCGAAGGCCCCCTTGCGCTCCTACTGGAGTACCTGGATGCCAGCCTGCAGCCGACGTTTGTGCTGCACCTTTCAGAACCGGATCCAAACTCGAAGGAAGACAGTCAAGATGTTGTCCTCCAGCACACCAACCCAGCACTACGGCGGCTTGGGTCTGTGCACGCAGAGCTTGTCAGTTGGAGTCAAACAACTGCAGCTTTTACGAACACCTTCAGCTCTTCAACTCGCTCTGGCCGTACCCTTCACGCAGGCCCGCTCGAATCGGCGAATTCGTTTGGTGGGACCAAATGGACTGTGACGATCGTAGGAGATCGGTGGCTCGTAGCCGTATCAACAGAGCAGCACAGGGACTCGACAGTGTCCGCCGCTGCTCCAGAAGGTAGAGGATCGAAATCGCAGGAGCTTACTACCGCCATCCTACCGGGGAGCCATATCCCTCATCGGCCACCGCTGGGAGAAGTCCTTCCTCATGGCCACCTTGGTGATCTTGATCATCTGAGGTGGATGCGGGAGTACGATTGGGCATCTTCACCATGCGGTCTGATTGAATTGTGGCCAGCGGAGCTTCGACATGCCTGTGAATTTGCGCTGGCAACTTCGGACCCAGTTAACATAGTATGGGGAGACGAATGCACGCTCCTCTACAACCAGGCATACTCGGTTGTTGTTGGAGGAAAGCATCCTCGCGCAATGGGTCGTCCCTTCAAGGAGAACTTCGAGCAGTGGAAAGAGTATTACAACATCTTTGATGACATAAGACAAACTGGTCGCACTGTTCAACAAGAAAAGCTTCGACGAATACTTGTGCGCGACGGCTTCTCAGAAGAGACCTTTATTAATATCGACATGGCTCCGATCCTCGCTGCAGATGGCTCTGTAGCAGGTATCTTTACACACATCCATGAATCGACACACGAAGTCGTCTTTGAACGGAGAACACAGATTTTGACCGATATCAACGAAGCAATGGCGACAGCATGTAGTTTGCACAATTTGTGCGCTGCTGCAATCGGTGTGCTGGATGACGCCTGCAGTGATGTTCATTTCTCAGCCATCTACAGTACGGGTCCTGAAAACGATACACTGAACCTGACCTTGGAAGCCACCGCAGGCTTGAACGAGAACTACAACGAAACCCGACCTAGATGCGACCCTTATGTACCTCAATTTGGTCTCAACGGTGTTCTCCTAGAAGTTTGCCGTGACCACGAATCGAGAATACTTTCCACCTCTGACAACAGTCTAACGCAGAGTACGCTGGACCAGCTCAAGGAATACGGCCTACAAGTCCCGTGTCGAGATGTTATCATCCACCCTCTGAAGAGTTTAATCGAAAACAGTGTAGCAGCTATCATAATTATCGGAACGAGTCCGCTGAGAAAGCTCGACGAAGACTACCGGTCGTTCCTTGGTCTGATGACCAGACAAATCGAGAACGGCATCAATGTCATTAAAGGCATAGAAAAAGAGAAGGAGCTCCACAAGGCACAGGTCACATCCAAATTGGAAGAACGGTTCTGGCGCTTCGCAGAGAAAGCACCGGTTGGGATGTACATGTACAACACCGATGATGTGTTGACGCTCTGGAACGCTGCGTTCGAAACTATTATCGGACGATCCGGTCAGGAATTGATGGGCCCAATGGCTTGGTTGAACGCCATCCACCCGGACTGCATTGACGACATTACCTCCACCTGGGAGAAGTTCATGAATTCCAAAAGCGAAGAGGCCATCACTTTCGATGTTCAATTCAAGAAACCTTGGAAATCACAGAGAGACGGTGTCGAAGGATCGCTAGATCGGACATGGGCGCTGGGGACCGTTTGTCCCGAATATTCAGAGGACGGTCAGCTAACGGCCACGTTGGGCTGCATTACAGATATTTCTTCTTTCAAATGGGCTGAGAAAATACAAGCCGAACAGCTTGCGGAAGCGCTGGAGCAGAAACGACAGCAAGAGAACTTCCTGGACGTTACCTCGCATGAGATGAGTGCGTTGTTCACTCGCCTTCTATGGTCAGACATGCTGATTTACATCTAGGAAACCCTCTCAACGCCATCCTGCATTGTGCGTCCGAGCTCACAGAAAACATCAAATTCAAACTTGAGGGCAGCGGCACTTCTAGCGCACCAATGGAGATGCTGTACGAGTGTCTCGACTTGGCGACAACGATCACATATTGCGCCAACCACCAAAAGCGTATCGTAGATGATGTGCTCACCCTTTCGAAACTCGACGCCCGGCTTCTGCAAGTCTACCCAGAAAGGACGAATCCAATCCGCCTATACAAGGGCATCTTAGATCTATTTGCGCCCGAGATACGCGCGTCGGGCATGAATACCAACTTCATGGTAGGGGAGGGCTACAATCGTTTGGAGGTGGAGAGAGTCATGATTGATCCTCACAGAGTGACGCAGATTGTTATTAACCTGCTCTCCAACGCCATCAAATTCACGAAGAAAGGGAAGAAGCGGGACCTGGAGATGACGCTGGATGCTCACATGGAGGAGCCGGCAAACAAACCAATGGGTACTAGATACGTGCCATCGGGCGCTCAACACCGCGATCCGACCGATCTGCCCGAGTGGGGACAGGGAGAGGCCTTGTACTTGTCCTTCTCTGTCAAGGACAGCGGACTGGGAATGACGCCCGAAGAAGCCAGTTCTCTTTTCCAGAAGTTCTCGCAAGCCTCGCCTCGCACACACGCTCAATTCGGCGGCTCAGGCCTCGGTCTCTACATCTCAAGAAACCTGGCTGAGCTACACGGCGGGCGGATTGGACTCAGCTCGCAGGCTGGATTCGGCAGCAAGTTTGAATTCTACGTCAAAGTCCGCCGCGACCAGACAGCGGAGGTTGCAGCGCCACCGCTCGACCTGCCGCACATGAACGTGGCCTCGCCAGCAATGCAGCACATCGATCCTACGCGGCCAAAAAGCGAAGCTCCTCCCCGAGCCCAGCCTGCGCACGACCAGTCACCACCAGCCCCCAAACCCACCATCCTCATCGTAGAAGACAACCCAATCAACCAACGGCTCCTCCGCAATCTCCTCAAAAAACACAACTACCCAGCCCTCACCGCCAACAACGGCGAAGAAGCCCTCGCCATCCTCTCCGCCTCAACCTGGAACCCCCTGCACACCACTTCCCCCACCGCGCACACCCTAGCCCTAGTCCTCTGCGACATCGAGATGCCCGTCATGGACGGCAAGACGTGCGTGCGGCGCGTGCGGCAGCTGCAGCGCGAGGGACAGCTGAAGAGCGGGATTCCCATGGTGGCCATTACGGGGAACGCGAGGGCGGAGCAGGTGGGGGAGATGAGGGCGTGTGGGTTTGATGACGTGGTTACGAAGCCGTATCGGGTTGGGGAGTTGTTGGGGGTTGTGGAGAGGTTTGTGGAGGTGGAGGGGTGAGTGGGTGGACGAGTTCAAAGGAGGGATTATACAATCCACTGCGCATCCAAAACCCGCCGACTCCCACGCTCAGCTCCAGTTGATCTAAAGAACCTTTGGTCGTAGGCGACGAATCCAGGGAGTAGATGACGAGCAGGCAACACAAGGAACACGAGGGCCAACACGATTTCTTCGTCGCTTTCAAGTCGAGAACTAAGTCGAGATTCGAGTAGAAGTAGAGCGAGCAGACACAGCGAGCAAGAGAGCGAGCAACGGAGCCATGAGAAATGCACGATGTAAGACAAGATAAGGAGAGAAGACAACCAGGGTCTACAACCAACGTCTAAAGACAAACAAACCAGAGAGAAGTCTCTGTAGTTTAGATGAAGACATGTTGACAGAGTGGAAAGGCAGGAAATGTAAGTGTAAATGTAGATGTAGATAGGACATGACGGGATACAGACAAGAACTAGATATAAACGTACACGTACAGAATAGATACATATTGAGATGGTTACACATCTCTACTCGCCAGCTGGGATGACAAGTGTGTGCTGTTCAGCGATCAGAGGTCAAAGAACCAGGCTAGCGCAATTGAGAACATGGATTGTGAGGTTAGATAATGGCAATCATTAGCAAGATCAGAACCGTTCAAGATTGATCAAAATGTAATTAGTTAATTAATGATCCACACTCTCAACAAAAACCCGAACTCCCTTACTATCCAACTTTGTCACGGGAATGAAGAAATCGTGACCAAGCTGCACAGCCTCGACGTCTGGCTCGTGCAGCTCGAACCGGTAGCGGCGGAACATCATGCCGAGAATGAGATACAGCTCTGTCCAGGCGAGGTTGATGCCCAGACAGGCGCGCGTGCCTCTGCCGAAGCAAACGAGGAAGCGTTCCAGCGGCAGGCCGTCGGGCGTGGTGGGATTGTCGAGCCAACGCTCGGGGATGAAGGCGTGTGAGTCTGGGAAGATGGATTCATCGTGCGAGACCTCGGGGATCGTCATGCTGACGTTGGTGTTGGGAGGGATTAGCCAGTCTTTGTACTGCAGCGGTGTGGTCCTCCGTGTCCTGGGGTTTCGGGCGCTTAGACCGTAGCTCAGTCGTACGGCCTCGGTGATGCAGGCTTTCAGGTAGGGCATCTGCTCCAGGGGATACAGTTCCAGAGTGGATCGGTTGGGGAACGCCGCGACGAGGTCGGCGTGCAGGCGCTCGTAGATGCGAGGCGTGTTGATGATGTGGAACGAGGCTATGCACAGGGCGAAGGCAGTGGTCTCTACGCCGCCGCCGACAACAATCTGGGCTTCTTCTGCAAGGCGCTTCTGCGTCTTGTCTTCGTCGGGTAGTTTTGATTGCAGAATCTCCTGGAAGACGGTCTTCTTGGCGTCATTGGTCTTGATGGGATCTCCAGCCATGGTGCGTCCGATGTTGGACCACTGATCGCGTTTGAACTTGAGAATGTTCTTCGCGGCGGGCTGTAGCCATTCGGTGATGGCATCTGGGATGGCGTTCATCATCTGGGGGTGTCAATTGATGTGCCATTTGGTGATTTCATAGACGTACCGGAATCATCAAAGGGAACTGGGTAGCGATATGGCCGGCGCCGCCAATCTTTTGGAAGGCATCGTGGAAAGATTCAAACTCGGGGTGCTTGAGCTGGGCATAGTTAAAACCGAAGAAGTAGTCCATGATGATGTCGCCGGTGAGAGCAGGAAATGCATGCGTCAGGTTCAGTGGCTCCTTTCTCGCCTCAAACTCCTGCATGCGGATGGAGAAGGTGTCGATGTGGCGGTAGATGATGTGGATGAAGTCGAGAATCGAGCGTCGTGAGAACCTGGTCGGTTAGTTGGATGTCGATACATGACTTGGGTTGTTTTTCGAGTTGCGAATTGGAGCATCGAGTGAGTGTTGGATGTTGACTTACATGGGACTGAGAGCAGCGCGGCGACGCTTGTGGAAGGCAGCGTTCACGGTGGTCAGGACGCCACCCTCTGTGCCGAAGCGAACGTCCCATCCTTCTTTGTCGAGATGGAGATTCTTTCCGTAGAACTCATCGAAGAAGAGGGAGTCGCGGATGTGCAGTTCGTGTGGTGTGACACGGATGATGGGGCCTGTGGTGTGTCAAGGACAGAAACAGCTGGGTAATTACGTTGATAGATAAACAAACATGTCTATATGTATATAGGGAGAAAAAAAAAAAAAGCTTACCATATTGGTCGTGCAGCTTGGATATCTTCCGCGAGTAGTGACCCTTCTTGACGATTTCGTAGTAGCCCTCGTACCACGAGGTGACAGCGGCAAGGCGAGGACCGGGGAAGTTGGCCAGTGGGTGCAGGTAGAGGCGGTAGAGGGCGAGAGCGATTGCATAGGTGAGCAGCGAGGCGGCCAGGATAGGCAGGGTGCCGGCGGTGGCCATCAGGTGGGCGAGTACGGCGGCCGTGGTGGACCGTCCTGTCGGTGCAGGCAGTTCCAGTTGGGGTGGCGGTGCCAGGTGATGGCGGGGATGTGGTGGTTACGGAGATGAGACATGCGTTCGTGTGAGGACAGTGCGGGCGGCAGTTCTTTGATGTTTAGACGAGTGAAGGGCGGCAGGTTGGTGCAGGGCGTGTGCATGGCGGCATGGCGGCATGGGCATGGGCATGGGCGCGGCGGTACCGCGGTGCTATCCCGTCTGCAGTGCAGGCCATGGCGAGAGCCTAGCGAGACTACGACAGTTGAACACAGACTGGTGGGGTGGTGGTGGTGCAGAAGAGGAGTGAGTGGCCGGGCTTAAGCTCAAGGATGGTGCAGCGAGAGCTTGGGTGCCGCCAGAGCCTAGTGTGTGCAGCGAGGAGCTTAGTGGACGGGTGAGGTGACGGACGGGTGACGGGCAGGCGACAGGGCGCGGAGCCGTGTGGCCGTTGGCGGTTGGCCGTGGTGGGTGTAGTGGAGTAGTCGAGCTTGGGGGTGGTCCGGTGGTGGGTTGCACGGAGCGGCTGAGAGAGGCTAAGTGCTCGAGCCAGGACTGCAAACGTCGCAGAGAGATTGGCAGGTTAGCAGATTGGCAGCGCTCATGCGACTTGCACCGCGACAGCAGGCCGTGGCCGTGGTCGTATTGGACATGCGACGTCGCCGCAAGACTGCACCGCGTCTGCTACCGGCGACTGATGGACTGGCCGCTCCCTGACTGATTGACTGCTTGCTCATCTGCTGGACTCCAGACGGCTCTCTGAACCACTGCCTGCCCTGCGCTACTCTCGCCCACGTCCACGTCCACGCCCACACCATGTCCACCGGGCCGCTCCCGCATCCACCCACGGCCTCTCCACATGCTGCATCGAACACGCCAACCACACCACACACGCACCCTTTGCAGCCTGGACACACGGCGCACCCTCTGCAGCATGATGAGACACCACATCCACGCCAGCACGACGAGACACCACAGCCACACCAGCACGACGAAACACCACACTCACCACAACATGACGAGACATTACCCCATGACGAGACATCGCCCCACCTAGCCACTCACAACCACAACCACAACCACAACACCGACAACGGCGACCTCCAGCCCGTCACCCACCTCGAGCCCGACAGCGGCAGCGACACGGACAGCGCCTTTGACGCAAACTCGTCCGCCAGCACCTCGCTCGCCTCGTCCATCCTCAGCTACGAGTACTCCAATGGCCGCCGCTACCACGGCTACCGCAGCGGCGCCTACGTCCTGCCCAACGACGAGCAGGAGCAGGACCGCCTCGACCTGCTGCACCACATCTTCACCCTCATCCTCGGCGGCAACCTCTACGACGCCCCCGTCCACCCCCCGCCGCGCCGCGTCCTCGACATTGGCACCGGCACCGGCATCTGGGCCATCGACTTTGCCGACGAGCACCCGGGCGCAGACGTCCTGGGCACCGACCTGTCGCCCATCCAGCCCACCTGGGTCCCGCCCAATGCCAAATTCTACATTGACGACGCGGAGAGCGACTGGGTCTACCCACCCGACGAGCGCTTCGACTTCATCCACGTCCGCACCCTCAGCGGCGCCATTGCCGACTGGGACAGGCTGATCCGCCAGGCCTACACCCACCTGCAGCCCGGCGGCTGGCTCGAGTTCCAGGAGCCCGTTGCCCTGTGCGAGAGCGACGACGGCACCATTGCCCTTGCAGAGGCCATGCTCAAGTGGCAGGACCTGTGCAACGACGCTGCCAAAGTCTTTGCCAAGGACATTCGCGTCGCCCACACCCTGAAGCAGCGCATGCTCGACGCCGGCTTTGTCGATGTCGCCGAAAAAGTCGTCAAGGTGCGTTTTTCCATCTTCCCCTTTTTTGATTCCCTCCTAACCAAACCACCCCCAGGTCCCCATCGGCCCCTGGCCCAAAGACGCCCGCATGAAGGAAATCGGCCGCTACCAGCGCGAGCACATGGCCATGGGCATCGAGCCCTACACCTTTGGCTTCATCGGCAAGATCCTCGGCTGGTCCGAGCAAGAGTGCCGCGTCCTCATTGCCCAGGTGACCAACGATGTCAGGCGCCGAGACGTCCACATGTACATCAAATTCTACTTTGTTCATGGGAGGAAGCCATTGCATGCTGTTTGAGGAGTTGAAATCGTCATCAAGGCTGTTGAAGAGCACTAGAGCTGTGTCAGGTAGAAGAAGAAGGTTGATGTTTTGAAAGAACACCATTCATTTCCAGAGAAACCACCCAGACCCTTAATAGACGTTTATAGTGAGAGATGGACTCTCTACACCCATATTTAACCGAGAACATGTTCTCCTCGTAATAGAAAAGACACAATCCTCTACAATGTACGGTACAAGAAGAAACTGTACGGTACAAGAAGAAACTAACCTCGCTCGGTCTGATGGGCAGTACCAAAAGTGACGAACCCTGCTCAACCCAAGACGAAACACAAACTACACCTGCTCAACACGAGACACATCCTCCTCGTGGCGCGCGCGAACATCGCCCTTCTCCGTCGACTCGAGCGACGACGTCTCGCCATGACCACCCAACGTCGAGTGCGGCACCCACTGGCTCGACTGCCGCGGCGACGTCTCCTCGAGCATTCGGTCCACCTGCTCCAGCGATAAACCCTTTGTCTCGGGGACCAGAAAGTACGCAAACACGACACACGCCGTGCACGTGGCTCCCCACACAAAGAACACCTTGGTCTTGAGGTTGCCATACTGCTCATCCACCATGTACGGCGTGATGCAGCTGATGACGAAGTTCCAGAGCCAGTTGCTCGCCGTAGACAAAGCGACGCCCTTTGCGCGGATGGGTAGCGGGAAGATCTCGCCAATCACCACCCACGCTGCCGGTCCCCATGTCGACGCGAAGAAGAAGATGTAGAAGCACGTGAAGACGATGAGGCACATGGATGCCGCGTTGCTGCCCTCGCTGACGGTCCCCACAATGGCAATGACAAACTCGCAGACGAGCATGCCCACGGCGCCGTAGATGAGGAGCATACGACGACCAAACCTCTCTACCGTCCAGAACGAAATCGGCGTGGAACCAACGTTGACCGCAGTCGTGATCATCGAAATGACAAACGCGTTCTTGAGGCCGACAGTCTTGAAGAAGGTTGTGCCGTAGTAGAAGACTACTCCAGTTAGCTTTGCATCTGCCCAAAAGCAATGCCTTCACTTACCAAAGTTCACACCAGTCCACTGCTGCATCATTTGGAGCGCCATGCCGAGCACCACGCGGCGGAGGTTGCTGCTAGGCGAACGCCATCCGCCACTGAAGCAGCTGAGCCAGCCCGACTGCATGTTCTTCGACTCGTGTTGGTAGTTGGCCTCGAGCTCAGCCAGCTCATCCTTGATGTACTTGGAATCCGCAGGTTGGCCACGCAGGATGCTCAGCGACTTGGCAGCGTCATCGAGGCGGCCGCACTTGACGAAGTAACGCGGGGACTCGGGCAGGAAGAACAGTCCCACACCGAGGATGAGAGCCCAGGCCCACTGGAGGGACATGGCAATGCGGTAGGAGCCCGAATCCATGCGGTCCATGGTAGAGTTGTCGACCACGGCGGCAAGTAGCAGACCGATGGTAATACAGAACTGGTAGCCAGACACAATGGCACCACGGACAGCCTTGGGTGCCACTTCAGACATGTACAGTATGATGACAACGCTGACGAAACCAACACCTATACCTGCAATCAGACGTCCGGCGACGAGGACAGAGACCGTGGATGACGCAACCTGGAGAACAACACCGACAGAGAAGACGCCACAGCCAGAGATGACGGTGGAGCGGCGTCCAATCCAATCAGCGAGGGAGCCGGCGAAGAGCGCACCAAAAAAGGTACCGGCGGATAGGATAGACACAATCAGAGACTTCTCCCAGGTCTGGTAGAGGCGGCCATTGTATGCGTCTTCAGCAGTGGATGGGCCTGCACTGTCAGCTTGGTCTCGTCAGAGGCGCAGTGTCAACTCACTACCAAACTGTTGCTTGAAGGCGTTCATAGCCAACACGCCGCTGATGTAACCCGAATCATATCCGAAGAGAATACTGTCTGGGTCAGTACGTATCGGCCCACCTCTGACAATCAGTCCTTACCCTCCAAAGGCGGCGAAGACGCAGAGCAGATAGCCACGCAGGGTGACCGGCGCCTCGACACGATCGAGTGCGCCGCCACGATTGACGGAAGAAGCCCGGCGGGGCATGTTGGAAGCTTGTTTAGTTTAAGCTGTGAGCTGTGTAAGTAAGGGGTGGATAGCGTGGGTGCAGTGGAGTCGTGCAACGAGAAGAAGGAATGAAGGGATTGCGGGGAAGCGAAGGAGAATATATTGTACCTGCAGCAAGCGTGCACGGTGACCGGGGCCGCGAACGGCGGGAGTAGAAATTATCCTCGTGCACCATCGTGAGAGGCTGCGTGCTCGAAGTGAAGGTAAGAACAAGGTGAACCTTCCGAATCCGGACGCTGGAACATTCCTCGGACTCGGCAGCCACACTCGAACCCCCAGTGGTCACACGACATGTGGTCGTCTTGCTTGTAGCGATCCGTTTGCGTGGTATTCGGGGTCTGTGTAACTGTGATGTTCGTCTTGGTGTAGAAGTGACGAGGTTGACCGCGTGCCACATGCTTTTGCAAGGTCGGTCGTGGATAAGGGTCTCTGTCCCAGAAGTGACATCATGTATTCTTGTCCCATGGTTGGGTTTGAGGTTATCACTACAATTAATGTCGCCTTTAAGTTGATGCTGCCGACCTGCTAGGTGTTGTTTTTGTCTGATGTGAGGGTTTGCGCTTCTTGAACGACATAGTGCGTACAGGATAGACGGCACAATAAAACTTACAGTGAGGCTTTTGGGAATGGATATGGCCTAACGCATCATAACGGTGAGTTGAGATGTCGTAAAAGAGGACGCCAGGGAAGAAGCCCTAAGGAAGGAGCAAGCTCTTTAGCAGCTAGAAGCCAGACATCCTTCTCCTTGTTGAACTTAGATGAAAGTTTTCCTCAAAGGCAACGAGAGGTCTTGGAAATACTACTTCCGTTGCGTTCTTCCCTGCTCTCATGTCTTTGGCTTGTGGTCTAGGAGGAAGTGAAGGATTTGTACAACTACATGATTTCGCAAGTCACAGGCAGACGCCAGAGTAAGCTGGCTATCATATTAGAAACGTGAGAGTCTGAGACTGGTTAACAAATGTATTCAGGTGTGTATGAGTAACAAAGAAGAAAAATGTCACAAGATCAGCAGGACATAATTACCGAGCACCGCCAATAAAGGTGTACGTAGACATGTTTCAGGAATCAACAGTAAGGGAAAATATAGATGTACCATCTCTTTCAGTAGCCCGAACGCCATTCAGGTCCTGCGCACATCTTCTCGCATGGCCTCTTCATAAGTTGGTCGCACAACTTCGTCATACCCCGGCGGCGCATCTTCTCCGTGCACTTCCTCAGAGCTGAAGCTGCGGCGCTGTTGCTCTCTTCGAGCCTCCTCGCTCTTCCTCTCTGGTCTGGAGTCTCTGTGCGTAGAATGGCCACGCGCCGCGCCAGATGAGGACGACGCCGCGGGTCCATATGCTTCGGCTGCCTATCGCAATCATCAGTATGATTGAACGTGCTAGATCAAAGTGGGGTTTACCAGAGCGGCTTTCTTTGCCTTTCTTTCGTCTCTCTTCTCTTTGATCTTTTTCCCGCCCTCTTGCAGGCCAAGGGCGACGCCCATGACTAAGATGCCGGCCATTGTGCGAGGCTGGTACTCGGTCCAATTGGAGTGCGGGACAGTCAGTTCAGAAACAAGCCTTTTCGCCACAACAGGCAAGGTGTTCTCGGCAAGCGCTCTGAGTTCACGGCGTTGCTGTCGTCGAGCGGCACAACCAGAAAGTCTTTGAGGTTGAACCGGAAGACCGGCTTGAAAGAGTCGCTGTTGTTGCTTGCGTCTGCAGCACATGTTGGGTCAGGGGTAAGTCGAGTTGAATGGTTGAAGGAGTTGGTGTTGATTGTGCTTAAGTGGAAGGACGACTCACTCTTCTTGTACTGCACGATGGGAAGATCAAAAACCCGAAGAACGGACATAAGATATCTTCGACTGCTTCGATAGCGACGTATTTCCAGTTATTACTCTTGAGATGGCTAGAGAATCTGTGTAGGTTGAATGTTGTGCCGTTGGTAAGAGGTTGTTACGGCCGCAAGTCGTTGACGTACGCCGGGGGTGGCGACACTTCTTTTGGGTGCGTCTGACCAGCCTTGAACACCTAGCTGCGCCTTTGCATGTTCCCACACACAACTCTCGTCGCAAAGGCTTTTAAAGGTAAACAACAAGTAGTTTCGACTCAACTCATGTTGATCTTTTCGTTTGGTATTCGACCAATCAGCCAATCAGCACTGCGCTGCGCGCGCATTGCGATGAATACCCATGAATGCTATGGTAGTAGGCACAACTCTTGTGAGTGGGGAAAGCATGCAAGAGCGGCAGGCTAAAGACGTAAGGACTCCTACAATACACCTAATCCAATAAGCACAGACTTTGGTGCTGACTGTCCCTGCTTTCTCCCTGTGCAGTTTCAATACGTAGGCCTGATGATCATCTGTTGAGCGACCCACTCACATAACTTGTGCCAGCTACCACAACGGGATGATATCTTACCGTGCTCAACTACTTGCATCCTGCAGATTTGGTACTTAATCTTATCGACGGTGTTGGAAAAGGACTACGAAGTGAATGTGCGGAAACTGCTTCAATGTACATGCACAAGCTCACAACCCGTCCGACATCGCCCTATGACGTCCCCGCAATCTGTCGTGACCCACTTCATAACTAGACCAGGTAGTGGGAGCCTCCGCTGCTTCGTCGGCGACATTCGTAAATTGGTCCTCAACGACAGCGACCGCTATCCGGTTCGAGCTGGTTTGCCAGTTTTTTCACTGTGCAGTGGATCTTATCATCTCATTAGTACTAATGGTATCAACGCATTTTGTCTCAAAGCCTGTGTCTTGAGCTCTTCTTAGCTGGCATTTGTCTTTCACACATTGAACTTCCCACTCCATGATGTATCTCAGAACTTCAGCTGTATCGGCAGCGTTGTGGCTCGCCGCGAATGCCACACCCACCTACAGCTCCTCCGCCAATGCGACCTCGATTGAATTCAAACACTGGCCTGCCAATGCGTCAAGAGCCCTAAGCAACATGATTGTCAAAAACGCGAACCAGAGCAACTACGCGGTATTCGACATGGACAACACAAGCTACCGATACGACCTCGAAGAGTCGCTGCTCCCGTTCCTCGAGAATCGCGGAATCTTGACTCGTGAAAACCTGGATCCAACGCTGAAGTTGATCGACTTCAAGGACACCGCCAACTTCACGGAAACGCTGTACAGCTACTACCTCCGCCTGTGTGAAGACGACGACTTCGTGTGCTACCCGTGGGCTGCACAAGTCTGGTCAGGATTTACACTGCGGGAGCTGAAAGGCTACGTCGACGAGCTTATGGCTCACAACTCGACAATTCCTACCCAGTACTGGGACGGCGACGAGGTGGTTAACTCAACAGTAAACTCGCCGCAGGTCTTCCGTGGTCAGGCTGAGCTTTACAACGCGCTCATGGACAATGGAATCGCGGTCTACGTTATCAGCGCTGCGCATGAAGAGCTCGTCCGTATGGTTGCCAGCGACCCCAAATACGGCTACAACGTCCCACCTCAGAACGTAATCGGTGTTACCACTATGCTGGTTAATTCGACTTCAGGGTTCCTCACGAACGCCCGCAAGCAGATTGTCGAGGGCAACTATGACCCAGAAGCGAACTTAGATCTGGTCCTTGGGCCGTATCTGTGGACACCTGCGACGTGGTTTGCTGGCAAGTGGGCTGCCATTCTGACGTACATTGATGAGTGGAAGCGCCCCGTCCTGGCAGCCGGCGACACTCCTGGTAGCGATTCGTACATGCTCTTCCACGGCGTGGATACTGCAAAGGGCGGTATTCATTTATGGATCAATCGACGGGACGCGTACTGGGAGCAGATGCAGGGCGAGATCCGCAATAACACAGCCGCGCAGATTGCAAATGGAAGGGAGGTGACTGCTGACAAAAACTGGGTCATGGTCAAGCCGGCGGACATCTTGTAAAGCGCAAAGACGATATGCAATGCGCACGTTAAATCTTGATTTTGATGTTTGCGTACGTATGGTGTAACCACGCGTCCAAAAGTACTTCGTGATCAGGGCGATCGATAGAATAGTTTTCAACAAATTTCGCAATTGCTAGCATTGAGCTGCAGGACTGCTGCACGTCGCTTAGTAAGCCGAAAGCATTTTGCGGCGCGAGCATGTCACTCCTGGAGTTGGGCACGACATGATGGGCGCAACCACTGCGTATATTACAAATGCAAAGGTCTACTACTAAACTATTGGTAACAGTCGTGGTGCAATGCATCTGCGGGAATGGGTCTTGTCTGCTTGGTCATCACGACCCAAAGTGACGTATCGATCGGACCATAAGCACCGTCAGCACGCAGGAAGGCTTCGCACATAACCCCTCATTGATGCATGTGGCCAATCCCCATGTCACTCCTAAGACCTCTTATATCCCAAGCGCCTAGGCTCATCACTCGAAGCTTCCTACAAGCACCCAGATACCAACTACGAGCTCCTTTCCACACCTCGACTAGACGAACGCTACAAGTACTCCCCGAAATGGCTGACGAACGACCCACCGGCCTGAAGGCGAACAAAGGCATCGAGCTTCTTACCTGGGGCACTCCCAACGGCTGGAAGGCATCCATCCTCCTCGAGGAGCTTAAGGAGGCATACGGCAAGGACTACACATGGCAGGGTGTCAACATCAGCCAGAATATTCAGAAGGAGGAGTGGTTCACCAAGCTGGGACCAAATGGCCGCATTCCGGTCATTGTAGACCACGACAAGGGTGGCTTCGCAGTCCAGGAAGGTCTTGGTAAGCATCCAAACATGCCCCACCTGGAAGGACGGAACTGACCGCTGCAGCTATTCTGACCTATCTTACACGTCACTACGACCCCGAGCACAAGTTCAGCTTCGACGACGACCTCGATGTCTCACGCGCCGAACAATGGATCGCGTGGCAACACGGCGGCCTTGGCCCAATGCAGGGTCAGGCCAACCACTTCAACCGCTTCGCAAAGGAGCGTATCGCGTACGGCATGCAGAGGTATACAGGAGAGACTGAGCGTCTTGTAGGAATTCTGGACAAGCAGCTCAAGAGCAACGACTACCTCGTTGGCAACAAGTACAGCATTGCTGATATTGCCAACTTCGGTTGGATCCACATGCTTCGATTCTCCGGTGTCGAGCTTGAGTCGTTCCCCAACCTGAAGGCCTGGTGGGAGCGTATCGTAGCCCGCCCAGCTGTGCAGCGCGGTCTGGATATCCCGTCAAAGTCCAGTTTCGGTAACGATGCCTATTTGCAGAAGCTGAAGGACGACTCAGAGTTTGCGCAGAAGGAACATGAGCTCAAAGAGAAGATCAAGGCTGCGAAGGAGCAATACGGATACAAGTACTCGTCTCCTTGATGCCACTGCGCTCAAGTGGTAGAACCGATTACTAAGTATTGTCATGGCTCTAATTTAATGGAAAATCCCTCAACAGCGATTCCAACGCCTGCTCCAAATCCTTCCTTAAGTCCTCTACATCTTCTATACCGCAGCTAACTCGGATCAGCCGCTGGTCACATCCCCGATCACTCATTGCCCTCCATTCCATCAGACTCTCCACCCCACCAAGACTCGTAGCGTGTTGAAAAACACGGAGTCGGCTCGGTAATCGTTTGGCATGCCCTTCGTTCTTCAGCCAGATGCAAAACACAGAACCGAACCCACCGGGCATCTGTTTCTGTAACCATCCGTCGTTTAGCGCGTCCTGTTGAAGAGATGCGTGTTGAAGCTTGTGAACAGTCTGTCCGACAAGAGAACTCTGGTTCTGCATCTCTTGCTGAAGCCATGCAACGAGTTTGGTACATGTTTTGGACTGCCGTTCTACCCGGAGCTGCATTGTGCGAAAAGAGCGGAGGCCGAGCCAACCTTCGAAGCTCCCCATAATTGATCCCAGGACCATGCGCTCGCTGTAGAGCGTTTCCACCCAGCCGTCTTTCACTCGCTCAGGATGTACGACCAGAATGCCGCATAGCATGTCTGAATGTCCACCTACATATTTCGTACCGCTGTGTATTACAATATCGGCACCATATTGTAACGGATCTTGCAGCGGCGGTGGGCCGAATGTGGAATCTACGGTCAAGTAGGCTCCTGCTGCCTTTGCTTTTTCGGCAAAGAACGCAAGATTCCGAGCCTCACCAGTGGGATTGAGCGGTGTTTCGACGTGTACGACATCCCCTGCTTGTAGTTGGTCAAGATCCTCCAACGTCAACTTCTTCAGACCCGTCAATTTGGTCATCACGTCTATGACACCATGAACACCATGGTACCCTTCAGTAACGAAGATGCGTTTCGGGTTGAGGAGAACCATGGCAGCGTGGAAAGCTGCAAGACCTGTGGAGTACGAAATAACGTGTCCGCCAAATATGCTCTTCAGTAAGGTCTCGAAGCGATTCGAGTTGGGAGCCGTCTCTCGTGCATAGGTATGCGAGTCGTGAGGTGCGTTCGGCTGTCGCGCGGAGATCAGCTATCTGGTGACGAAAGAACGAGGTGAGTTTCATACGTCTGTGTTTTCCATCGGAACGAGATTCGAAGGGTCGCGTGCATATCTGTAATTCACAGCTGTGTGCATCGCCGGGGCGATGGCTCGGTGAGGACTGTAAAAATCATCGGCGTGAATAGCCCTGGTGGCAGGTGTCATATCCAGGAGAGCATCATTCAAAACTTCCGCTGTCAGCAGTCGTTCGGACGATTCATTCATGCCCTGCGAAGCGGCCATGTTGCAAAGATTCGCGAGTCGGCGACAGCAGACAGGAAAGCCGGACGAGGAAGAGCGTGAGAAGATTAAAATGCTTGCACCGAGAAGTGTTCGATGCTAAAATCAGACAAAGGCAGTCACCACGTAGCAGCATCGTCTCTTATGCAACATTCAAACGTAAAGGTTCCGTACTGTCGGCCCCGGCTCTACTCCGCATCGGACGTATCAGCAGGCAAAACACGTGAGCTAGTCTGCAGGCGGAACAGGGACAAGCACGTATCGGCAATAGCCTTAAAGATTCCCGTCGCACTTCGGCAAACACCACAGGTCGCTTTCCAGTAACGAAAACCGATGCAGTACAGACTGACAATCCAATCTTAAGCCGAGGCCCGTTGACACACATGATTTCCTGTGCCCAATCCCACATTCAACCCCCGAGGATCGGAGCGAAGGGAAGCTACAATACGTTCGGCTTAAGACTTTCGGACCGAACGACGCCCTGGGCGAGTCTACGGAAACCTCTCGTTTCTCAATGGCATGTTGGCGTCCCGTTGAGACGATGAGTTTCAGTCTCAACAGTAGTCCCACAGCTGCCTGTGAACCCATAGCGTAAGTTGGGTGATACAGTAGATTGGATGGAAACAGTGCACGTAGAGTTTTGTTCTCCGTACGACTTTAGTAACAATTGGCTTCTTTAGAGCTTCTCTACTTAGCAGACTACTGCCTTGCATAAGTAGTTACTAAAACTACTCGATAGTGGTAGATGCTGTTTACACTGCGCTCTCTTGTAAGGTAAAAAACACAGAAGGCCCTCGTTTACACCTGGATAATAACATGAATATTCACACCCTAGCTTGCACAAAAATGCGATGCAACATTATAAATGCTCTAGTACGCTGCTAATTCTCGCCTCAGATGTGCCACGTGCTGAAGGATGTTTACCTCCGATTGACCATGCTTGTCTACTAAGAAAAGGCCGTTCTCAGTGGATATCCCCCTCCGATAGTAGACCCGGGCAGCTCCAACAAGATGAACAACCAGGTCTACAGAAATCCAGATAAGACCATTGTCATGCTCGTCGAACATCCTTGGCCGCGAGTCTTCAAATAAAACGACTACAGTGCCGAATGATAGCAAGCCTGCGTAGTACATATTAATGAATTGTTCTTGGACACGAGTCCCTGCCGATCTCGCGAGAACGACTCAACTGTTGCACTCGATGGTGAGTTCAAGCTGCAATGCATGGTCAAATCAGCCGCTCGAGTTCCTGTGTACCAGAGCGACAGAGGATTGTCCGCTTTTACCAGCTCACATTGCCACCGTAGGTCTATAGTCTGCCAGTTTTTCCCTTCGGTTGGTGTGAAATTGAGAATCGATGCCGTCACAATGGAGGATCGTCTCACTGTGGGATTGAATCGCTCCAGTGTCCACTGTGCGAAACACAATGGGGGCTCGCGATTGTAATTCGTTGAGTGCATCGTCTCGTATTACCCCGACGCGTGAGTGTCCTGGTGACGTGACACAGAGCGATAACGCTTGTCCGCAGCGCTACGTACGTTGTGACCTGGTGAGCGCTGTGAGCCAATCATAGCCTCGCGGACCCTGGATCTTCCAACACGGGCGCCTGTGACGGCAGCCAAGCACCACAGAATGAAACAGAACAGGGTTTCTTTGCTGTCCTCTCGCGCTCGCAGGCGCCAAAAGACTGAGCAAGTCAGTGAGTACGCTCTGGATCATGCTCTGCAATGCAAGGCGTAGCGCATCAAAGCACTTCGCCGTGGCTCGTAACCCATGTTTCGCCCGTTACGTTGATTCAGCACAGACCTTGACAATTGTATTTGAGTTGGCTGAATCTACTGGTTTCGTTAGAGCAAGCCTTGCTTTCCCCTTTGTAGATCACTATACATAACGAGAGTGACCTCGTGAACAATAAGGGCAGCCACATCCCACGTTCACAACGTCATAGCCTTCCAAGGACTTTGTTCAACTTCACACTCGAATCCCACACCCCTTCTTGTGAACACAATCGCACCGTGAAGATACAACGCGTTTATCTGCAGACAGCTATATTGCTACTGCGCAAGATTTCCCACTGCACCAAATCACGAACACCTCGCAAACCTATAAACCGACACCCTACAAATCCTTACTTGCAGCCGACGACGGTCAGGTACGTGCGCTTTCAGTCTTTGACACACAACTAAAGCTAAACATGATACAGCTTGTCACCATGGCACTTAACTTCCTTTCTCGTAGATCGTTGAAGGGCGAAAAGGCCACCCTCGGTACCTCGTTTTGGTCACACTTTACACCTCTTGGATTCGTACAAATCTTCTTGCGCTTCTTCCAGTTCGTACTCGGCATCACCGTGATCGCGCTCTATGCCATCGACCTGGACAACGCCCGCAAAGCTGGAAAATACACAGACTCGAAATGGGTCTGGGCTGTCGTCTGCGGTACTCTGGGTGCCATCATGGCGCTCGTCGCCATGCTCCCTGCAATCAAGACCTGGTTCTTCTTCTTCGTCGATTTCTTCGTCTTCGTCTGCTACCTTGTCGCGTTTGGCATTTTCGGCAAGATGTACATACCAGAGAACGCTGAGGGCAACGGTGGCATCACGCGCATGAAGAACGCAGTCTGGGTCCTGTTGACAAACATGCTTCTGTGGTTCATCACTGCGGCATGGGGTGGCTTTGCTTTCTGGAGGAATCGCAGTGCACGTACAACTCACACTGGACGCGCCAACACGCACGTCTAAGTGTTCTCCCTTCACATAAGAGAGAGAGTACGAAGCATTGGAACTGACAAAGATTGCGCAGAGGTTCTTGTTCGACGTTGAGCTGAACATATCTCCTTGGTCGTCTCCTGAGAAAGCGATCCCACCCGCCATGACACCAGCGCGAGAGTCGAATGCTCCTTCGCGAGCACCGCCTGTCTCTATCCACTATTGGCCTCCAGCCCCTCTGCCGAAACCCAAAACTCCAGCTGGTCGGCCAGCTCCCCCATCGCCTCTCTCGGCAGCCAAAGCAGCGCCTCATCCTGCCTGCGAGCCAACATCCTGGCCCCACACTCTACCAAGCTTTCACGCCGAAGTCGAGAAGCCACAACACATACCCACACAAGCCCCAACCACCATGCCCATGTACCTGATGGAGCATACAAAACAAGGACCACAGTTAAGGAAGGTCTCTACGCCTGCTGAACTTGCGATTTTCATTGCTTCCATGTCATCGATACCCCATTGAGTTAGCGCGAGCTTTTGCTGTAGTGATAATATCATATCAATTCTTTTCAAAGAGTGGCCTTACCTTGACTGGGCCATCGAATTGTTGAATCGTCGAATCGTAACGTTGTCCATCATGCTCATGCAAGGCTGTTAGCGATGTTCACTGTTTGTTTACTACCAAGCACGACTCGTTAACGACACACTACGTCAGCCCTTCTGACGCGATCAAAGCTAGTGGGTCATTGAAGACCTGGATCTGCACTCCTTTCCAGTAGTGTGCGATCATTCGTGATGTTCGGTGTATCTCCCGGGCTCAAGGTGCAGTAGCTTGGACGCTATGTAACGACAGGTTTGGGTCGAGGGCGAGGTATTGCTCGTCAAGCGCAGAACCCAGACCTATTCTAGGCCAGACGCTTACCTGCCGTAAGAACTTCGAGATTCGTGAGTAAAATCAGTGTTCTGGATAGAGCAGTGCTTGCTTCATAATCGCTTTAGGTAAGTCATGGTAGGGTGGTACAGGAAAAGCATCATCACAACAATTAAGCAATGTTTGGTGTTGAAAGTTATTCATTGGTATCTCATAGCCTCATAATCATGCTGCAGGGACAAGTGTCACGCTGCTTGCATTGTTATCCTAGCGATATTACAGGCGAACCGCATCGTGTAGTCATTGATCGTAAGATAGATAAACCGTTATACTGACGTCCGCTACACAACGTTAGTGATGGTTGGAAAGACAGGGTGAAGGTGTAGACATACCAAGTGATTCGAGTAAGACTTAGACGGAGCGCTTGTTGGCCTCAGCAGAGCCCTCGTGCTTGGTCTGGTCGAGCTTGTCGGAGATAGCGCCAGTGGCACCAGAGACACGGTCGGAGATGGAGTCCTGGCCGGGGACGTTGCCCTTGGCCTGCTGCTTGTTGGCCTCCTTGGAAGCCTCAGCAGAGTTGCCCTGGACGGTCTCGGAGACGTAGTTGGCGGCGTTGGCGATGGAGTTGCCAATCTGACCGACGATGCCCTCGTTAGGCTTGTTGGCGTTGGGAGCAGACATTTTGATAAGGTGGTTGGGTGGTGGTTTGTTGGGAAAGGTAGTGAAGTTGATGGATTGAAGGTGTAGTGAGACAATGACGGAGGGGTCGAGGGCAGTTTATATACAACCAGAGGGGCAGGAGAAGCGGGGCAAGAGGCTGTGGTGAGAGAAGGCGCCAGCGCTGGAAGCAGCAGGCGTGACGTCACAGCGTCACGTCATATGGGTGCAGCGAGCCACAGCTGGTCCAGACCGCGCTTGAAACGAGCTGCTCAGATCACATGCTGCAAGCAATTGTCTAATGCAAGGCACAATTCCCATGCCGATCCGCGTCATTTGTTCGATGTTGCCCACGAGTTCCAGTCTGCGGGAGTGCCCCGCTACGCCCCGCTATGCTACGTCACTGCCTGCAGCTCCCCCGCGCCCAACCATGAGCTTCAAGGGCGCAAATTGCAACAAGCACAGCCGCAAACAAAGCAACGCATGCAATGCTGGCCACTTTCACATGCAATCATTGGCGGTGCACCCTGTCTGCAATCGCGGTGGGATTCAGCGCTGATCGGAATGCGTGGGTTTAGGCGTTGCAGCTTGTGCTCTCGTGGCTGAGCTCTAGACGCCCGCGAATCAGCTAACACGACACACTCTGTCCACATCTCCATGGAGCTAGGCCGTCGACCGTAGATCGAGATCGATAGCAGTGACATTATCTCTCAATACGTACCGTGACCCCACTGAGCCCGTGACGCGTTGCATAAAATCAGAAACTGATGGAAGGCCAATGTACAAAACAAACGTCAAGTGCTGCACATCAGTGGATTTCTCCACGCCCGAGTGAACATCCCCCTGAGAAAGTGGCACTTGTGATGACATTTGCTGTTACAAACAGCTCCAGCTCCCTTATGCAAACCTCGGTCTGGCATCAATTTCCAGCCGTACCACGCCTAACCCCCGTCCTTCGGACACGTTGATGGTTGATTGAGGCTATGACGAGAGGCCGTGCCTTTGGAAAGGACAAGTTGCAGTGCCAACAAATTCCATTCGCCTGTTCAGGTGCTCCATGTGCGTCTCCATCTCCGTTGCTTCAATGGCAAAAGCATGGCTGCCTATACGTGGCGAATATTCACCTCGGCTCACCAACACGAAAACGTCCTGGTCTCGTGCCACCACCGTCCGCACACGTCAACGCAAAGCTGTCTGAATATGGCAGGCTGTAGAAGAGTATGGAACAAATCTCACCGCTATTCGACATGAATGCAGAAGTCGTTCGAAGTCTCGGTTGTGAATGCAGCTTTCGTTTGCGTAGTCAGACAGTTGCCGCTTGTAGAAACACTCTGTCGTTCCAAGCTCTCGCTCTGTTCGTTCACATTCGTTGTGCAACAATACCTCTTCGATTAAGGTTTTACACAAGTCAACCAGTGGTCTCCGACACATATTCACTGCTGTTTATCGTGTCTCTGCTCGGCATTCCAATGCATTGCACATCATCAGGAGCGACGGTGACTATATCTGAGCATCCTGACGCAAGTCCTTCCATCTTACGCCAATAGCTGCAGCGTTCTCTGTGTATCTTGGTCGTTATGTTACAGATCGCTTCGTGAAGGTTGTGCCTTTCAAAGGTACACAGGCTAGGTCGGTCAATTGATCGCTATGCTCGGTCCTCCGGATCCTCCAGACTACGATCTCGTCCATTGCAGTCTACGAGTCACCGAATGTTCAGATGTACACATCACAGGGATAATCAAAAGGGCGTTGATTGTCGGTCTGGGCTGCATACTTTCATTCATAGTATGAATATTGAGCTGCCCCAACCCAGGACTCATTGAAACAAAAGCTGAATATACTGGACACCTAATATCGTATTCACAAACTAGAAGACAACAATCGCTTAAATATTCCAAACACACACAAAGTGGTATCATGAGCTACACTCCAAGCTTGAGTACCCGACAGTTCCCAAGCATCGACACCAAAGCCACCTCTCCACTTCCCGACCATGGCCAACCCTTGCCAACCCTTGCCAATCACCAATCAACACCCAGACAAACGGAACGTCGATCTAGGGCAGCAACGCAGGTGCACGCGAACGCCGCGGCTCGTGATCTTCCCGCCCTTTGGCCGATAGTAGATGGCCAGATTGACGCTCGGTAGCGCAACCGTAAACGCGGGGTACTCAATTAGCAGCTTGGGAACCACTCCTCGGATCATGTGGAGTGGATTTCGGCCGTAGCCACGGAACTCTCGTAGATTTTGTGAAACCATATCCGGGTAGTTTACGGCTCTGGTACAACACTAGAAGTAACTGCACTTACTCCGCGATTTTGATCACGAGTGGCAACTCAAGCGGCACAGGATAGCTGCACAGACGCGCGTACGGATTGTAGTGTTTACGATTCGTAGTGATATAATTGGGCATCAGTGGTGAGCCGTCATGCTGTCGGCTCTCGATTCGTGGTGTTGTGTGGTCGAGTAATTTGAGCGAGGTGGTTCCGCACGGCGTCTGCCTATGAGTCGTCGGATGCACGGTTGAGCTGTCCGTGTAGTTCGATCTGCCGTATGTACGCGCGCCAGAAGGGATGAACTTGAATAGAGTTTGGATCTGCAAGGTTAGTCACTGGCCTCCTCGGATGATGCTGCGTGGTAGGCCAACGCCCGCGTATAGTTCTGAGAAAACGAATTGCCGCTTGTACGGTCCTTCTAAAGCCTCTATATTGTAGGTGTAGTATTCAAAATATCCAGAAAATCTTGGGTAAAGGAAACCGTTTGGCCTGGTCCAGCAGGCGATAAAGTGCCACCAGTCGGTCGTCGTAAGGGTATCGTAGCTCAAAGAATGGCACATTTCGGCCGATGTCGTGGTCGCCGCTCCCGGTCCCTTCTTCCACCCCCTCGCCTGGGGCCTCCGCCAGTCCTTGGGTCCATGGCCTGAGGATGCTTCCGTTCATTTGCATCCTTGCGAATGATTTGCCGGCACAGATCAACGAATGCTTCGTCCACGTTAGCCCTTCTTCGTGCACTGGTCTCGAAATACGGTGTGTTCCACTCCCGAGATGTCGCGAACGCTCTCGGCCGTGGGATTGCTCTGTCCTCTTCGAGATCCGATTTGTTGCCAACGAGTACCATGGGAACATTGTCATCTTCCTTGATTCGTCGTATTTGCTCTCTCAGCTCAGCAAGTTCGTGGAAGGATGATGCAGACGTTATAGCAAAGACCAGAAGGAAACCTTGTCCAGTTTTCATGTACAATTCTCTGTGGTTTGTGAGCCGAAAGTGCCTTCGTTGGATGTGATAATAATACCTCATGGCAGCTAGAACTCGATTAGTACGTGACAGGTTGAAACAAATCCATCCACTCACTGAATTGTTCTGTTCCTGCGGTATCGAGAATCTCTAGAATGACGTGACGACCCTAAAAGCGGATCAGTGGTCGAATTGCTATGGTCATGCACTGGTAACTGACATCAACTTCGATCTGCTTCCGGTACGAATCTTCGATAGTAGGATCATAACTTTCTATCCAAACGTTTTGAACGAATTGCGCTGCTCAAGGTCAGTACTCTGGAACTGCAGCCAGTGGATCACATCAGCGACGTACCAGTCAGACAGCTTTTGCCGACTCCACCTGTTCCGCCACCATCAGTCTTGCTCTAGCATACGGTTGGAGAATCACTAGCTTACCCGACCCAAGAACGACTATGTGGTATTCTCTCTGCGACATGATTCAAATTCCTTTGGGATGTTGTGGAGAAGACAGAGTAGTGCGCTCGGAGAATCTCTCCCTGTCTTAAATGGCACAAGCTGCGACGGAAGGGCAAGCGGCTCAAATCGCCGCTCCCTTAGCTTGAGCGGAGCTCAGCTGGTCCCAGCGACACTGATACTTCGATGTAGCGGCACCTCTATTGCGAAGAGATTGTATTTGGCGATGTTCTGTGCTTCAGATGATGGTGCGCAACCCCTGTGAACCAACCACACAACTGCGACAGCTTGTCAGCCGTGTAAACTTTCCACAGGTAGCATCCAATCAGCGGGCTAAAGATCCCAGAAACGCTACGAACGAGTCACTGGGGCGAATTGGTGATACGAGGCTCTGCAGCTCAACGCGTGGACTCGACTCACCTCCTTCTTTGCGGCGAGGTTGGGAGTTCGAAGAATTTTTCCAAAGGTTATCGATAAGGCGCGCAACAATTGCTCGAAGGGCAGCAGATGGGCAAACAAGCGAGGAGTGTAGAGCGTACGCAATTTCAAGGGCAACGCGGTGATTAAGAGTAGCGCTCAGTTGCCCTGTACTTGGCAACGCTCAGTGGGGTGGGTGTGCAGTGACATGTTCAGATTCGTGCAGTGCCGCCGCTGCGCTGGACGCCAACTTGACTCGAAGCTGCCAGCCGGTGTAACGCATGCCGTGCCGCCCAAACGCTGCCATGTAGTTTATTAAATAGCTCCTTCTGGTCGAGCGTTCGCCAAAGCGGTTGGTTTAGCACCAGGAATCGTCCGACCGACATCATCGACAGACCAGTCGCAGTGCAAAAAGCCAAAAGGAGCATGGTCGCGAAGCAGACCCAATCCGGTTGTACGGGATCATCCCGAACCCCCAATCCCACGGTAGCGTATCCCGAGCAACTTGTCCCCGTTCCTTTAGCTTCAGGATAGTTCAACCCTGAACTATCGCTGTTGAACTGTGTATTAGTTGCGAGATGGTACCTTTCGATATTAACTGCAGTTGGACTCAGAGCCTGGCAAAGCTGGCTGATCACAACAGGGTTCCTGACCGGATTGACTCGCTCTTAAATGAAGGCTCAAACATGGCAACAAAATGACGCCAGGGCCGAGATTTGTGGTGTCGCTAAAGTGGGTTCGTGGCATTGATCAGTGTGGTACAGATGCTTGTTGGCCGTCTCCACGTGGCAGACATTGACATTTGCGCTGCGCTGTACCGACTCGGACTGAGGGTGTCCTGGACGCGAGTCGAGCGCTGAGCGCGTAAGCGTGTAACCGACATTTACCAGAAGGGATGGAAAGCCGTTCAAGCCCTTCTTAATGCCAAAGCTAGACACTAATTTGCCATGAAAGGCCTTGCGCTCGCCGTTATCGAGAGAAGGTCCGTCGGCAGCTTGCCGCTTCCCCGGGCAGCGGGCCTGCTCCACGGAATACGGACATTGGACATCAGCGGACAACGGCCAAGCGCGCTGGGCAGAGCAGTAAATTTACAGCCATTCTTAGGGCTGCTATGGAAATATACGCTGCATGTTTAAGGTCCCTCTATGCATGCACTTCTCGTTGTGGTTAGCGCCGGAGCGCAAGACGGACCGAGAGCTTGAGACCGCGGGAGCTCAGCATTCAATCGCTGGGCTAGTCACTCGACGCGATACCAGCAGCTATACCACACGATGCGTCTCTATGCTGCCTTGAGTCTTGCAGCTTGCCTCGCGCCGGTATCTGCGATTTTCGAAGATGACGCCTACCACATTGACTTTCACTATGCGCTGCTAGGTCTACCGAAGCGCGATGCTACCTTCTTCCAGAAGCCGTACGGCGGCTCAAAAGCTTCTCTTCTATACTCGATCTCTGAAAACCACACAATCGGCGCCATCAATCCAAAAGACGGTGCCCTTGTTTGGCGACAGCACCCCGCGTCAGAACCCCGCGGCAGAGGCCACCTAAGAGCAGCAGACGAGCAAGATACAATCATTAGCGCTGTAGGGAATCGGGTAACGGCCTGGAGCTCTTCAGATGGTAGACTGGTGTGGGAGACGAACGTCGATGGGGCAGTTGTAGAAGACTTGGAAATCTTGGAGCAGGAAGATGGCATCACAAAAGACGAGGCTAAAGACGCCATTGTTCTGGTGTCTGGTACCAGCCATGGTGTCAAGAGACTTGATGGAAAGACTGGTCGTGTGAAATGGACGTACGAGGATACCAGGTTAGTAGTGCTGGAACGAGGCGCAAAAGCTATACTGACCCCCACTCTTAGCAGTGACATGCCTTTCCAAATATCTACCTCGCCCACGACCATCTACTACATTTCACTACATTCGTCTATGATTGGTGCCGGATCGAAGCTGAAGGTCACTTCGCTCAGCCCCATCACCGGCAAGAAGCTTGACCAGTACACGCTCAGCTCAGACGCCGAGATTACGTCGAGAGACCACATCGTCTTTGCTGGAGCAAATACTGCAGCGCCTATACTGGCGTGGACCGACAAGACCAACAAGGTCCTCAAGGTCAACATAATTGGCACAAAGGCCGTGACAAGCTTCAACACACCTGGAGCTCACGCTATCGAGAAGGTCGTGCTACACGCACCAGGACACGTGAACTCTCAAGCACACTTCCTTGTCGAGTATCAGACTGCTTTCGGTCACTCTGCTGAGGTCTACCACATCGATTTGAAGAAGAATACCGTTTCTAAGGCTTACAGCCTTCCAGAGCTACAGGTCAGGGGTACTTTTGCAACGAGCACGTCGGATGCCAACGTATATTTCGTCAGAATTACTGAAGACGAAGTCAGCGTAGTTTCGTCGACCTCGCATGGCATAATCGGTCGCTGGTCCACTGCGAGGTCGCCTGCTCTGGCGGGAAGTTATCCTGTACATGCAGTCACGGAAGTAGTGGTCAAATCTGGAGCAGCTACTGCCGCCAGATCAGCCGTACTGTTCTCCAATGGACAGTGGGCTTTGATCCGCAGCGGTGAAATCGCTTGGACTAGGCCAGAGTTCTTGTCTCAAGCTTCGTCTGCTGTATGGGCAGGCCTGCCGGAGGTTGAAGCCCTTGCGGCTGAGCTGGAAGTTGAGCGCCATCAAAACGTGGTGTCAGCTTACCTTCACCGGGTGAAGAGACATATCCAGGATCTAGAGCATTTCCCCGCATGGGCGCAGAGCCTGCCCCAACGCCTCCTTGGCAGTATTATTGGCAAACCAAAGGAGACTACTGTCGACGACATTCAGCAAGACACCTTTGGTTTCCACAGGCTTGTTGTCATCGCAACTGAAAAGGGTCGTCTTGCAGCGCTAGATGTGGGTTCTCGTGGTAAGGTGTTGTGGAACGTGCACCTAGAGCGGTTCGCCGATACCAAGTTTGAGTACCCCACCCTCAAAGCACACAGCGGCTATGTCGAGGTCAAGGACCCAAGCTTCGATGGTTCATTGTTCATCAACTCAACTACAGGCGGTCTGGCCTCATCGGTCAATCTCAAGATGCACACGCCTTTGGTCGCTGAAGGACAGAAGCTCGTGTCTTTTAGTCTGGCGAATGGCGTTTTAACGGGAACACTGCCAAACCAGCCAAGCTCCGAACCTGTTTGGAGCTTTGAGCCTCCGAGCGGTGAGCGCATAGTCGGTTACACCTCGAGGCCACTCGATGACCCTGTCGCTTCAATTGGCAGAGTTCTAGGGGACCGCAGGGTACTCTATAAGTACTTGAACCCCAACCTTGTTCTTGTTACCGCGGTTTCAGAATCTACTCGTACCGCCTCGGTCTATCTTCTAGACTCTGCTTCAGGTCAGCTGCTCCACACCATGTCGCACTCTGACGTTGACACATCTCGCCCGATCCCATCTACTATCTCAGAGAACTGGTTCAGCTATTCCTTGACCGTTGACTCGACTTCTTCGCCTGAATCTCGAGGTCACCAGCTTGTTGTCTCCGATCTCTACGAGTCTCCCCTACCTGACGACAGAGGCCCATTGGGCGCTTCTTCGAACTCTTCCACTCTGAAGCCTTCAAGCTCCCAAGGCGATGCTACGAAGCCTTATGTGCTATCGCAAAGCTACCAAATCGCAGCAGAGATCTCGCACATGGCTGTGACTCAGACGAGGCAAGGCATCACTAGCCGCGAGCTCATTGTTACGATACCTTCAACCAATTCTCTTGTCGGCATTCCTCGCCAAATCATCGACCCACGACGCCCTGTTGGCCGTGATCCCACTGCAAATGAACAGGCAGAAGGCCTAAGCAGATATACACCTCTACTTCCTCTTGATTCGAAGTGGCACCTCACCCACAAATACGAAGTCCTGGGCATTAAGGACGTCATCACGAGCGAAAGTGGAATCGAAAGTACAAGCTTAGTGTTTGCTTACGGTCACGATATTTTTGGCACCCGAGTCGCTCCCAGTTTTGCATTTGATATCTTGGGCAAGGGTTTCAACAAGATTCAGATGCTTCTTACCGTTGCTGCATTGTTTGTCGGCGTTTTGTTCGTCGCACCGCTGGTAAGACTATTCAGTCCGTATACTATGTTGTATCAAGCTTACAGTATGTACAGGTCAGGAGAAAGCAGATCAACTCCCTTTGGACGATACCTTGATTTGTTAAGTGAAGCATCATGTTGGATCTGGTGCAAAATCCATGTATAGAATCAAACACCGTATTCAAGCAAAGCAAAGTAGAGCAACAATAACGTGCATACCTGATCAGCGGATCTACTAGGTGAGAGCCGATATCTCTGCCGCGAATTGTTACCGAAGACATGATGTCATACATTGGACTAGATCAAAACACTGGAGAAACGGAGTTGCTGCTTGACGATACAAACCATATCACCCACGCGGCTGCGCAAAAAAGCCGCGCTCTGTAAATGTCGAGGTTCTCCACCACCCACCCCATCCATCACCCACACACTCAATTTTCAACGTATTTTCATCAGAATTGCTATGCCTGTTGTGAGAGATCATTGCCATTATCATACGCCTACAAAATCCAGCATCCGAGCTATCTGCTCGTACCTGGATGACCATGCTATCCCATACTTTAAAACTGACGTGTTCCGCCACCAAGGTGTCAACAATCGTCAAGGATGGGCTATTATATCAGATAGATTTGTGGATAGACGTCATCATCATCAGACTAATGACGATGGGAATCGAATTAAGACCCGTGGGAGGAAGCCAAAGGTCTCAAATTAGCATATTAATGAGATGGATCGCCTCATCTGTGAGGAAGGATTTGAAGCCCGGAAGCTCACATGGTCTTAACTCGGATAGGAGGTAGGATTAGAGAACATTTAGGGGCGTACTATTGCTTATGCTATAGGTAATAGTATAAGCTACTTTAAATGTATTGCCTGTTGCAAGGGATAGGTTAACAACAGTACTACTTAACATAGAAAGAAGTAGGCAGCTGTAATAAAGAAGAGGTATCTAGACAAGAAAGACTAGTACACTGTCTAATTTTTAGACAAGGTACACTAGGCTATTAGACTAGGGTGGTCCATGTACATTATTAGAGAGCTAGAAGAGAGATACTATGAAGACTATATCTAAGTAGGAGAGAAGAAGGATACCTATAACAAATCACTTAAACGTGTGCACGCCTAGGCAGCAGTAGGTTATAATTTTAAGTCAAACTTCACCTTCTACAACATTAGAAGCAATAGCAATAGAAAGATAACACAGAGAGGGCACATTAACTAGATACTTAATCCCATTGTTAAGCTATAGCTGGATAGAGGTGATACATTTACTCTAGAGGAAGATAGAGACTCTAGCTATAGACTAGGCAAGTTAAATATAGTTAGGAGTTAGAAAGAGAGGCATTATTTAAAGCACTACTTTAACTATTACTCTTCCCCTAACCTTTCTCTAATTAAAAACTGTTGGCGACTAGCTAAACAACACGTTAAAAAGTTCCCTTACTAGAATAAAAGAGACACTAAGGACCTAGCAACTAAGGAGTGGAATAAGATTAGCATAAACTTTATTAATAGACGCATTAATACTATGCCTCAGAGGCTTTAAGATTGTATAGATATAGAGGGACAGTACACAGGATAGTGATAGGGGACAACAGGTAGACAGATAGATAATAGGGGTAAGATTCAAATCATTATAACTCCACAACTACAGAGTCAAAAATAAATCAAAAACACAGAATTGCTCCTCCAACTAAGCGCTACAATTTGGTATACGTAGAATCAATTAATTGACGTTGTGTGGGGAGCTGTGTGGGTGGTGCTGGATTTCGGCTCATTTGTGAGCGCGGCTTTTTTGCGCGGCCGCGTGTCACCGTGCTAAATCCGCGTAAATCCTGATCGCACGAAGGCAAAATCAACCATCTACATTGTATAAGTGCATGAACTTATGGTAAATTTGCTCGATCCTTCCTTTCCGCGTGCTTTAGAAAATATACGCAGATTTACGCTAGTACAAATTATTGCAGTGGACCCTGCATCATACTGACGACTGCGATTCTATTACACCCAACACCTTCAGTTACTTATCACCTCCACCATCAATCGAGAAGCAGAAAGAAGACCATATCAAGATGTCTGATCAGAAGAAGTACTCCACCAAGCTCCAGGGTTCGCGCATCCTTGTCATTGGTGGATCCTCTGGCATAGGCTTCTGCACTGCCGAAGCATGTCTCGAGTACGGCGCCCTTGTCACGATAGCCTCATCCAACTCGTCCAAAGTAGAGGCCGCTGTCTCCAAATTACAATCCAGCTATCCCTCTGCCAAATCCGGTATCTACGGTCTCACAGTCGATCTTTCCAGGTCCGATACACTCGAGTCCGAGCTGAAAAACCTATTTGATCAGGCTGTTAAGAATATGGGCGGTGAGAAACTAGACCACGTCATATTCACCGCAGGCGATGCGCTCGCAACGATGAAGCTCGCAGACATGACCATGGAAAGCATTCTCAAAGCCGGCCAGATCCGGTTCTTCGCACCTCTCCTAGCCGCCAAGTTCGTTGCCCAATACGTCAAGAACTCCCACGAGAGCAGCTACACCATCACCACCGGTAGTATCAGCGAGCGTCCGATGCCGGATTGGAGCGTTATCGGTTCGTTTGCGGGTGGTCACCACTCCATGGTCAGAAACTTGGCGCTGGACATGAAGCCGATCAGGGTCAACGGCGTGAGCCCTGGTGTTGTGGACACAGAGCTTTGGAGGATGCCCAAAGAAGAGAAAGAGAAACTCATGGAGCAGATGAGCAAGAAAATGGCGACGGGGACTCCGGGAAAGCCTGAGTATGTGGCTGAGAGCTTCTTGAGCTGTATGAGAGACTACAACATGGATGGGGCCATGATCAGGACAGATGGTGGTGGATTGTTCATGTAAAGCATTGGCTTTTGTGATAACAGGACGAACCCTCGAGGTCGGGATATTAGACGGTCATGTAACGTACATCTAATTTGATAGTTAACGTTGATCGCTGTACGCCTTGGCACAAGCGTCTACTTATTTCCACACATGACCACGGCTTTACTGTCACCCCCACGATCTGCAGCTCAACGTCGTGCGGTCTTCCCTGGGAGCTAGAAGGCTGAGACAAGTGTAAACTGAAGAGAAGCTCCTGCTAGCCGTGGCTTGATGCAGGATAAGCACTGCAGATCTGAGCTTGACACAGAAGTTGTGAAACAGTAGATGCATCCCGAGTGAACAGGCCATGCTGCCAGCCAGAGAAGAGTTGTGTAAATGCGGGAACTGGGCATACGCCATGCCATGAGTAAATCTGTAGCATGGAGAGATGAAAAAGGCAAAAGGGGGATCATTTGGTGTGGATGCACTGTGGTGATTCCATTGATGTCTAGGATCAAAGCAAAACAGTGAGCCGTGATAGCTGTTGAGGCAGCTGACGGACGGACTGATCGAAGGGGGTATGCGGTCACAAGGCCGTCTGTAGGTCATCGTCGCCATGGCTGTCTCTGCAACAGCGATCTGATCACGGAAATGCGGTACGGGGTACGACAGCCTGCCCCGCCATAGCTGACCAGCAATTCACCCGATCAGTGTGATGACCCCACAAATCCCACGTTCTCGGAGCATCTACCGAGCGACCCTCCGACGCATGCCGAGAGCGCAGCTCAACCATCCAAATTCCACGTTGCCCCAGGCCTCGTCTCTTTTGCTATCGCACTCTCGCAAGCACGCAGCCGTGCCCTAGCTCTGACCACAACAATGCACCCCAGACTACTGCGTTGCGCAACATGCAGCATACCGTGGTCCCCGTGATCCCAAGAAACCCAAACGCTATCAGCAGAAAGATTGCCGATACGAAACCGATAGCTGATAGACCAGCCAAGCAGGCTAAAGATATGTCGACACATCGCGACCGAAGTTTGAGCTTGGGCGGCCCGCTTAGGAAGTCGTGATCGCTCCCGCGGCATGTCGCACCTGTCAGTTTCGTCCCGCTGTTGCGTCACTAAGATCCTTAGACCTGGTGAAAGCAAGTGCATGGCATGATCCGATTAGGAGGTTATCTCGCTTCATTACTCGGCGCCATGCCGGTCAAAGGGATGGGCGGAAAATTGCGGAATATGATTGCTTCCCTTGGAGGGAAAAGGTGTTGACGAGTAATGTGGGAAGTCGATGTGCAAGGGCTGGGATAAAGCTGTCGGTGAATGTGCAAGCGATGGGAAAAGACACCAAGGAAACCGTCGGGTTAACCGATCTTTAGTAGATAGCAACTCGCGGCTTTCGATGCTGAACGAAGCCGAAACCGTACGGCCTCCAACAGAGGATTTCATCGATACGCGCTGCTGTAGCATACCAACAGATGCGTGCAGCGTTACGTATCAAAGTCAATGAGATCGACATTGCCATTAACTCGATTGAATACTCGCTCGCCGTGAGCCTGCGATGTAGATCTATTTACCACGTACTCCATGAAACGAAAACCGATAACTCGGTGACCACCTTTTGACCTCGCTATGCTACGCTAATGTGAACGCCGATTGATGCAACAATAAACAAAATTACGGAACGCGCGCGAGGGTCAAGCCTCACCCACTTCGAAAAATTGTACGCGGGGTTTGTGCTCCGGTTTTGGCGGTATGTGGTGGTGAAGTGGCTTCTTGGGCGAAATCCTCTTGTATGCTGAGATGAGTTTCGTACCATCAGAGCAGCACTTCGGATCTTCGTAGTTCTCAGGACAGCAGCAGTCGACGTTTCTGATGACACTGGTGTTCAGCACCTCGTGAATGGTGATACGTTTGTCAGGCATAGGGTGTAGCATTCGTAGTATGAGATGCCGAATCGCAGGGCCTTCAATCATGTTGAAGAGCTTGCCACACTTTGGATAGCCATCTGGTCCTTCAGACAGCTCACCGTCGGGATGATCCACTAGCCATTCTTCCCAACCTCTTTTGAACCTCGCATAGTATTCGAACTCGGTCTTGGCAGCTTGCCACGGACACCCGCCAAAGGTCATGGTAATGTAAACAATGGCACAGGACCATATATCGAGTGGACGAGGGTCATAAGAGCCTCTCTTCGCAAGCACTTCAGGAGCAATGTAAGGAAGACTGCCGCAGATGCCGGGGGCGGATAGACGGACAGCTCCCATGTTCTTGCCACACTGACCTCCGGATGCGCGAAGGCCGGGGTGTTCGCCGCTAAATACTTCTGCGACGCCAAAATCGGATATTTTGAGATGTCCGTTCTTATCCACTAGAAGGTTCTCCAACTTGATATCCCGATGGGCGATTCCATGGCTATGTAAGTAGTCGACTCCTCTCAGTAGTTGTTTGAAGAAGCACAGGCGGTCTTCCCGGCTGTAAAACCCCTCGACACCACCAGCGAATAGTTTGCGCTCTACCAAGGAATAGACTTCGCCGTGGGTACAGTACTCCATGACGTGGTTCCAGTGGCCTCGGTTGGTGCACAGGCGGAGGGTCTCGACAATGTTCGGGTGATGCAGACTCTGCGCGATACTATACTCGGACTTGATTTTCATGATGTAGTCTTCCTCGGTTTCTCCTGGATTACGCTCTCGGAATATCTTAACAGCGACCAGTTGCTCGTCTTTCGATACACCTCGGCGGGCCATGATCCGGACCTCAGCTGTGGCACCCTTTCCCAGTACCTTGCCTCGCTTGCCCGGCATAAGACTCGAGCTCTTGAACTCTTTCTCCAGTTCGCACTGGTCTATGATATAGTCACTCGGCAAATTCAGACTGAGTCGACGAGCCTTCATACCCACACCTTTCTCGGGTGGTCTGGAGAAAGTGTTCAGCATGCCAGCAGTGGGCTTCTCCTCGTCTTTTCCGAACCGTGGCATTTGATCGGTACTTGCTGAGCGCCTCCTTGACCAGGTGTGCCTTTTGTTGCCATGCACTTTGTCAGCCCAGGTGATGCCAGCTTTGGAGGGATTCATGCTAGAAAGCGCTGTTGAAGACATTGGTTTCCTCTCAAGCCCAGTTTTCCTTGCTTGGTCCTCACCAGGCGTTTCACAGATTGGTAAGTCAGAGGATTGTGGTGGCGTAACTGCTCGTGTGGATCTCGAAGGGCTCTTGGAGAACGAGAAAGAGCTAAGCCTGCTACTGGTCCTTGAAATGCTGATCACCGAGCTGTCAACATTGGTGGATTCTTCGGCTGTAGCTGCAACCTGCAACCGATTCATGTCGTGATCTGCTTCTGGCACTGGACGAATGATGTGGGGTTCTGGATCTAAATCTTTCGAATCTTCTTGAGGGGTGTTGCGTCGATGCAGCTTACTGCGAACGAAGGAGCCAACACGGCGGCCCAACCCACGCTTTCCTGTCGATACCTGGTCTTTAGATTGCGTCGTATTCTTTCCATTCGCATGCGCTGAACTGGATCTTGACTCAGGTCTTGTGTCTTCTCGTACAGCCGGATGCAGTGGGATGGCGGCGTCAAAATTCGTAGCAGGCTTTGGAGTTGCGTAGAGGTCGTCTGTGTGGTCTTCAGAGCGAAAAGAGTGCGAAAAGGAAACTTCTCCGCTGGCATGGCTAGCTGGAGTGAGCGGTTCGGCGCTCTCACTCGCTGTACGGATGCTTTCACTCTCGTCTTCGATTCCAAGTTGATATTCTGTTATTCGAGAATTTCCGTGTTGCGAGTGCTCGGAAGGAAAAGCATCACCCTGACAGGATCCCGTCTTGACTGACACGTCTGTGTCAAGTGTCGGCATGGTGACAATAGCGAGGAGTTAGAATGCGTGAACGCGACAGCTACGCGATCACGTGTAGCGGAAGAGAGTATGACTTGCTGACGGTCCTTTGTAATTGTCGCTATGCTCGTTGGAGCGAGCTCGGTTGATGATAGGTCGCCTTGAGGAGGCCGCAAGGAGGGTAGCAGGAGAGAATCGAGGAAGCATCCAGCTTTGAGTGAGCCATCCAAACTAGGGAAACGTGTAACAAGGATGATTGGAGTGATTTTCAAGATGAGCCAAATGACAACAAATATCGAAATTAGTCCTGGAAGAAGGCAGGATACAGTCCGTGAATAGAGAGGAATTGGCAACGGAGGGGCCTGACCAAGTATAAGACGAATAGCAGTGACGTGCACTGGCTGGTTTCTTCGCTTCAAGTGTGGGTCGAAGGATTTCGGAAACCTGGCGCTGATGGCGGAACGGCCGCTCCAAAGTCCTATTTGCCCGATTTGTGTCGGACGATACCAAAAGGCATTCAACAGAACGTGCAAACGAAGCGTTAAAGCGCGAGTCCTTCACCAGGGACCGCGGGAGATATATAGGACCCAGAATGATGGCAGACGCTGCAGTCCATGGAGCTAACCAGACCCAATCGGGCGTGCTAACCGCACCCCTGCAATTCAACCCCCACAGCTCGAGCGCACCTGCAGATCGGGATGCAAGTGTTGTGTGAGTGAGCGCCGAGCCTTTAGAGCCATCTCTCAGACACCCATCACGGCGGACCTTGTCTCGGCGCAAGCTTCCGTTGATTGGAGGTTGCGCCCCGCCGACAGGTTTCTCGGAGCCCGCAAGGCATTGTCCGACTTCTCTCGCACGTTTGGACCGCCTGCGTCACATACCATACAGCCTGCAAACACGCCCTACCGCTCGATTAAGCTGTTAATATGCTGTCTGCTACATCTGACAGCGGCTCGAATTCTTGGAAACATCAACTGTTTCTCGTCCGGCTCGTCAACGTCAGCGACGCCGCCTGCAAGACACCTCCATGGCTTTACCCAATTCGCGAAAATCCCGCAAGCGTGCATTGAAGGCTTCATCTGAGTGAGATGCTGCAGACACGACAGCCCTCGGTTAGTGAGACTTGAATCCTCAACTCTCTTGTTCATGCCAGCGATCGAGATAACGACCGGGTTTGAAGATTGAAAGTCTAGATGTTGTTTTCATCGTACACAACATCCGTGGCCGGAGAACTGCCGCCAAGAACGATGCGCAACGTGTCGTGGGGGTAACTAGAGCACACGATCTTCCCCGCAAAGTTCCAGTTGTAACGTCGCAAATGAGACTGGGCCCTGCCGCTCTCCTCGGCGATCACACATTGCACTCTCAAGGCTGCTCGTACTTCACGCCTTGCGGGTGTGGTGTGACTGGTTATCGAGGCAAGACGGGCAAATGTCTGATGACATAAGGCCCTGATTCCAACATTTGACAAACGTCCTTGGGCCGTCCTTGTGCGACGAGCCATTTAGCGGTGCGGCCTGGTCTTCTGACCAGTACGAATGCGTAGATGACTGAGGTCTTCCGTCCATGTACAGAGAATTCGCGCCAGTTGCATGCTTCCTTCCACCGTTCAGTGCTCACACAATTACAGCGGTCTAGGCGGAGAGTCCAAAGGGCTCGTGCACTGTGGGGTTGGAACAATGGTCATCTTAAAAGCGGGAAGGCGCGCCGCAACCTCCTGAAACCTTCGCACAGCCAAGGCCTTCAATAGGATGGTGCTTCGAGGGTGCGATCCATCACCGTTGACCACCAACCCTATGGGTGCACAATTCCATCGACAAAAGTCAAACTACCACTGCTACTACCTTATCCTTGTCACTCATACCGAGCCGGAGCACGTCTCGTTTCAGTGAGCTTCATTCGTTCCTCCCTGGTAGCCTCTGCTGGAACCCTTGGCAGCTTGGCCTCACGTAACTGAGACAACCGAGGAATCACAGAAAGAACGTTGCAAATCTGCAAAAGGAATGTCATTTCGTAGTCTCGAAGTGCACAATTGACGCATATCGGTCATTACCCTCCTCTCGTATTGCAGAGTTAGTGAAATCAACATCGGTTGGGCAACTCACGAACTTGGCAATACACAGGTCCTCCGCAGCGAACTTGGCAGCTTAGAGGGACTCTGGGCGCATCGAGATGTCAAATTCCGCGCTTGGCAAAGAGCGAGATGTCGTACATGATTTCAGAAGCAGTGTAGCCAGCACAGCAGTGGTATTGTGGCCCTCAGTGATCAAACGACCCCGGATGGTACGAACATCAGCAGCGCAGAAGACCGCTTGCTTGGTCTAGCCTTTGCCGTACCAACGACCTTCAACCTGGAGCAAAGGCAATGATGTTGTTGGCATCAGGCTTAATGGTAGTTACGCCAGTTTTTGTACCAGATGATTCCGTTGACGGATTGGCATTGGCCACAGAGCGACCACCATACCATCAACATAAGAGAAGGTCGACGCTCCAGATCTCCTGTCTTATTGCATGTATGAGTCGGTCCGGCGCATCGAGGTTGTACATCATGCAAAATTGTTTCACAACTATATTTGCTCTGTACGCACCGCGCGGGAGTGCCACGCCAAGGAAGAGCAGATCACCTTGGCGGGGGAGCATGTACGACAATCATCATCTGTGCAAGATCGAACCTTCTTGCTGGACCCCAAATGCGCGGTCTTCCCCTTTTGAAGCTGATTGATCTGCACGGTCGCAGGAATGAATTCAATCGTTGCCGTGGAGGGCAGATCAGTGTCACGTTCGCACCCATATGCCACCTTGTCTGCTAAATGTTCGCCCAAGCTTGTGTGCGATCCAGCGATCTCTGTTACTCCGAGAACTTCATCGAAATGTATTAGACGTGTGAGTACTACAGTCTCCGGACTTCAGGTCTTAAGAGTGACGTTGATCTCACAGTGATAGCTGACCGTTATATTTAGATCAATTCATACACACGCTGCAAACACGTATCGCACTGTTCTGCTTCAGTAAACATCTCAAGACAATCGCTCTTCCAGCGGTTAGAACTTCTCTTTCATCCGACTGCTGTCTATCAGCACAAATTCCAGTTAACGGGCTTGCATTGGAGTTTGCACATGTGCGGCTCAGTGTCTGTGCCGCCTGCCTCCATCTTAACCAGGGATGCCAAGTAATTCCTTCGATACAGTAAGGATGCGACCGCGAGGCCACGAAGGAACCCATATTACAGAACACTGACCACTCCTCTTTAATATGGTCTAGACACGTCTCGCGGGGACTGGGACTAGCTGGAGCTACAGGATTAGCGGCTACGTTTGCATACACATCGTAGCCTCCCCAAATAATTGCACAGATCAACGATCTCCAAAATCATTTGAGATACTCAACGCTCATTTGCAGAGTACTGCCAGACTGCTGAGATATTTTGCTACCGCAGTGGTTTCTATTAGAAGCTCAAGGTATGTATAGACACGTTGGAGACTTTCAGCAGTCAATACATACCAACCGCGGACGCATTGCAATGTCAATTTACAGCCAGTGTCGAGAAACCGTTGGAACTGTAGAAAAGACGCTGTAGTCGACCTTCTTTCTCCAGTGTGAGAACCAGGTAATCTCGCTATCTGAACGTATCGTCCTATGTGAACGTAGCAGCAGCTATTGCGTGTCTTTTCAGTCTAGCATGCTGATCATTCGATACACAGGGCTTCCCTAGACAAGCAGCGAGTAGCGGAGAACGTTTCCTAATCAATCGGCCTCGCATCTCGGCCGCCAGGTGGCTCAGCAAGGGATGTTTTAAAACTCTCGCTTCTATCTGCTAGCAAGTACTCTATTGGACAACAGCCTGCCTGATACTGATTCTAACGATCTCTGGTTCAAAGGATGCAGTTTAAGCTTCTGACCCAACACGTCATTTCGCTACCAACATCGCACGCACCACGGGCTTGATGACCGCTAATCCAAGTTAAGTAATGCCGCTCACCTTTGCCAGTACACTCCACCAGGATCCAACAAAGAAGGATGTCTGCCACCGTTTCGCATCAATGCTTCAAGGCAATGCGAGCAGTGCCTGTCACGTATCTGCGGTGTAGAAGACTTGGCTATCTTGAAGGCGCAGTTTAGAACTGCTTAGCCTGCCGCGTCTCCTAGTGTTTTAATTGCGATGCTTGACGTCCCAAAAGCTCCTGTTTTCTGCTCTGCTATTTTGTTTCTTCGAATATTGTTGGCCTGATCAAACTCAGCCTGTCACCGAGCGTTTTCTAGTATGGCAGATCCCACTTATAGGGCTGCTCAGCCAGGTGAATTCTTTTGTCCAGCCGGAGGAAAATGGTACGTCACAGTGCGTTGACCTCGGAGGAACATACACTCTCAACCCGACAATTCGGTTGTAGATCCAAGAGCTTTCCGAGTGCTCCAAGAAAGCATAGTTCTGACGCCCTCAGGTATGCCTGTGAGTCTGGAACAAAATTCATAGGCTGCTGCCTTTCAGATCCGTGCCAAAATAGCTGCCATGGAGATAGTCTTCGCCCAGCAGGTCGGTCTACGGCGCTTGATAACCAGTCCCCGGGTGCATCATGCGGTGGACAAACTCCGTTCTGGACTTGCGCACAAGCACCCAGTTTTTATGGCTGCTGCAACGAAGATCCCTGTCTTAACAACTCAACCTGCCCGGAAGGAAAGCTGGAGCCTGCGTTCTGGGACCGCCCGGATCAGTACGAGTACTTCAAAGATCTGAACGTATTGCTTTCGTCCACTGCTCCCCGGTCCACATCAAGTCCTTCGCCAACTGCTTCAAGCAAGCCCAGCTCTGGCTCTAAAGTCTCGAGTGCAGTAATTGGTGGCGCCGTTGGAGGTGCGCTTGCGTTTCTTGCAATCATCGCAGCGGTCGTTTTCCTCCTCTGTCGCAGGAAGAGGCACAACCAAAAGCAAGGAAGCCGCAGCTCCTCTGACAGGCCGATGGAAGAGAACAAGCCTGAGGCTGGAGAATTGGCATCCCCAGTGTCCGCTGGCGTAGGTACGCCTCACTCGCTCCCCGAACCCGGCGATTGAAGCAATACTGACAACGAGCAGCTCCCCCCACGTACTCATGGGATGTAAACGGCAATTCTCCAGTCCAACAACGCTGGGCCCATAACTACACTTCTGGCCACGAATTGTCCGGCGAAGACTCAAGAGATCCTCATCGCAGTCCGTTTTCGGAACTACACTCGAAATCTTCTCTCGCTCAAATCGCCGAACTCCCCGGAGGCACTGGCGTGAAAGAGCTTGACACGCCGGATACTATTCTTCAGCCCTCACATAAAGAATTTGGGAACGATATGGCAAAGCGCACGTATGGCTTGGGTCTTGACGCTACGCAACAGGAGCCTGGGGAGATTTCGGAGAAGCGCTAGGTCTTGGTGGATAAGAGGGCTTTGGCCTGTTCTGTGAATTCGTGCTAATGTTGCAATGAACGATGTTGTATGACAGAATGTTGTTTCCGGTAATCTTAACTACTATTTCTTACTATTCATCTACTTTGCTTTGCTGCTGATCCGAGATCTTGCTCGCCTCCCATGTTCGATCACACGCGAGGACGGGGATAAGTAGGCTTGTTGAGAGAATTATCACTGACGTCTCCGACTACCTTCCTCTCGACTCCATTCACTCCTTTCCGTGTCAGTATCCAACATACCGCAACAACACCGATGCTCAGCCCTTCTATCCCAAGCAATAGACGCCATGAGGAATTCCAAGCGACCTCAAGGCCGCACAACACTGCCCCAGAAGACACCATCCAGCACCGACACCCCACCGTTTGCTACGCTCCACGCACCCTCTCCCACCTTCTGACACCCCAAGCCAAACCCCCCTCCACATGACCACCTCCAGCAAACGCCGTCTGTGCAAAATCCCTCCCTCCCTCGCCTTACCTACAGTACCAGCACCAGCACCACCCATACACCCTTCCCCAACGACCCCCACAATGCCCCCAAAACGCACCCCGACCCCCTCCTCCCTCCCAACCCCAGCCCCCGAAAACATCTCAAACAGAGAATACTACCACACATCCTCAACAACAGACACCTCCCCGCACTCCAACGAACTAATGGACTTCCCCACCGACCCACCACCACCACCACCACAGAAACAGCAAGACGGCAGCGGGGAGCGCAGTGCGGTGCAGAGCAAAGACGCAAGCGGTAACGGGGAAGCGGGGTTCGTAGAGCTGTCTCATCCCGACCCGCCGAGTCCCAGTCCGTCTGATATCGTGGCGGGGAGTAAGTTGGAGGATGTGCAGCAGTTGGGGGATTTGGAGAGGAGGACAAGGGGGTTGGAGAGGGGGGAGAGGAAGAAGGCGTTGTTTGCGCTGCAGGAAAGATTGGGGAGAGAGAGGGAGGAGCGGGAGAGGCGGGGAGCGGAGGAGCGGGATGTGGGGTATGAGGAGGTGCAGAGGAAGGGGAGGGAGGATGTGTGAGTGATTGATTGGATGATTGAAGGGAGGGTAGGTCGGTTTGTTAATCTTCGGTATCGTGTTGGTTAAAAGCTACCTACTGTACAATCCAGAGAAGCAAGACACCAGTCCATGCAAGTTCCAGCCATGTCCCAAGAAGTGTAAATCGTAGACTCGTCCGGATGCCCTGCCGAAGCAAGCCATGCAATGCAAACCAAGGTGGTTGGTAAGACCCACCAAACTCCATCCTCCAATGCAATGTAATGAAATGCAGCCAGCTTTTGCTTGCCCAAAAACATGCAACGCCGAAAAAGATGATAACGAAGGGTATAAAGGTCGATTTTGTATACGCACGCGAAGGCGAGGATGAGGATGAGGCTGATGATGTGACGACTCGGTCGATAACGATGCGATCAAAGCTGCAAGAAAGTCCAAGGCAGTCGCGCAACGTGAGGAGGTCCAACGTGTATCGTGCCAAAAGCAGAGAACGCGGTCATCACCTGTCCTCTTCACTACTCCATCCGCCATCATCGTCCTGATCAATGGCCTCCATGACCTCCTTAATAACTCCGTGAGACTTTGGATCCAGATTCATGGCGATCGTGAGGTGTTTTATAGCGTTTGCGCGGTTGCGTTGCTTTTTGTAGCATCTGCCAAGCAGGAAGTGGATGTTCGCATCGTCGGGCGCAAGGTCCTTTAGTAAGAGAAGCTCCTTGAGCGATTCCTCCGAGCGATCTAGCTTGAGCAGTACCTGCGCCTTGCGGAAGCGTGCCATAATGGACCGAGGGTCGAGCTTCACTGCGGCGTCGAAGTGAGTCAGGGCTACATCGATCCTCTTCATGCGGTCGAGAACCTGTCGAGGATTAGTACGCGACAAATTGGCTTTCATCGGTTGACTTACCAGCCCAATCCTAACGATGATCATGGCATTGTTGGGATTGATCTGAGACGCAGCCTTGTAGTGCTTCTCGGCTACATCGTACTTGCCCATCCTCTCGTAGACATTTCCAAGACCATACCAGCCATTGTAATGCCTGTTATCGGCGCTGATGGCGTTCCGGTATGCTTGCATAGCCTTATCGAACTCTTCATTAGCCACGTGCTCATGGCCTTGGAGGGTAAACGCGTAGGCAAACTTGGGATCCAGCTGTGTGGCTCGCGCAAAGCACTTGACAGCATCGTCGTGCTGTCGCTCCAGAGAAGATGCGTTACCGAGAGCACACCAGGCCTGTGGCGAAAGACGGTCTTGGTCGATCAGAGTGTGCGCGAGGTGGCTTAAAGCAACTTCGTCCTTCAACTGCCATAGTGTGTTGGAATACACTTCCATGTGTTCCAAAAACGAAGGCGACTTCTCTCGTATCTTCTTGAACACCTTCTCCGCATCTGCGTACTGCGCTCGCTCGTAGTGTGCCTTGCCAATCTGCGCAAGTACCCACGGCGTATCACGCTGCGCCACTGGTATGGATGCGAATGCTGACAAAGCTTTAACGGACTCGTACTGGCTCAAGTAGCTGTATCCTGCACCAATCCTATGGAGCAAGTCCAAAAGCCAGGTCAAGGCCTCCCGCTCTCGAGCGGTGTCCGTCTGAGTGGCCATCCTGGGAGGCGGCGGCGGGGCTATCGCAGCTGCGCTCAGGGGCCTTGGCTTGGGCTCCAAGGGTTCCATAGCATCGAGGGTAGGCTTGCGGTTGCCGCTAACAACGCGTCCTACAGTCGAAGTTGTTCCTGTTCTCCCCTTCGTTCCTGTCGCTTTGACTTTCCGCAACTCTCGCCGTTCTCTGATCTCTGGATCTCTACTGGGAGCAGCAGCTGGCGGTCTGCTGGTAGTGCGAGTGGATGTTATCGAGCTGATGTGGTTGAACAGTCGAGCACTCCTGCGCGGCGGTGCAGCTGTTGAGTCGACTGCGTGCTGTTGTGAGGCTTGCGTGTGCTGCGTGTGTGTGGAATGGCCTGAGACAGTCCTCTTATGACCATTCTGGTTCACGGGTCGTGGTATGTCTGTTTGCTCGCCGTCCGAAGGGTTCGTTTTTGTTCGCATCCTAGAAGTGATCGGCCGCATTCTAGGCGGATCTTCCACCGCGGCGAACGGCTGCATCCTGATCTTGCGTCCCGGCGCGTGCATGATATCCGTCGGTCCGCGCTCCGTCATGACTGGGCCTCCCCCTTCGCCCATCATCATATCGTCTTCGTCGAGGTCCTGGCCGTTAGCTACAGGTGTCTCGGCGTTGTGATGTCGCGTTCCACTAGGCGCTGGATTCCTGCCGTTCAGCTTCGAAAGCAAGTTCGTCCCTCCCATATTTAGGCCAACGTCCCCGCGTTGCCGTGTCGGTGGGTTAAACGGGTCGTCTTCAGGTCTCGAAACAAACGGGTTGTTGCTTTCCAAGTCTTCTTTTGGCAGTGCCACTTGCGCCGCATGACCGTTCACAGCGACGTGCGATATCGAGTCGAGCATGGTGGGTGTGATGGTGAAGACGTTCTGTGGTCGCACCACAGCGCCAATGTCGCAGAGACCAGTGAAGGCATCCCACATGAACGAGTTGAGCTTCAGCGCCTCCACATAATAGTCGATGGCCTTCTTTGTGTCGCCGTGTGCTGCCCAGAGCTTCCCTAGCATGCAGAAGCACGCTGCAGCGTCTGGAACATGCCGTCTTGAGGTTTCCGAGTGCTTGTCTGATCTCACTGTTAGCTCACCTAAGTCACATGCTACGATCTTGTGGCGCGCTTACTCCAGTGGTTTCGCCCGTGCCACAGTCCTCTAGCCTTCTCGAGCGCCGTGGCTCCCAGCTCGAAGCGTCCAAGGCCCAGACAAGCTTGCGCAAATACGTACACGCATCCCAGATGCTGCGCTTGTGCTGCCTTGTTCTTTGCGTGTTCAAACGCAGCTTTGTACCTTCCTAGGCGAAGGTTGCAGAGGGCCAGCAAATGCGCAGCATCGGCGTTGCGCGTGTCCAAAGCATGCAGGCGGCCGGCGAGGAAGAGGGCGTTTTCAGTAAAGCCGTTGTCGAGGTGGTAGTGTATGAGTTGTCGCAACTGGGCGTTGGCCGCTGAGGGCGGCGGCGACATGGTGGTGGGCGGTGCAGGGTGATGGATACCGCGCGCAGTAAAGGCAGAGTTGAGAAGGATGGCGAGGTTTACGGTGGTGTAGGCATGAAGACGGCGAGGTGATAGTGCGCGAGGCGGGCGTTGTGGAGCGTGGGAGGCGTGTGTGGTGGTGGGCGTGTTTCGCGGTGGATGCAATGTTATGTTGCTAGGTGACGCTTTCGGGGTGCTCGACAAAGCGAATTGGCAAACACAGCGGGCGCAGCAGAGGTGAAGGCGGACGTGCGCTAGGAGGACATGCTAGGAAGCAGCGAGGGGGTCGGCTGCTGCAGCGGATGGTGCAGAAGGGGTGCGCGGTGCTGTTCTGCGCGACAACAGTAACCGTCGTGATGCAGTGCTCGCGCTTGTTGTGTATGCAAAGGTGAGAGTTGGCGCACAGGGCAGCTCCCAGCCAGGTGCCAGGCCCACCCGCCGGTTACGTCCACGGTCCAACCACGCTGAGAGGGCGGCGGGATGCCTGCTGCTACTGTCCGCTCGCCCTCGTCATCGCACACCGCACACCACACACCGCATCGCCCGACTGCCATTGATCGCTGGCCATTGAACCACCGCCCTGTGTTCCACGCCAAACAGCTCTGCAGCAATCGAAGCCGCCGTTGCCCACCATGGCGCAAGTGAGTCTTTCCCCCGCCTTATTGGCGCCATGTGGTCAACACACCATCTTGCAAGCAAACCTAGCCATCACACAAAACGCTCTTTGAAGAAAAAGTCTGACTAACACCACCCCAGAAAGCGACCAAAACCCTCGCCGCAGCCAACACAAAGCGCCTCAACACAACCCTCTACCTCACCCTCACCATCCACACCCTCTTCTGGCTCCTGCGTGCCCTCATCTTCCGCGCCTCATTCACGCGCCGCTCTCTACTCCTCTACCTCCTGCTCAGCGCCCCCCAACTCCTCATAAACCTGCAGTTCGAACGCCTCTCGCGCCCCACCCACCTGCCCGACGGCTCCATCAAGCGGCCCGGCGAAGACCTCGACGCCCCAGGCCTGACAGAGTACATGTGGGACGTCACCTACTGGACGTACGGATGCATTGCGCTGGCGAGCCTGTTGGGCGACTGGGTCTGGTGGGGCATGCTGGTGGTGCCCGTGTACAGCGCGTACTCGTTGTATGGCGTGTACAAGGGCTTCAGGGGTGGTGGTGGCTACACGGACGCGGCGGGTGTGCCCCAGCCTGAGGCTGCGCAGAGCAAGAGGCAGGCGAAGATGGAGAAGAGGGGTGGGCAGAAGGTTGCTTATCGCTGAGCGAGTTGAAGGGAGCTGTAGAGTTGATATCCAGGCACTCAGTTGCTGAGGCGAGGAACGTAGCGAGACAAGGGCTTGTGTACGAGCTCTTGGGCTCGCGCCGTGGACAGATGGGATGATCGAGGGAAGAAAATCGCCTGGAGAGAGGCGTGGGCGGCTTCAGCGGTACACAGCACACAGAGGCAGCGTGTGTAGGCATGTCTTGTGTTGACAAGCATGATAGCAGAAGAGCTCAGCAAGACCAAGTCATGTCAAAGACAACAATGAGTGAACATCAGACGTAGGTATATTGCTCAAAATGCTACAAGCAGGCACCAAAGGCCAACACAAACCCCCGCTGCAATGCACCCATAGGCTACACGTGATACAAGCACAGGTACTAAAGTTACATATCGTACAAGCTTTACGCTTCGACCTTGGTCGGGATCTTGACTTGTCCCTTCTTGCGGTCCTGGTGTGGGAGTCCGTATCTCCACCCAACACCCCTGGCGTCCCTTCCGTTGCGTCCAGCGCTCTCCACGCTAATGTCCTTGAACACAAAATCCCATCTCCTCTGGGGGACAACCTTTTGTGCGCGCAACTCGGCTTGCTTGGCTTCTTCTTCGCGCTTCTTCTGCGCACTCTCCGCCGCGAAGCGCGCCTCGGCGAGCTTTTGTCGCTCCTCGAAACTCAGACCCGAGGCGAGTTCACGTTCAGCCTTGACTAGCTCGGGATGAGGAATGCGCTCATCGGCGGGGAGGAGGCTGTTGTCGAAGGCCTTGCCGGCATCCTCACGCGTGAAGCGCCTGGACTCGGCGACGGGAACCCACAGCTGCTGACGGGTTGCAGGGTGCACGATCAAGTCGTTGATAGGCTCGTGGACGACGGGTCGCCGGCCCTTGTTACTGGGGTTGGAAGTGTCGACGTGTGGTGTTGTGGGCAGCATGTTGAGAACTGCCTTTGAGTAAGGAACGGCCAAGGTTTTACCCTAAGATTCAATCAGTAATTATTCTCCAAGTAAATTCGTAAAGCAAGGATGAAGTGATTGTTGACGTTCAGTAAGAGCATAGCTTATGTTTTGTAACCATGTGGATGTCTTAAAGACTAATCGAATTTTATAAGGTCTCATCATGTCATGGGGGAGAAGTTCGAGGGGAGAGAGAATAAAGTCTGAACATACCTGTGCAACCCATTCCTTCTCCATCTGCTTGAGTCGTACAACAGCGCCGACACGCTCATTGCTGACACCAAACTCCACACTGGCAAGCGACACTGTGGCACCGTCACGCTTTACGCGTTGGTAAATGGCCTCCCGTAGTTTCTCGCTCAACACAGGCTGGCTACGGAAATACTGGTTCAGGGGAAATGGTCGAAGATCCTCTGCAGTTTCCGGCGGTAGCCGTGAGTCGTTCTGCTTTCCTGCAGTCTCCGCCTTATTCTGGTCAGCCTGGGCCTCTCGTGTAGCCGACTCCAACTCGTCTAACGACTCTTGCCCCTCTGTTGTCTTGACCTCGTCTGTCGACGCTGCCGCTTCGTTTTTTGTCTCGGTCAGCTTCGTCTGGCCTTCCTCTTGTGGTTTTGCTGCTCCTCGCTGATACCCCGGCCCCGCACGAACCAAGTTGCCGTACCGGTCATAGGCTCCGAGGTAGTTGGTAGACTTGGGTAGAGGTTCCTTCAGCTGTCTCCCCGGCCCATTGAGCCATTCGTAAAACTTCCGCCGCCGTAATGTAACTTGCTGGCATGGTGTTTGTGAGAACTGACGCGATGGCAGTGCGTTTTGTGTGATGGATTGTGGTCGTGCGGAGGGTTGGCTGGGAGAGGGCCGGGGAAGGGAAGAGAATTTGGAGGAGCGTATCCGGGGAGTCATTATTAGTGTGAGCCAATGCTATCGCATCGATGCAGTATAATACAGAAAATAGAAAGAGACGCGAGCAGCCAATGTAAATTTCGCGATGTGGTATGAAGCTTCGAAGACGGACACGCAGAAAAGATCCATTGGTGTTAGTTTCCGAGCTAGTGGCGCCAAGCTAGTCACGATCACGTGATTTACGCTTCCACCTCTCGTATTCTATCCAAAGTAGTCCGATGATGCTCTGTTCAACTGCTCTACTAAATTCACTCTGGAGGTATCATTTTCAATGTTCTTGAGTATTGAGCACTTCTGTCCTGGATGACCAGGGTTGCTGCAGTGATCGCCGTTCATCCCACCTGCGGTACCTAGTTTGTACAACACACATGCAAGGGCGGGTGATCCTGATCACCACATGGCCGCCAGAAGGCGATCTTTTGTTCCGCGGAGGCCGACTTCGCAGCTGCACTTGGCTAGCTATGGTGAGGTGGTGACTTGGTTGACGATGAGTGGTTGACCGCTTCGTTGAAACAGCAGTCTTAGTCTGCCAAAGGTGACAATCCTTGTACTATCATAACAAAGTTTCCGTTGTTTCAATATGGCGACGGAATGAATTTTATTAGATAGTCGTATAACGTCGCTCTATGCAGCTACATGTGGCAACCCAGAATGGCTGACGTATAGCAGATGACCAGCCCAGATGAAGACAGGCCGTTACGACATAAGAGCAAGAAGACCGAAGTCCAAGCAGATGCTTGACAAGCCCAAATAATAGATGTAAGGACAGAATACGGTAGAGCTCCTAGTATGCTGCGAGCCGACAAGGCGCATGTAGAGGAAAGATGGAGGAAACAGTAAAAGCAGAAATCAAGGGGAGGGGCAAACCATCGAAACAACAAATCTTCAACAAATCGCCGTACACAAGATTTGCCAAACTGTGTAAGGCCCACCCACAATCATTCGACTGCTTTGTCGTTGGTCAAAGAAGAGCAAACTCTCATCTGTGAAGATACGGGCTGATGTGACAATTTCCACACCGGCTTTGTTCCTTCACTCTTCCCAATGCCCGACTCGAAAGAGAGAAGCGGCCAACGACAAGACGGGAAGCGCAAATGAATAAAATAGGATAATAACAGAAACAAAGAACTCAGCCTCTTCGAACGCCTCTCCGTGCAAACCGTATAGTCAATTAGCAAACGCACAAGGGGGAATCATCGCTGTATGCTGGAAGGAAGTCCATGCCCAAAGGACGACACTAGTCCTAAGGAAGTTCCGCGCCTATACCCATGCCCTTGCATAAATGAGAAATGAAACCAGATTCAACCCAAACAACTCAACACCTCGCAATGTAACCGAAGTGACAGGATATAACGCGACAAATATGAAGCAGACATCTGAGGTATGCTTAGTGATCGATGCACCTCCAAACTCCTAGGTCATCACTCATGACAGCTTGTCGCCGTCTCTAACGGCCCATCATGTACGCGGAATAGCTCCCACCCATACCTCCGAAACTGTTACCGCCCGTAGCCATGGGTTGGCGCATCGGGCTAGACATCTCGTTGGGTCCCATACCGAAGCCGCCGTTGGCGTACATGCCGAAGCCGTTGTTGGCGTTCGCGTGGGACTGACTCGCAAGCCCTGGAGGCGCCGACAAGCCAGGCGGAGGGCCGGTGGCTGTAGAAAAGCCAGGAGGCGCTCCGACACCGCTTCCAAATCCAGAAAGCGGGGTGCTCGGCGTGACAGATGATGCAGAGCTCATGCTGGCGTGCTGTCCACTGCGAACGCCCAGCGGATTCTTAGAGAAGCTTAGTCGAATTCCGCCCTTGACGCTGTTGTGAAGCATGTATCCGTATAGCTCGTTCAGGGCCTTGGTAGCAAATGAAGTGTCTTCAAACTCAACAAAACACATTGGACCGTTTTGTTTCGTGCGGAAGCAAAGACGTTTGTACCCGCGCTGCTTGGAAAAGACAGCTTTGAGTTCGTCCTCGGAAGTGTCCATGGGCAGGTTTCCGACGTAAAGCGTGTTGCACGGTGGGTTTTGATCAGCCGGGTTTACAGGAGGGTATGTCGGTCGCGCAAAGTGCGAAGAGTACTGTTGAAAGCCTGTGTTGGGGCCACTGTTCAAAGCAGACGGTACGTTGTGAGGAGACATGGCCGAAAGACCTGGACCTGGCGACTGCATAGTGGCTGCTGATCGCGGCGATGCATAACTGTTCAATGGTGGGGAGCCCATGCCGTTGACGCTGTTTGTATTGAGCGATAATGATGCAAAACGGGAAACTGGGATGGGTGGGTTCGGGTTTGTTGCTCTTCGTGACATGTTGGACTGGGCTGATGGTCCTCCAGTAGCGTACCCGATAGACTCATTGAGCAGATCATTATCATCGTCTGCTTCGTCGTTGATGACTGATTTGCCCAGGTTGCGGCTAGCAAAAGAGGTTTGCACCGGTGATGTCGGAGAGAAAAGGTTGGAGACTCCGAATTCGCCGTTGCCAAGACCTGGGGTTCCATTTGGTGGGGACATCTTCTCCATATTTTGAAAGGTCCCATTGTATCGCGAAGATTGACGACCATTCGAAGAAGCGCCGGCGATCCCGGTGGAGGATGCGATGGATCCATGCCGCGCAGATCCGCTATCGACTGTGTTGCGCCGCGAGCCAATAGCGCCGCCAAGGCCATCTTGCAGCATCTCAACGATCAGCGTTGCGTCTTTGGTAGCGTTGCGTTTGCCATTGAGAAGATCGCGCGCCTCCTTTGCGCCGTCGTATGTCTGGAAGTAAGCAATGGCAGAGGCGAAGCCCTTGTCTTCGGAGAAGCGAGTCTGAGGGACCATTTCGCAGTCGACCAAATCTTTGGCGAAGAGTAGAATATTGCGCACGGCCTCTTTGTCACTGTTGCTGGGCAGCTTGCGCAAAAAGATGGCGTGTCGAGTCCGATTGTCTGGGGAGGCGTCTGCGTCGCCGAACGTGAGCATGGAGAGCCCATTACGCTCAGTGGGCCGGCGCTCACCAACAGCGCCCGGCATGTTGTATGCGTGAGATGATGCGAAGACGTCTGCCGTCATGGTGTTTTGAGCGAAGAGCTTTGGGGGAGATGAGGAGTTGGAGCTGCTCAGAGAGCCGTGCAGGAAAGGGCTATTGGAGAGGTTTGAAGGGCTTGTGCTGCTCGGACTAGGCCCACCGGCCATTTCTTCCTTTGTCGTCGAGGTATCGTGGCGGCGGTGACGAAGACAAAGAGCGGCGAACGAGGCGAGTCCAAACGGATGGCGCAGACCAATGCAGTGAGTCGACGATGACGACCCAGGTGTGTCAGGTCTCGGATCGCGGGGTGGGGGAGTCGAAAGTAGACCAGGGCGGGGCCTAAGGGGTAAAACAGCTTCGAAACGTGGTTGTGCCCAAGTCAGCGTGGTGTAAGGCGGGCGCGAACGGGCGCAACGGCACAGGCGCACGTGTGTGGTGCAGCGGAGGGCGCAGTGGCAGTGGCAGTGGCAGTGGCAGTGAGCAGTAAGCAATTACGGATGCTGGCGGCGTCGAGGATCAACAATGTCGTGGGCGTGGGCGGTGCGAGACGAGATCGCAGTCGTCCGGGCGGTGGCTACTGGTCCGGCTTTGTCGAGCGAGGTAATGCGACGACGGGTAAGAGCAGCGCGCTGGGGGGGGGGGGCCGGCGTGTTTGGTGCCGCGCAGGGCGGGGGTATAGCGCAGTGGGGGG